>WAAF01006601.1:95242-108478 GCA_013400475.1 Tricholaema leucomelas
CCGCCTTTCCGTTTTTTTTTTTTTGCTTTTTCCTTTTTTTTTTTCCTTTTTTTTTTTTTACTCCTTGTCTGTTTCCTTTTTTCTTTTTTTTTTCCTTCTTTTTTTCCTTCATTTTCCCTTCCTTTTTTTGTTTATTTATTTTCTTTTTTCCTTCTTTCTCTTTTTTATTTTATTTTTTTTCTTCATTTTATTTTTTTCCTTTTTACTCCTTTTCTGTTTCCTTTTTTCTTCTTTTCTTTTTATTTTTTTCCCTATTTTTTCTTCTTCTTTTTTTTTCCTTTTTTATTCTTTTTCTTTCTTTTTTTCCTTTTTTCTTTCTTTTCTCCTGTTTTTCTTTTTTCTTTTTTCCTCTATTTTTGTCCTTTTTATTTTTTCTATTTTTTCCTTTTTCTTATTTTTCTGCTTTTTTTTCCTTTTTTATTCTTTTTCTTTCTTTTTTTCCCTTTTTCTTTTTTCCTATTTTTTCTTTTTTCTTTTTTCCTCTATTTTTGTCCTTTTTATTTTTTCTATTTTTTCCTTTTTTTGTTTCCTCCTACTTTTTCTTACTTTTTTCTTCCATTTTTCTTTCTTTCTCTATTCCCCTCCTTTTTCTTTAATCTTTTTTCTCTATTTTTTCCTTTTTCTTATTTTTCTTCTTTTTTTTCCTTTTTTTTCTTCTTTTTCTTTCTTTTTTTCCCTTTTTCTTTTTTCCTATTTTTTCTTTTTTCTTTTTTTTCTCTTCTTTTTTTTCTTCTATTTTTTCTTTATTTTTTTATTTTTTTATTTTTTTCTCCTATTTTTCTTTTTTTTTTTCTCCATTTCTTTCCTTTTTTTTTTCCCCATTTCTTTCCTTTTTTTTTCCCCAAAGTTGTCCATAAGATCTTCATGTCATGATGGATCTGTGCTACGCATTCACCTCCCAGAGCTGAGAGAAGGTCACCGCCAGTTCACGCTCTCCTTACAAATTGGAGAGGGTGAGTTGCTCTTTAGTACTAAAGTTACATAGAGAAGCTGTGAGACATAAAAACAATATTATGCCAGCTTGTCAGAACTTTGCCAAGCAGCTGTCCCTCAGGTTTCTCACAGATGTGTATGTGCATATCTGTGGCATTTTCCAAACTCTGAAAGGTCAGAAACAGAAGTGAAACAACTAATGGCAGTTTGCTCACCCAGCAGAAGACAAGGCTGAAAGAATGAAAACCTTGTGTTGGGTTCTATTTTCTTTCTCTCCCCTTTTCTGGAGGTTTTTTTCCTCGCTGGTAAGAATGTGGACTTTGTTTGGCGTCTTGTGGGCCTACCTATAACAGTCAAAAGGTGAAATGCCTGAATATTAAGCCATAATCCATCATTGTACACACACTAATTACTTTCTGTCCTCCCCTTCTCTTGTCACCGTGGTCCAAAGCAGGTTTTCAGAGCCTGAGTACATTCATCTGAGCTGTTAGCTGCCACGCTCCACCGCATCCTTGTATGATCTGCCGAGTCTCAGGCCCCCAGAGGAAATTTGTGCATGCATACTGTATGTGAACTTTAGATAAATAAATAAACACGAGAAACAGCTTCCAGATAATTGAAAGCGAGTGAAGGAGGGAGCAAAAAGAAAACAATTTCTCAGGGGAGAAGCAGGGCGAGGTGGCAGGTATGATTAAAATCCATATGATTTATGAGTAGGTGCATTACTAACATGACAAGCCCTTAGTGTTTGTTTGGTTTGTTGCATTTAACAAGAAAGTTTCCTTTTTTTTCACCCATTTTTTGCCCCCCCTTCCCCCCCTCCTTCTCCTTTCCTCCTCTATTTTATTTTTGCTTTGGGGTTGGTTTTTTTTCCTCCTTTTTCTTTTTCCCCCTCTCCCTCGTCTCCTTGCTGCAGGTTTTCCTCAGGAGTTAGCCACTCAGGAATTCCTAGTGCCTGACTGAGCAGTAATTTAGCAAGCTCTCTTGTGCTCTTTTCCTGTCAGCATTAACATGTCAATTCATTTTAATAGTCTGGGCATGCGCAGAGGGGCTGCTTTTTCTCAGTAGGCATCCCAGGAGCCCACCCCGCGGTGCAGAAATGTGTTAGAGCTTGTCTCAGGCCACCGAGGCTTCAGCAGGTTTATTTTCATTATGGCCAAGGGTATTTGTTAAGACAAAGCATGAACAAGCTAAGGGAGGGGGGGGGGGAAAGGGAATCTATGAAACATGCCTTTAAAATATTAAATGGGTAATGGTTGTATATGTTGGTTGCTATACCCAACAAATGGCATCTCCTGCTCTGATTGGTAATTTATGACCTATGCACAGAGTAGGTTGTAAAGGCTTTTGCTGTTTTAATCTAATGTGTGTGTGCAAGATATTATTGCATGACATAGCCTCAAAAAGAAACCCCCAACCCCAAACCAACCCTGTGCTGTCACCTCCTCTGTGTTTTTGGAAATTAAATGACATGGTGTCACGTTGGGAATTATCTGTAATCATGATTAATAGTTGAATTGGCTTTTATATTAAACCAGAATTTACTTGCCATCCTTCTTATTAAAGAGCCTTCAGACAGATTTGTATCTGGTGTTGGGCCTCGAGTATAGAAAACCAAAGGGCTATGCAGTCCAATGCTTTGATTGCAATATTATCTTCCAATCTAAAGGGGAAAAGAAGAAAGAAGTTGAATTTTTTATAAGCCTGAAAACTTAGAAGTAATTGTAGATTTATGAGAAGACACAAGGGAAAAAAAAAAAAAAAACTTAGAAAGCTACTGTGTGGCATTTTAAATGACCTAGAATCATAGAACAGAATCGTAGAAGCAAGCAGGTAAGAAGAGACCTCCAAGATTATCCAGTCCAGCCTAGCACCCAGCCCTGTTCAATCAACCAGACCATGGCACTAAGTGCCTCATCTAGGCTTTGCTTGAACACTACCAGGGATGACGACTCCACCACCTCCCTGGGCAGCCCATTCCAATGCCAGTCACTCTCTCTGGGAAGAATTTAGAATAGAATCAACCAGTTTGGAAGAGACCTCCAAGATCATCCAGTCCAACCTAGCACCCAGCCCTTGCCAATGAACTAGACCATGGCACTAAGTGCTTCATCCAGGCTTCACTTGAGCACCAGCAGGGACAGTGACTCCACCACCTCCCTGGGCAGTCCATTCCAATGCCAATCACTCTCTCTGCCAACAACTTCCTCCTAACATCCAGCCTAGACCTCCCCTGGCACAACTTGAGACTGTGTCCCCTTGTTCTGTTGCTGCTTGCCTGGCAGAAGAGACCAACCCCACCTGGCTACAGCCTCCCTTCAGGTAGTTGCAGACAGCAATGAGTCTGGCCTGAGCCTCCTCTTCTCCACTGGGGAGGTTTAGATTGGACATTAGGAAAAAAATTTCATGGACAGAGTGTTCAGAGACTGGAATGAGCTGCCCAGGGAGGTGGCGGAGTCACTGACTCTGGAGGTGTTTAAGGGTCATTTGGATGTGATGCTTAAGGATGTGGTTTAAGGTGAATCTTGTAGAGTAGGATTCTAGGTTGGACTTGGTGCTCCTGAGGGGCTTTGCCAACCTGCATGTTGCTGTGATTCTCTGTAGGTGCATGGGAGCCGCAACATCCCCAAAGTGTGTGGGAATGTGCTCGTGCTGGGGCACAACTGCAACTGAGTAGGTGGAAAATTATGTCAGGAATGTGAAGTCTGGCCTGGGGATTCCCTCTCCTTCCACTGTAGATGGAACAAACCCAGTTCCTCAAAAAAAAGAAAAAAAAGAAAGAGAGAAGAATGCACAAAGTCCTTTTTTAAGGAGCAGGCTCCTCCCGGCACCGGCCAGCAGCGCGTTCCCCAAAAGCAGTTGGCACGAGACCTGGCGTGACAAAATGTTGTGCCACAGCCCTATAGAAAAGCAAAACAAACCCAAGCTTTGAAGCTGGGCTCTGTATGGCTGCTGGTCACACAGTTGCTCTTTATGGCCTGAATAAGCGAGTGCAGTGACAAGGGAAACGCTGAGTCTAAAGGAGCGCAGCAGCTACTGAGCAACAGCACATCTGCTAATAGTCCGAGCTGTGGTGTGACGCTGTGCTAGTTTGAAGCTAGCTAGAATGTTTTGGTGAGAAGAAGTAGAGGATAGGCTGTGAAAAGGAAACAAAGGTGATGTTTGACTAGGTGATGACCCATAGGCTTGCTGACATGGATAAGAGCAAGAATGTAAACGTAAAGAGAGTTGCTCTCTGGCTTTCAGGCTGCACTTTTCTCTCTCCAACCTGACTTGCTGCCTGACTAATCCTTCTGCTTCCTAACCCCCCTGGCCGACCCTCCAAACTCACCTTGAACATAAGGCAAAGTCTAGGGTAAGGTAGAGGGGTGGGAAGAAGGTGGAGGGGTGGTTGAGAGTCCCTCCTGGGGACTCTGGTTTCTGGGAGGGTGTGCTAGTTTGAGCCTAGCTGGGATATTTTGGTGAGAAGAATTAGACTATAGGCTGTGAAAAAGAAACAATGGTGATGTCTGCTGCACTCTTAGGCTTGCTGAGATGGATAAGAACAAGAACACAAACATAGATAACAGTTGTTTGCTCTCTGTGTCTTGGGATTGCATGAGCTTCTCTCTCTAACCTGCCTGACTAATCCTTCTGCTTCCTAACCCCCCTGGCCGACCCTCCAAACTACCTTGAGTGTAAAGCAAAGTCTGGGGTAAGGTAGAGGGGAGGGGAGAAGGTGGAAGGGTGGTTGAGAGCTCCTGCTGGGGACTCTAGTTTCTGGGAGGGCTGTTGTGTTTCTGTATTACTTCTTTCACCTCGTCTATTTCTGTTTGTAGCTGTATAGATTGTAAACACCTGCTTGTATATTGTGCTAAACTTCATTCAGTTTCCAGCTCAGCTGAATCTAGTCTGGGTGATTTTACTTAAGTCGGGGGGTGGGGGAGCAGGGAACACTCAAACCATCACAGGTGCACACTCAATGTCTAAAGGATAATACAGGAATCGTTTTTGTGCTGAGCCATTCTTAGGACACACACACACACACACAAAATGTAGTTCAGATAAAATGAACCCTGAGCCGGAGCTAACCACCGTGAGAAAAACTTAGATTGGTCTGGAAGTGTCAAAAGGGATCTACATCATGAGAGCAGGAGACTGTCAGTGGCAGGATAAAAATGTCCTGAATAGTTGTGTACATGTCTCATCAAAGCACCCATGGCCACAGCCCAAAGATCCTATCCCTATTTTGTCACCAGAGTGTTTGTAGCTGGTGGCTTCAGAGAGGTCCAGCTCTTTCTGCTGTCAGGAATTTGGGTAGCTGTGGTGCACAGCTGAGGTCCTGTGGTCACTGCTGCTTAAGGGTAAACTTATGGAGAGATTCAAGGTTATCCATACTTGAAAGAGCTGTTTCTTTCTTTTGGGAAAGAATAACCCCAGGGATCAGGATAGGTTGGGGACTGACCTGCTGGAAGGCAGTGAAGGGGAAAAGGATCTGGGGGTCCTAATTGATGAGAGGTTGACCACGAGCCAGAAATGTGCTTTCATGGCCAGGAGGGCAAATGCCATTCTGGGGTGTATTAGAAGGGCTGTGTCTAGTAGATTGAGAGAGGTTTTCCTGCCCCTCTACTCTGCCCTGGTGAGGCCACATCTGGAGGACTGTGTCCAGTTCTGGGACCACAGTTCAAGAGGGACATAGAGTTGCTTGAGTGAGTCCAGTGCAGAGCCACAAAGGTGATGAAGAGAATGAAACATCTCTCTTACAAGGAGAGCCTAAGGGAGCTGGGGCTTTTTAGCTTGCAGAAGGGAAAACTGAGAGGTGACCTCAACAGTGTTTATCAATATGTAAAGGTGAGTGCCAGTAGGCTGGAGCCAGGCTCTGTTGGGTGATGTCCGATGACAGGACAAGGGGCAGTGGGTGGAAGCTGAGGCATAGGAAGTTTCAAATAATCATGAAGAGGAATTTTTAACCTGTGAGGGTGACAGAAACAATGGTTATGTCTGCTGCACTCATAGGCTTGCTGAGATGGATAAGAACAAGAACATAAACACAGATAACAGTCTCTGGCTTTTTGGGCTGCACTTCTCTCTCTAACCTAACTTGCTCTCTGACTAATCCCTCTGCTTCCTGACCCCCCTGGCTGACCCTCCAAACTCACCCTGAATGTAAGGCAAAGTCTGGGGTAAGGTAGAGGGGTGGGAAGAAGGCAGAAGGGTGGTTGGGAGCCCCTCTTGGGGACTCTGGTTTCTGGGAGGGCTGTTGTGTTTCTGTATCACTTTTCAACTTGTGTGTTTCTGTCTATAGCTGTATAGATTGTAAATATCTGCTCGTTTATTGTGCTAAGCTGTAAATATAATGCTTCATTCTTCAATTTCCAGCTCAGCTGAGTCTAATCTGGGTGATTTTACTTAAGTGTGGGGGGGCAGGTAACACCCAAACCATCAGACACTCCCTGCTGTAAGCAGAGGCATCTTTTAAGTCTCCTTCTCTGAAGACTTTGAAAACCCTCCTGGATGAGTTGCTGTCCAAACCACCTTAGGTGATCCTGCCTTGGAAGTGGGGTTGGACTCAATGATCTCTGGAGGTCCCTTCCATCCTCTAAGGGTCTGTGATACTGCAGCTGAACTTCTTGGCCAAGTTTTGCTCCTATTTGACTGATGGCCAGCAGACACAGCCAGTTTCAGTAAGTAATTAATTAGAGAAGAGAGAGTTGAATTAACATCCTCACACATGAGCTTATTACGTACCTGAGAATCCATTTTTGGAAGCAGAAGTAAAGAGAAAGAAGTGTTAGAAATTGCCCAATGGTAATAAAATCCTTAATTCAAGTGTTTGCATGGCAAACTAAGGTATAAGGTCAAACTTTGCTCCATGCAGGAGTTTGCTGCTAATCTCAGCCCAGGCAAGGATGCATAGCCAGCTCTAGATAAGCATGATAAGCAGAGGATTAGGTTTGAGAGCTAATTCCCATGTAACTCTCCTTTTCCCATCGAGGCTAAGGGCTGATGCAGGGAGGTGCATCCGCCTGTGCCAGACTTTACAAACACGCTTTCATCCTGCAAGCTTTCCTGCCAAGTTGCTCTACCTTAAATCACTTGCAAGAAGGGTCTGAGCTGTAATTCATGTTGGAGTCTGGCAAAAACCAAGAATAAAGATGTAAGAAGTGTAATGATTTGGTTCCTGAGAGAAAAAGCAGGGGAAGGTGTGGGGGAGGCACTTTACAGCCATGTGATGGTTTTACCATAGAATCATAGAATGCACTGGGTTGGAAAAGACCACTGGAGGTCATTGAGTCCAAATCCTCCCTGCTGCGTGGTGAAAACTTATTCCAGACTTTAAAGAGCAAAACTACAAAATCCCTGAGCACTTCAGGAAGATCAGTCACAGCAAAAACCAACATGGGGAGCAGGGAAGGGAAATCTGAGGCTTTAGGAGCAAGATAGGCAAAGCAAGGAAGCTGCTTAAGGGAAAGAGGGTGCAGGAGAGGCAGCAGCCCCCAAATTTCTTGGTCAACAAGAAGATGCTGAAAGACATAAGGAAAACTGCCACCCCAGGCAGGAAGACTCTTTTAAGTGACGTTCAGTGACAGAGCAAAGGACAACAGGTACAAAGTGGAACTCACAGTGTTTTGTTTGAGCATGAGGAGGAATTTCTAGATCAGATTGCTCAGAGGGAAGTTTTCTTCTCTGAAGAGACTCGAAACCTGCCTGGACATTATTATCCTCCAGAACCTGCTTTAGACAGGCAGTCAGACTAGGTGATCTCCAAAGAGACTTTCCAACCCTCACCAGTGGATTTCCCATTCACTGTACAGCCAAATGAAGAGGGAAATAATTGCTTTGGATAGGAGACAGAAGAAGACATGAAACACAAGCACATCCTTCATAGAATTTGTAAGCAATAAAAAGTCTTTTAATAACATTTGGTCCAGGGGCGTGTCAGAGCTTAATTAATTAATCCTTGCAAAAAGGACTTGGAAATTCAGGGATCAAAGGTGTTGCAGAAGTGCAAAATGCCATTATGCTACCTATAAACATGTGCTTGTTAACTTAAATGCTGTTTATTTATGGCTGCTATATACTTCTATAGCAATATATATCAAGTATATTGCAAACATTTTCAAAGTACACTTTTTCATCACATAAAACTGTCCCTGTCCCGGCACAGCCAGGCAGAAAGGGACCTGGGGGTGCTGGTAGATAGTAGCTGAAGATGAGGCAGCAGTGTGCCCAGGTGGGCAGGAGAGTCAATGGCATCCTGGGCTGGCTCAGGAGCAGTGTGGCCAGAAGGACAAGGGAGGTTATTCTCCCCATGTACTCAGCACTGGTCAGGACAAACCCTGAGTCCTGTGTCCAGTTCTGGGCTCCTCGATTCAAGAGAGATGTTGAGGTGCTGGAAGGTGTCCAGAGAAGGGCAGCGAAGCTGATGAGGGGCCTGGAGCACAGCCCTGTGAGGAGAGGCTGAGCGAGCTGGGGGTGTGCAGCCTGCAGAAGAGGAGGCTCAGGGCAGAGCTCATTGCTGTCTACAGCTACCTGAAGGGAGGCTGTAGCCAGGTGGGGTTGGGCTCTTCTCCCAGACAACCAGCAACAGAAGAAGGGGACAGAGTCTCAAGCTGTGCTGGGGGAGGTCTAGGCTGGATGTTAGGAGGAAGTTGTTGGCAGAGAGAGTAATTGGCATAGGAATGGGCTGCCCAGGGAGGTGGTGGAGTTGCTGTCCCTGGAGGTGGTGAAGAAAAGCCTGGATGGGGCACTAAGAAAAGCCTGGATGAGGCACTTAGTGCCATGGTCTGATTGTTTGGCTAGGGCTGGGTGCTAGGTTGGACTGGATTAGCTTGGAGGTCTCTTCCAACTTGGTTGATTCTGTGATTCTCTGACTCTATGCAGCTGGATTCCACTGGGGATGCTGGCAGCGAATCCCAGAAGTAGGCAATTGACTCTGATAACACCTCTGGGTTTTTTTGGCTGGGTATTTTGTAGCATCTGTGGTGTTTTCCACTTTGTCCTCTTTACACAGCCACTGCTACACCAGGAGCAGAGATTATGCACAGCAGCCCACAGCCATGACTGGAGCCTGAAAAATTAACGTCAGGATTCGTCTCAGCTTGGTATGTGGTTACAGTTTTGTTTCCTCTCTCTTCCTTTCTGTCCTCCATGATAAATAAATAATAATAACAATTAAAAAAAGGCATCAAGTTGGAAGTCTACCCTCTGCTTATTTTTGACTAAGAGTCATTGAATTGAGGTCTCCTGTCTGCCTGGAGGTTTATTTTTGTGTTTGTTTGTTTGTTCCTTGCTTTGTAGCCATTTATAAATAACAGAAATCATAAGCATTGCTCTGTTCCCACTAATTCCAAATGTAGCATCTGAGGTTGTTTACAAATCAGAGGAGCAAACCAGATGCATCTTCAGCAGTCACTTAGGATGTAGTTTGGGTTGTTTGTTTTTTTTTTTTTCCTTCCCCCCCCCCCCCTCTATTTTTTTTCTCCTTCCTTTATTGGAGTATAAAGTAAAATAATTCTTTCCTTAAGATTTATTTCAGCTTTTGTCAAATGTTTGACTTTTACAGCTTCCCATAGCCGTGTGGAATCTTCTGACTTACACTGGGGAACACACATACAAAGAAGAAGAAGAAGAAGAAGAGGGAAAAAAAAAGTTTAGAGCTGCACTTTCTGTGACTCACAGCAGCATTGTTTAGCCTAAAGTTGTGAATTGTGAGCAGATGACAACAGCATCTCTGTAGGTCTTTTTTAAATATGGGTGAAATATGAGTTTTCTTGCAAGGTACAAAATGTCATTAAGGGCTCAGGTGGTTAAAATCAACATGAAAAATACATGCTGCATTTTCCCTCCTTAAATGCAATAATGTAATCAGATTTCAAGTCATCTTACCTACCTCACTTACAGCTTTATGGAGATTAATTAGTTTTTAGCCCCCAATCACATGATCTGTCCTGACTGCCATTTAGCTACATTTGCTATCTGCCTTGAACCTGTAAGCTGTCTCCAGCCCCAGAGGACAGATTAAATTTTAGTATTGGTTGCCTTCTTCCTTTGATTTAAAGGTAGATAGTTATAGCCATAGTTCAATTATTCCTTGTTGTTAATTAGCCAGGCGTTGTCATCATTTCTTTGGA
This sequence comes from Tricholaema leucomelas, assembly GCA_013400475.1. Taxonomy (NCBI): domain Eukaryota; kingdom Metazoa; phylum Chordata; class Aves; order Piciformes; family Lybiidae; genus Tricholaema lacrymosa; species Tricholaema leucomelas. The sequence continues at coordinate 105,289 of WAAF01006601.1, forward strand.
GAAGGCACACGTGTTTGGAGGAGGAGGAGGAGGAGGAGAAGAAAAACGATTCAAGAGTAGGAGACAACTCTTTTAAAAGTGCTTGAGCTAAAAAGAAAAATAAATTAAGGCTTGGTTTGGGTCTTTTTTTCTTTGGTCCTGATCAGGTGGAGAGCCATAAAACTGCTTTCAATTCACATTTATATCGCTGCTGGCTGCTTTCTGTGTGCCTGGCTTTTATGCCCTGCTAATCGATAAGGTTACCTTCTCACTTGAGTAAAGCAAGCCCATCAGAAAGGAAGACAGGAAATACTTTGGCTCGCTCTTCCCCAAAGCAGGAGAAGTGTGAGCTTGTCTGTGCTGGTGACTTGCCTTTTGTTTCCTGATTTTTCTCTTTAAATTAACTCCAACACTTCTTCTATAAAGTGATTTTACATAAGGGTAATGTTTTATTCCTCGTTGAGAATGATTTCCGAGGCCATTTAATAGCTAAAGAAATTCCTTTCTCCCCTCCTGAAGTCTGATAGATACCAGAAATGTACAGTGTGTAGACCAAATCCTGCTCTTAATTCTGGGTATCCTGTTTACTTCAGGGCAATCTTCCTTTCTCAAGCAGGAGGAGTATGTTTTGGCCCACACTGTGAAAAGACAAGAAACAGATAAGCTGCAGGGGGGGGAAACAGAGGGATTTTATTTTTGCTGTTTGTGATTAAAAATAAAGAAGTAAATAATGAAGGGATTTGACTAGCACCGTTGCTTAGGATGCTGTTTAAGTGGGTTCCTCAGCAGCATAGAACAAAAGATCAAAGGCAGCTCTGCTGCACAGAAGTAAACCAGTTCTTGGAGTAAACCAGGAGCTGCCTGGGTTTTCCTTAGGTGAGAGCTGGGAACGGATTAAGATAATGAAAGTATTATCTGTTGTGTGTCGAGAGAGCGCTGGAGCCAAAAGCACCGAAGCCTTTCTGCGGCCATCACATGTGGCTGCCTATTCGCCATTTGTTTCCCTAATTGGCTGTAATTTGCCGTGCAGCTAACGTTCACCTTGGCTAAACAGGACTCTGCTCAGCAATATTCGGCAGAACCGCGGTGTTTCCTGGCCCTGGCCATGAAGGCTCCACAGGATTTTTCACTGCTCAGGTGTTGCAGAGCCTAATCCTTATTCAGGAACCAAAACGATCCACTTTCCTTGCCTGCGGTGCTTGGATCCCTGCCTTTGGCAGTAGCCCCAGACTCCTGCAGAAGATGAAGACATCCCTCCATGCCTATAGATGGAAAGGCGCCAACATGGATGCCATCAGAAGGACGCAGCTGAGCATATGCTGAGAAAATTGTGGCATCCATACTGTACATGGGGAAGGGCTGACTGAACACACCAGTTTGTTGAAGCTTATGGCCCTGAAAAGGAAACATAGGTTTCCTGTAAATGTCATTCAGGGATATGCTAACTGTTATTTCCTGGCGCTGGATCATGATGCTTTCAACACATTCTGTTCATCTACCTCTGCTGCCTGCCTGCCTGGCTGTGCACAGCGATAGCTCTCCTGTCTTCTCACCTTTCCCTCCTCCCTGCGTGAGGCTAAGGTAAGAGAGACTCAGGAAAAGTGGGAAAAAAATGGCTTGGGGATGGAGCACCAAGGGGAAAAAAAAGAGTATTAAGAAAGAGATGGTTTGGAGTTGCATCCTTCCCATTGCAGGACAAGTGTGTAACTGGTGTGCTTGGGCTCCATTACTTTGCCTCCATTATGAGTGAACTGGTCCCCTGGTGCCATTCTGCCGTGGCATTTCATTTGTACAGATTGCTTTCAGCCTTAGTGCCTACACTATGGCTGCTCTATTATAAAGCCTTAAAAGGTTTTCCTAAGTATCTTCTGCAATATGAGTTGTCTCTGTGGCCATCTGCATCCCTCATCTCTTTCTCTTCCTCCATCCTTCAGGTGTTGTGTTTTGGAGTGGAAATGTCAGCAAGTGGGGTGGTGGCTTGAGAGGAGCTAGAGGCAGGCTGTGCTGTGGTAGCTCTGCAGGAGCGACAGTGGCTCAGCACCGTACCGTCCATCTTCACTTCCTACCTGGGCCTCACCACACCATTCCTCCAGTGCAAAGCAATTAAAGGAAAACAAGGTAAATGCTTTGAAATGCATCAACAGAGGCTGCCGAGGGCATTATTCCAAGCCAGGAGCATAGCCCCTGAGCTTTTGTTCTGGTGATAAAGGGGATATGTTATCTCTATTCCAGCTCTGAGCTGTAGAATGCGCCGCTGAAAAGCAAGTTTCTCTGCCTGGTGAATAAGGATCATTGTTTTGGGGATAATGAGGCTCCACTCCCTTTTGGCTCTCTCTGAAAGACCCCAGCACTGGCGAAGGAACGGTGCCGCGGGTCCGCCAAGCGTCTGCTGAATGCAGCGGTGACAGGCGTGATTTTCACAGTTATCATTAAACGGCATCTGAGTGGTTTCCTGCTCCATGTTCTACTGTATCAACCCACCATAAACAAGCAACTGGCTCCGGGATTGCAACCTCCTACCATCTACCCTTTGCCATAATGCTATTGTGTTGGTTTGATTTGATTTTGCTTTCCCCCCCCACACCCTCCACCTCTCCCTGCGCAAGTCAAGGAAAGAAAGGGGAGGAAAATGGTTTTATTATACATACAAATCAAACCAGAGCCAACAGAATAAAAAGAGAAATAGATTACAGCTGGGTACTGGTATGCCACTTTATTTTGTACAACTGGGACAAGTAAGGCTTGTATTAACATGATAAAGAAGTTATGGTAGCAGAGGGAGGTGGTGGAGTCACTGTGCCTGGAGGTGTTGAAGAAAAGCCTGCATGAGGCACTTAGTGCCATGGTCTGGTTGATTGGTGAGTTCTGTGTGATAGGTCAGACTGAATGGGCTTCGAGGGCTCTTCCAACTTGGTTGATTCTATGATTCTGTGAAAACTAAGCAGGTGCTCAGATAGCATCAGGACAGTCTGGAAAACTCTAGTCAAAGGTCCAGGTGAGATCTGGTAAAGTTGCAGTGTTTTTGAAACTTGGCCTCTCCTTCTGTCTGCCTGTGCATAAAAAATACTACTTTTATTTAGAACTATCTGTGTTTGAGAAGCTCCAAGCTAATTTTTGACATGACATGGGCAACCAGTAAAGGTCACAGAAATCACAGAATCATAGAATCAACCAGGTTGGAAGAGACCTCCAAGCTCATCCAGTCCAACCA
>WAAF01006602.1:5125-23802 GCA_013400475.1 Tricholaema leucomelas
CACAAACCTCTCACTGGATAGAAAACTTCAGTTAGGAATAAGTAACAAACTTCTCCCAGGATTAAAAACCTCAATTAGGAATAAATAACAAATAATGAGGAATAAATAACAAATAAAGAGCAAAATAATAGCAAAACCCCCAAATCCTGTAAGCACTCATAACCTTAGATGTGTAACACAGACAACGACTATCAATACACAAACCTCTCCCTGGATAGAAAACTTCAGTTAGGAATAAGTAACAAACTTCTCCCAGGATTAAAAACCTCAATTAGGAATAAATTATTAATAATAAGGAAAAAAAATACAAATAAAGAGCAAAATAATACCAAAAATCCCCAATCCTATAAGCATTCATACCCTTAGATGTGTAATGCAATGACCACCAATACACAAACCTCTCCCAGCACAGAAAACCTCAGTTAGGACTCAAATACAAATAATGAGTAGATGAACTCACAGTGCATAAATTAAACACAAAAATACCTCTTGCTATTGCTTGGAAATTGTAGAGGATATTTAAAGCATGGATATTTTTTCCCCCTCCTCTCTGTTTTACTCCACTCCAGCTAACCACTACTAAAATAGGAGATTTCAAGGGGGGGAAAGAAAAAAGACAAATTGGAAGCTCAACTATTATTGTTGGAAGGCCTAAGAAATTAGTAAGTGGATAAATAAATAGTCCTATGGCTATTGGCCTGTGGAACCTCTAATCAACCTTCAGGGGAAGCTTTTTAATTTCCTGCTCCTTGAGCAGCCTCAGAAGGTGCAGTGTGCTCAGGCGCTCCACGAAGCCCCTGTGCCAGACACGGTGGAGGTTCATTCATCCCAGTGACATAGAGGACATTGCATTCATTTGGATAAAGCAGAGCTTGGCCAGCTCAGAGCGCTTGGTCCTGGCCAGCTGACACGACCTTTGTTATGGATCAGCCAAGTTTTCTGGCTAATCAGGGGTTTTATTAGCCTGTAACTAAGGGTTTTGACAGTGACATCACAGGCTCCAATTAATTTGCTCTGGGAGTGCTCTGTGATGTTCTCATACGAAGCCTTTTCCCAGTTTCTGAAACTTGCAGAGAGCAAAGATTTTTGTCTTGCAAATGTGTATTCTCCTTTACAACACTCCTTGCAGTTCTCCCTTGGCAAAGACGAAGGCAGGGAGGACAGCACATTCCTGACCCTGTTTTTCTGTGAACACCCAGTGACACCCGGGGAAGGACTGGTGCAACAGAAACCCTCGAGCAAAGCTCTGGTCCACTGTTCAAACCCACTTATATTCTGTGCCTTGCCATTTGCTTCAGTGTCATCGAGGACTGAGCACCGAGCTCCAGCCTCCATGCCAGCCTTGGTGCCCTTCTCTGGAGGCGTTCAAGCACCTCAACATCCTTCTTAGATCGAGGGGTCCAGAACTGGATACAAGATCACTTCATTCCTTAATGTTAACAGCTCTGGCCTCTGCTGAATGCGAGGATGTGACATTTGCCACAGTATACTGTGATGCCTAAAGGCACAAAGCCTTCATTTGCCTCTCTCGACTTACAGCAGAGCTGCTGCAGCCCTCTGAACTGTGTGAGTTGTCTCCATTGCTTCCATTGCTCTTTGTGAAGCCCATGGCTGGGCTGGGTGATATTTCTCACCCAACTTGTTGCCTTCTCCTTCATGGCTACAGATGTTGGCGTTCTGCAGCCTGGAGAAGAGAAGGCTTTGAGGAGACCTTGAAGCGGCCTTCCAGTATCTGAAGGGGGCTACAGGAAAGCTGGAGAGGGACTGTTGACAAGGTCTTGTCATGACAGGATGAGGAGGAATGGGTTTAAAGTGGCAGAGGGGAGAATGAAAGTGAATGTGAGGAATAAGTTGTTTGCAGTGAGGGTGGTGAGACACTGGCACAGGTTGCCCAGGGAGGTTGTGGAGCACAGAAGCACAGAAAGTGATCTTCGAAGATCCCATTCTGTGCTTCTGTGCTCCACAACCTCCCTGGAGGTGTTCAGGACCAGGCTGGATGAGGCCTTGAGTGACCTGTTCTAATGGGAGGTGTCTCTGCCTGTGGCTGAGCATTGAGGTCCCTTCCAAGCTAAACCATTCTATGACTCTATGATTCTATGATCAGAACCAAGTGATGTAACAGCAGTATGGGGATGAACACTTCCCACTCCTTCTCTGGATAGCTACTACAGCTAAACTGGCTCTTTTGTCAGCTCTTAAGAGCAACCTGGCTTGACTCTGTGCTCTGATGAAATTCCCTGCACTGAGACACCACTGAAATCACAGAATCACAGCACCATGCAGGTTGGCAAAGCCCCTCAGGATCACCAAGCCCAACTTAGAACCCTACTCTACAAGATTCACCTTATAACATAGCCCCAAGCACCACATCCAAACCACCCTTTAAACACACACAGGCTGGGTGACTCCACCACCTCCCTGGGCAGCTCATTCCAGTACCTGACCACTCTTTCAGTGAAAAATGTTTTCCTAATGTCCAATCTAAACCTCCCCACTCTCAGCTTGGGACTATTTCCTCTTGTTCTGTCTCCAGTTCCCTGTGAGAACAGCCCAGCAGCAGCCTCTTCACAATGTCCCTTCAGGTAGCTGGAGACCAGCTCAGCCATAACCATAACTGTTTTCCTCTTTATTTTGTGGCATGCTCTGTACAATGAGATCTTTCATAATGACTACAACTCTGAACCTAAGTAAATCATTCATAACTGCAGAGCTCTGGTGAACTAAAGAGCAACACAACAAAGAGAGGGCATGAGAGGGACATGCCACAACCACTGGAAACCTTTCAGCTCCACCAAGCATCACTTAAAGCTGCTGTGAAGCAAAAGCTAAGGAAAAGGAGGTTTTCCAGCTTTACTTTTCACAGTGCTTGCACATTTAACAGCACAAATAGGATCTAACAGTTTATCTGCAGAAGCAGCAACTTCCCTTTCACACCCTGAAAAGCCACCAGTGACAAAAAAAACAGCCAGACGTAGTCTTACCAGCATCGTTTTCAATTCACAGCTCAAGATTCTGCCTTGCTGTACAAATCCCTCACAGGGCACAACCAGAACGCTCTGTGGGGAAATAAACCTCTTCCCCCAAAGGCAAAATGACACTTGGAGCACAGCAGCTGTCAAGGCATCGTTATCAGATGGAAGATATTGCAGCAAAGAGCCCACAGGTAGGCAGCAAGGTAAGGTAACAGCCTGGTAGAGCAGAGGCAGTTAAGCCACCCACAGACAGCCAAAAATGAGGTTACCTTTGGGATTACCTTCACAATATAGAATCATAGAATGGTTTAGGTGGGAAGGGACCTCAAGGATCAGCCAGTTCCAACCCCTTGCCATAGACAGGGACACCTCCCACTAGAACAGATCGCTCAAGGACTCACCCAACCTGGTCCTGAACACCTCCAGGGAGGTTGTGGAGCACAGAATCACAGAAAGCGATCTTCAAAGATCCCATTCTGTGCTTCTGTGCTCCACAACCTCCCTGGCCAACCTGTGCCAGTGTCTCACTGCCCTCACTGCAAACAACTCTTTCCTAATATCTAGTTTGAATCTCCCCTCTGCCAATTTAAACCCATTATCCCTTGTCCTGTCACGACAAGACCTTGTCAATAGTCCCTCCTCAGCCCTCCTGTATGTCCCCTTCAGATACTGGAAGGGGACTCCAAGGTCTCCTGGAAGCCCTCTCTTGTCCAGGCTGCAGAGCCCCAACTCTTGTAGCCTGTCCTCCAGCCCTCTGAGCATCTTCCTGGCCCTATGTTTTTTGAGAGATGCTGCTGTGCTCAGGCCTCAGCACTAATCCTGAGCTTGGGTATCACCACGACACAAATGTGACAGGCAGCACAAGCAACAGCCTGGCTCTTTCCCAGGGGAGATGCCAATCCTCTGTCAGCTCCGCAGCGCACAGTCGGCGCAGTCACATCCCCATCCACGGCACAATCCTCACCTCGATGCTGTTTCCACCACAAATCCTCCTTTATCCTCCCTCCAAAGCCTGGCCACTCTGCAGTCAGGGAAGTGAGCACAGATTCCCTCTTCACAAAGACAAAAAGAAACCCTCCAAGTGCAAATGGTGATGTTTCCCAGCTTCTCATTGTGACTGCCCACTGCCCGTAAGCAGATCCTGCTACTTGGAGCCAGCTCTGGGCAGAGTAGCAGTCTGTCTGTGCTTCCAGCCTCACCCCATTTTCAAATGGGGGAATAAAAAAAACCAAGCCAAAACCAAACCAAAAAACCCAAACCCAACACACCATCCACCAAGGAGCAATTAACAGGCTAACAGCCCCATTTTCACTGCAAGTTAAAAGACGTTCCTCTGCATCAAAAACTGCTCAGTTGAAAAGGATGGAAAACAGCATTAAAAAATATTGACTTTTCCCCTCTACTGAAAAGTCAGATTGAAAAAATGCATCAAAACAGAAAAATCAGCCAGCTCTAACTTGCCAGAGGGAAAAGGCTACTTTGACAATGCAGCACTTACTCCACAGATGAGAGAGGGATGAGAAGCACTAACAAAGAGTGCCCAGACCACACACTTGTCAGTGTCAACTGCGAAACGCAGGTTTACTTTTCCTTACCTTCATGTCTCAGATGGAAAAGATAAATGCCACAGTGTGTTTGTTATCTTACAGGTGCCATCAGGCTTTAATGCCACTGTAAGCAGGCAATCTTTCCAGAGCTGGGAATTCACCCTGGGACTCATTTTTTGAGATGAAAAACACACAAGGAAATCATAACCTCATAGATTCTGCTCGATCTCCTCAGCCTGCAAACGAAACGCACGTATCAAGAGCGTCCTACGTGCAGATGGACTTCAAAAATCTCTGCAGAACAGCACTGCAAGACTGTGTTGTCACAGACTCCCACTCAAAATACTGATGAAAATAGCAGCAGACAGCGTGGAGCCCAGAAAGTGTTCAAGCAGCAAAGCAAGTTGTCTTAGAGGTGGCTGATCTCCTTTCACGAGAAGCTAATCTCATGCCAAGGCAATGCAAGAGGAGCTGGCTACCACCACAACATAAATACTGCAGGGGAATACTACCTTAGCAGCTGTTTGCAGATACTGTCCCCATTCCCGTGGGTCACTTCTCTCACTGACTCTGAAAGTCAATAGGTAAAAGGGCTCTGGACTGATCTCACGCAAGCCTCCTACCAAGGGCTCTGGATTGATCTCACGCAAGCTTCCTACCTCAACACCTGCAAGATCAAAACTCTGCCTTGGGATTTTAAACACAAAACCTCTGCAGAACCTGACGCTTCTGTGGAGCACGGGAAGAAGAAAGAAAGAATTTCAACAAGGATTAGAGCCCTGCGACCAAGCAGCATGGAAGACAGACCCAAAGAACCACAGCTAAAGCCTGACATGGCTTGAACTACTGGGAGGAATGGTGGCGGAGTTTAGAGACCTCACTGAAGCTTCTCTGAGTCATTCTGCTTAAGGAGGGGGAAAAAAAGCCACTGACTTTCTAATAATCTAAATTATACTTCCATATGGAGGTGGGAGAGTCACAACACTTGCTATAAAATCAAGTATTTGAGGGACAGTATAGCCTTGACCCCTAGTTCTTGTAATCCCCCATCCCTCCCTCGGTAGGCTCTGGAGAAAAACGGTTCCTTCCTGCTTAGGAGGAACAATTGGGGTTTATATTCATCACAAAATATGATTATTTGTTTTCCATTATTGCTGGAGGCATTCAGAGGCTACACAGCTTTTTTTCCCCCCCCCCTCAATACAGCATTCCACACTACCATAGCTTTAAAAGAAAATATGTACCCATTGGAAGAGACACTTTTCTGCTTTCTGCTTCTGCCTTTGCTGGTAATTATGAATGACATGTTTGCAATTTCCCAGATTTGAGAAATGNCACCGCCGTAGGTCTGAATCAGTTCAATGTGTCTCAAATCACTCCGCTTGGGCTTCGCTTCGCTAAGTTTCCAAATCAAAACAACTTTAAGTAAAAGAGCAGAAAATTTATATCCCCTCACATGCTGAATAATGGAATTTATATCCCCTCACATGCTGAATAATGGCCTGCTGTGTACACTACACAGGTTTTGCTTCAGAACGAAAACAAAGCTAAGATCTGGGATGGAAAAGCGCAGCAGCAGCAGCAGCAGAATTCTCTGCGTGGCCGAGATTGGATGACAGGGACAGTTGACGGCTGCGAGCGCACGGGGTGGAACACGGCACCACTGTCATCCCTCCTCTGCAATGAGCGAGTACAAAAAGCAGCCAACCTCTCCCCTGCTGGAAAAGTGAGCATTTACCATTCGCATGCACATCGCTTTGTAAAGCCTTTACAATAGACACAGGACTCAGAAAACAACTCCCACTCCAGGAGAGTTGCAAATACACAAATGCTGGGGAAACTGAGGGAGCTAACTACTTGTGCTAACCTTTGTGCCTACAGACCCTGTCAAAGACCCCACAACTCTGACTCTGGAAATAAGCCACACACAACACATGTCTTACAACCCTAAAGAAAGGCAGTGCTAACTTCAGAGATGTGACTACCTCCATGTTCCTTTTAAGAAAGAGTGAAATAGAATTATAAACAGGATTACACCGAGGGGAGGCTTTTCACCCTTGTTACCACATTCCCTAGCACAGTCCAGCCAACCTCCTGTATTCCTGCCTCTGCAACATAAAATCTGTAGCTCCTGCACAGTCTAACCTTAATTCTCTTCGCAAACATAAACAGGAAGAGGGGGGGGAGAAATATCTCGTACCAAGGATTGGACTACATATTGACAAAATACCTGATTTATTATCACAGAGCATCAACAACACTGAAAAAAAATGCAAAGAAGTATTTTTGTACCCTGTGCCAGGTACATTTTCTTTAACCCCCTTCCACGAAGGAGAAATCATCCTGATTAATGAATGAGGCTACTCTAAGGACAATGGAATCCATATCCTGTCTCAAAACCTGCCTCCAACATTTTAAACCTCTACCCCTTGGAACTCGATGTTCCTTCTGAAAGGAAGCCAACATTTGCCATTCATTACGAGGGTTTTGCAAAACGAAAAGGCTTCAGCCCTGCCTCAGCCCAACTTTTTCCCCCCCCTCTTTTAATTATTTACTAAGGTGTCGAGTAAAAACTCTTTTAGGGACCGCTGGAAAGATACTGGCTTACATCTGTCACGTTTCAACAGTTTTGAAGAGAAAAGGAAATATTAACATAACACATTTTGTCACATTAGATAATGTCATAACTAAACAATTTAGAACTTGCAAACAGAGCACTCATACTGCATACGTCTTCGCCAGCTTTTGCAGGAGTAATGAGCCTCAGCTGTGAAAGGGTCTTGCTTCATAAGGTATGCAATAAATCATTATCAGAGCGAACCCAGCTCCCATGTTGTTCGCTTTTGACTGCAATTATTAACACCTCCTGGGATTTCACACAAATGTTTAGGTTAAGAAAATAGTTAAGTGTATTTTTATTCACATGAAGTTATTACACACTATTAATGTTTCTCCTGGCCGCTTGTGAATTTCAGCCTCCTTTTTGATGGGAGCAGAAGTTGGGAGTAACACACTCGGTGGGAAAACACGAGAGCAATTCTGCCCCTTCGTATTAGGCAATTTAGCCTTGTAAAGTCTTGCTTTGCAGATGGAGCTCTGTTCTTCAGGCAGGAGTAAAACAGCAGGCTCTAATAAGCAGTTAATTATCAGAGTAGAAAGTAAGCAGATTTTTAGATGGGGACGGTAAAAGTTCCAGAACAGCCCTGAAAAGTCAAGCCTATTTCTGGCACCCTGAAACTGTACATCAGGAGTCTTTCGGGGCTGAGCAATGTGCCTATGTATAATACTGCAGAAGAGCAAAGTACTCACATGCCCTTGGTCGTCCAGCTCGTTATTGGTAAGCTTCAGCTTGTCAAAGCTGATCACTTGTCTCATCCACGTCTCCCCGGAGGCAGGTGAGTCGGGGTGAATGTAAACGCGAGGCGGCACGGGGGAGTCGGCATTTCCAGCCACCATCCACTTGGAGCTGTGATAAACATACCTACAAAAAGCAAACAAACACTTAACAACCACAACCCCTCAAATAATTCATAGCAGACCCATTCGGTATTAATAGATCAAGGACCAGACACGCCGCAAGAACTCGACAATTAACAAAACATGAAAGGACAATTAATTGAAGTCGGAGGGGTTGCGGGGGAGGTTGTTGCACAGTTGTGGTATCTGCAAAAGTAAAGTTAAAAACCACTCTCTGCCCTGACCTTAGTCTTCCTATCAGTGACAGCCCTCACACTAGGCTCCACACTGAGCTTTAAGCTGGTGTCAGTTCATTGATGGCCACAGCTCTGCTCAGCAAAGAGGGAAGAACTTAGATCTTCATTTACCAAACTGAATAGGAACTCTGTATTTGGAAGCCTTAAGACCAAGGCTTGAGTCTAATAAAGTTATTGAAGAGAAAGAACGTTATGACTGGGGAAAATAAGAAAGCTACATCAAACCATGCCCTTGCTCTTGCTGCAAGACCATACTCATTCTCTTGAACAGCACTGCAGAAAGGCTTAAAAATGAAAAAACACAGACCCTGCTTAATTGGGTAGGCCAATGCTGATAAAGTAGTTTTCTAATAAAAACAGTGCTCACTTTGGTAGAAGACTTATTTTGGAGGCAGACACTTCACAGGGCAGCTTAAAAAAAGCATTAATTAAAACACTAAAGATTTCCCCCCTGCTCCAAGTCCAGTAAAATTCCAGTAAAATTCCAGTAAGTCAGCCCTATTTTAAAATTTACAGAAGAAAGACTTTATCACATCATTNTCATACTGCATACGTCTTGGCCAGCTTTTGCAGGAGTAATGAGCCTCAGCTGTGAAAGGGTCTTGCTTCATAAGGTATGCAATAAATCATTATCAGAGCGAACCCAGCTCCCATGTTGTTCGCTTTTGACTGCAATTATTAACACCTCCTGGGATTTCACACAAATGTTTAGGTTAAGAAAATAGTTAAGTGTATTTTTATTCACATGAAGTTATTACACACTATTAATGTTTCTCCTGGCCGCTTGTGAATTTCAGCCTCCTTTTTGATGGGAGCAGAAGTTGGGAGTAACACACTCGGTGGGAAAACACGAGAGCAATTCTGCCCCTTCGTATTAGGCAATTTAGCCTTGTAAAGTCTTGCTTTGCAGATGGAGCTCTGTTCTTCAGGCAGGAGTAAAACAGCAGGCTCTAATAAGCAGTTAATTATCAGAGTAGAAAGTAAGCAGATTTTTAGATGGGGACGGTAAAAGTTCCAGAACAGCCCTGAAAAGTCAAGCCTATTTCTGGCACCCTGAAACTGTACATCAGGAGTCTTTCGGGGCTGAGCAATGTGCCTATGTATAATACTGCAGAAGAGCAAAGTACTCACATGCCCTTGGTCGTCCAGCTCGTTATTGGTAAGCTTCAGCTTGTCAAAGCTGATCACTTGTCTCATCCACGTCTCCCCGGAGGCAGGTGAGTCGGGGTGAATGTAAACGCGAGGCGGCACGGGGGAGTCGGCATTTCCAGCCACCATCCACTTGGAGCTGTGATAAACATACCTACAAAAAGCAAACAAACACTTAACAACCACAACCCCTCAAATAATTCATAGCAGACCCATTCGGTATTAATAGATCAAGGACCAGACACGCCGCAAGAACTCGACAATTAACAAAACATGAAAGGACAATTAATTGAAGTCGGAGGGGTTGCGGGGGAGGTTGTTGCACAGTTGTGGTATCTGCAAAAGTAAAGTTAAAAACCACTCTCTGCCCTGACCTTAGTCTTCCTATCAGTGACAGCCCTCACACTAGGCTCCACACTGAGCTTTAAGCTGGTGTCAGTTCATTGATGGCCACAGCTCTGCTCAGCAAAGAGGGAAGAACTTAGATCTTCATTTACCAAACTGAATAGGAACTCTGTATTTGGAAGCCTTAAGACCAAGGCTTGAGTCTAATAAAGTTATTGAAGAGAAAGAACGTTATGACTGGGGAAAATAAGAAAGCTACATCAAACCATGCCCTTGCTCTTGCTGCAAGACCATACTCATTCTCTTGAACAGCACTGCAGAAAGGCTTAAAAATGAAAAAACACAGACCCTGCTTAATTGGGTAGGCCAATGCTGATAAAGTAGTTTTCTAATAAAAACAGTGCTCACTTTGGTAGAAGACTTATTTTGGAGGCAGACACTTCACAGGGCAGCTTAAAAAAAGCATTAATTAAAACACTAAAGATTTCCCCCCTGCTCCAAGTCCAGTAAAATTCCAGTAAAATTCCAGTAAGTCAGCCCTATTTTAAAATTTACAGAAGAAAGACTTTATCACATCATTTGTTTGCACAATTCAGTCCCTTCTTAGAAACAGGCGAACTGAAAATGAAAACAGAATGATCCGATGCGTGCATTGCTCCATACAATCCATACTCAAGCTGTAAAACTAAGATCTAGAAAGGGGATGAAAATTCTCTCCTTGAGATCAAACTCTCAACTCCAGATCATACAGCCAGGTGTTGTAACACTTTTCATTTATTTTGTGCTTCTTGGTTTGGACTAAATAAGTCTTTTCCACGCAAAAGTAAATGCAATCACAAAGAGAGAAAGTATTTCGAGCAACAGCTTGAGTTTTCAAATACTTAGAGAAAGGTCCCTTTTTTCTTGCTTAGAGATCTAGACCTAGCCATTATTTTCCTCACTTCCACTTAGTTTTGCTATCTGTTGTGACAGCTGAAGACCAAGCTCCATATCTGAACTGCTTTCAAACCTAGAGGTCTGCAAGACAGTTTGTAAAGCCACACGAACGACCAAAGGCAAAATGTCTTTCACCAATAACATCAAATGAAGTCATAGATTGCCCAGCAAAGAATGAAAAGTGGAATCAAAGGAAATATGAGAAACGTTAGTATTTAGTGGGAAGGTAAAGACATGGTACTAGGTACACATTACAACTAAGCCAGTTAAGGAAATAATGCCCTTCATAGAACTTTGGTTACGTTACTTCAGCTGTCTGGGCACCACATACCACACTGGGCAGGCAGTGCTCAGTAATGTCCCTCTTTATTTTAACTGGAATTAAAGTTTAAACACCACTGGGTTTTAATTTTTAAGGGTATTATTTGTATTGAGTTTGGAATACACATCTGGCCTTTTCTATCAATTAAGGAATTGCTCAGACCTTCTAAGAATGATTGCAAAGCAAATGCACACACACAAAGCATGAAAAGGGTTTTCGTTTGAGCTGTACTGCTCTGGGCCAAAGACAAAAAGAATGCATTTTTTTTTCCTCTGTGGTGCAGTCAGGAGAGCCTCCCCTAACTCACTGGACATCCTCAGCACTGGTACCTGCACCCTACTGAACATCACAAAATCTAAAATGGTCCTAAGAAACGTCTTAGAAATCATATGAGGGAAGGATAAAACTGAAGTCAGTGAGGTAGGGACACATAATAAACACAGGGCAGTGCTAGCTTAGGAAACAAAGCAGCATGGAAACAAGGCAGCATTCCTACAAACCAGTCTTTAGCCTCAGTCTGGAATATTCCTGGTTCTACAATCAGGTCTGCAGTGGTTTTCCCTACATCATACTAAGCATAGGGTTGAAACAATCAAACCAACAATTGGGAAGGACCTGATCCTGCCTCCACTGAACTTCTTGGCTAGGCTCCTGGCTACCACAGAGTACGAGATCGCATCTGTAAAGCAAGACCAACAAACCACCTACAACTCCCAGCACTAACTGCTGCGGGCCCAATCCTGCAAACATTTCTGCAGGACCAGTGGTTTCAGCGGACTCCAACTAGCTCCCCCAAAACAGGACTGCCCTCGAAACAGCCTTGAGTTGCAGCATCTGATTCCTACTCCCAAACGTTCAGAGAACAACTGCTTTTGTTTCTCCTCCTCCAGACAGTAATGCCATAAGTTCTTTTCAAAACAACAATTAGAAACGTTTCCCTTTGTGAATCTAAGCAACCAAATAGGTGAGAGATAATCAGCTTTTAAATTAAATTATGGCATCCGTGTGAAGCATCACCAAGAAAGCTGATGTGCCATTAAAGGCTACTGATGTTATTAATTACCATTAATGCCATTTAGCACCAGAAAGAAGTGCATTTTCTTACTTAGTTGTTAATAGGAAATAATTCCCACTGGCACAACGAGGGTAGCGTTTCCTGACCGCGCTAGAACCGTGATCTCTGAAAGCCAAAACCTGAGCATCTGCCCCCAGCAGACTTACAAAAGGAGGCAAACATACAAAGAGCTGCAACAGAAATTGTGCACTCGGCACAACTCCTGCTTTTTTTAATGCACTGAGATGAAAATATGAATCTGAAGGAGAGTTAAGCACAACCTTCTGCTAATGTCTGTAGTGTTAATGCTTTCTTGCTATAATAACCAAGCTCCCTAAGGCTCCCATCCTATGGGGTTATTTTTTTTTGCCTTTAGAAGTCACCATACCTGTATCTTTTGTTATCCACTGGCACAATATCCATAGCAATATAATACTGCTGATGTGGGTCTAAACCTGAGATCTTCACTCTCATTGCGGGAAACATCCGCCTGAACATGGAAAGAGAGAGGTCATGTTTAATATGAAACAGACTCGGGAAGGGTTGTTTAGGAAAAGTAACTGGTTCGTGGGATTTTCCTCCTTCTTCCTTTTAGCCTGCAGAGTCCTTTTGGACGATTACGGTTACACAGACACGAAATGGCCCATTCGGTATGTCAAAACAGATTTCTAAAGTGCATTTACTTGAACAATGCTTCGTATGTTTTGAGATACGCTTTGGGAGCGCAGCCATTACCACATCATTTCAACTTTATTGTTAGACAGTAAATCATTTGGTCTGGGGACTTGACTTTAGCAGTACACAGCATTTAAAGCCCGTTTGAGATATTAACTAGAAATATTATTGCTGAACACACCAGCTCCGAGCCCAAGCCTTCCAGAAATGCAAATCACCTCCGAAGTTTCAACTGACAGCAGGCGAGTGGTGGATGGTTTCTGTAGCAGCAAGTTAGAAAGCGCAGTGATACAGTTATAACGCGGCAAGGATGCCGTTATAAAAGCCCAAGTGCCACGCTGCGACCCAACAATATGGTATTTATTGAGACAGGACTTCCTGTCTGCGACTTACTAAAGGTGAAGTGCAAGAGCTACTCTGCCTTTGAAAGGTATAGTAAAACCTCCTTATTGAAAGCAGAAACAAATCTAAGAGGTAATTTCTAAAAAGGAAAAAAAAAAATAAAAGAACGAAAAGAAAAAAACCAAACCCCAAACAAAACCCAACAATGAGACAAAAAGAACAACACCACCCCCAAAAAGGTCACGATTTAGATCCTTCTGCAGAGAAAAAAATGAGTGTAATTAACCAATTCGGGGGGGGGGTTAACATAAAAATTGCCCTTCTTAGCTCATGCTTGGCATGATTTTCTATCCAGAAAGTCCATCCTTGAAGCCAAAAAAAGAAACGTCCTAGCGAGGAGCTGACTGCAAGGTAAGGAATGCTACTTCTCTGCGTTTTATAAACCTGAAAGCCACTCCAGTTTATTCAGCATTTGCCGCTGTTATGTGTATATATATATATATATATATAAATCAATTAAATACTGTTTATTGGAAATAAAAATCCCATCTCTGCTATTTCTGAACGAGCAGGAGGGCGAAGCTGCCTGCGGTTAACTACTTTTCGCTGTTGTTTCAGTGCACCTGTAAGATAAAACAAAATTCCCCGACTGGACTCTCTTTTAAGACAAATGTTGCTTTGTGCTGGCTGAAGACTGCGTTTCAATCATTAATGGAGCCTCTCTGAAAACGCGGAGGGGAAGCATATGGATCCAATAAAATATGTTTTTGTAATTTCTAATAAGCTCAGATACTTTTATACTAGCCAGGTTTTCACCATGTGTATCCACTGGCAAGGAGGGAAAAAAGGTTTCCCCCTCAGAAGGACGCGGCGCTCCCAGGCTAATGAACAGGAAGCCCGAAAGGCCACATGCTCCTGTGCCCATCTAAAATTATCGCCATCTACCTGCCTCGTAAATCTGGGGGGTTCCCCCCTCCACACCCCCCGGGTTTTACCCGCTTTGATGTGCCCGATCGCCCCGGGAAGACCCGCCGGGTGCCCGTTACCTTCCCGCCTTAGTGATGATCATCTCGGTGCCGATCTCGTGGAAGCGCTTCCAGAGCTCGGCTCCCTGCAGGTCCACTCGCGGCGCCTGCGGCGTGGGCAGCGGTGAGCCGGGCCTGGAACCCTTAGGGGAGCCGCCGGGGGAGGCGGGCGGGGAGCCCGCCAGGAAACTTTCCTCGCAGCCGCCTGCGGAGAGAGCAGAGAGCTGAGGACGCAAGAGGGAACGTGGGACCCTCCAAGCCGGGGGGCCTCCCACTGCCCGAGCCAGGCTCCGCCGACTCCACATCGCTTCAGCCCGGTAAAAGTGACGGACTGCCGCGGGCCCGAACGCGGGCCCGAACGCGGGCCCGGGCCGCGGCCTTGCGCGCTGGGCCTTGGGGAGAGCCGAGTGCCAAGCGGCGAGAGGGCCTCCCCGACGTGGATCCCGGGGACCAGCCGCCGCCAGCGCTGCGCCGAGCTGGCCCGGGCCAGAGCAAGCCTGCGGCGCACTCGGACCCTGCCCAAGCGTAGGGCTTGCGGGTCCGCGGTGCGAGGCCGGTGGCTCGTTTCGTTCGTGGCGTTTAGCGCAATCGGCGCCGGCCGCGGCCTTCTGCCCCCGCAGGGTCTAAGTGCAGTCCCGTCCATATACAGTAAATGACGGACACGTACATATATATGTGTGTGTATCTGTGTATGGTTTGTACATACATACACACACGCTGTTGCATAGACATTCCTAGCAGTACACATATACGTATGTATCGTTATAAGCGCTCTTCCCGCCTCCTCGGAAACAAGCCTCCAGCTGTTGCTCCGCCGCCCCTGCAGCACGGACAACCCTGGCCGGCGGTCGCTCTGCTCCGCGCCGCCGACCGGGACCAAGCAAGCGCCGCCAAGTTTTAGAACGGCAGCACTGGAGGAGACTTTGGGAAAGATCATCCATGCAGTATGGAAAGGCAGAAGGAATAACGAGGAAACGAGTGCGGGCTGCGGGAGGTGGAAGCCAGAGCCCGGACGGAGGAGCGGGCCTTCTGGCCGGCAGTCCCGACGAACGACGGCTGCGGGCAGCGGCAGGTCGCGGGGCGGCACTCACCGGCGGGGCCGCGGGCGGCGCAGCCCAGCTCCATATCGCCACAGGTCCGGCCGGCGGCAGCGGCGGCAGTAGCGGAGCTCTTGGCACAGCAGCCGCTGCCCCCTTCGTCCTCCGCCGCCTCGTCCTCGCCGCCCAGCTTCCGCCGTTTGGGCTGCCGTGGCAGCGCCGGCGGCTGCTGCTGCTGTTGCTGTTGCTGTTGCTGTTGCTGCTGCTTCTCGGCTCCGATAAGCGCCTCCACGGAGAAGGCGTGAGCCTTCAGGCTCATGGTGGTACCGGGCGACGACCGCCGTTTGTCGGCCATGCCCGCCCCCCTACAGCCCGCGCATCCAGACGCGCCGAGGCCGCCGGCACCGACGCTCGCGTCCGGCCAGCCGCGCCGGCTGCCCTCCCGTCCTCCCAACCGCGCAGGCAAGGGGTTGGGGCTTTTCCTCGCCTTTCTTTTTAAATCCGAGTTATCAGCCAAGGTTTTTTTTTTTGTTTTTTTTTTTTGGTTGTTGTTGCTGTTGTTTGGTTTTGGTTTGGGTTTTTTTTTAGGGGGGGTTTGATTTTTTTAGAAGAGGAAAAAAAAAATCTGTTCCTTTCTGCAGAGGCTCTCCTTCTCTCTCCCTCCTCCTCCTCCTCCTCCTCCACGTTCTGCCCCGTCTGATGGGCCAGGCAGGACTGACATGGGTAACAAACGCTCTGCGGACACAAATTAGGGCTTGTAATTGAAATTTGTTGCCTTGATCTGTCAGCACTTCCAGGCAGGAGACCGGTGGGAAGAACTCGCTCATTAGTGTCACTGCGACGACGGGGGCAGGGCGGAGCTGCGGGGCGGGGGCTGCCACGGCCTGGCCGCCCGCAGCCCAATCAGCGTCGCCACGGCCCCGGCCCCGCCGTCCCGGCCCCTCTGCCCTAACCAAGGGGCCCCCGCCGCCCTGGACGGGAGAGACGGGGAGGTGGGGACAGCCTGCCGTCCCGCCCCCAACCCCACCGCGCCCAGGCCGAAACAGTCCCGCGCACCCCGGCCTGCGGCAGATGCACCCCGCTATAAACGTTAATGAGATCCTACACCCCTCTTCGGAGCGCCCTCGGCGGGAACCGGGCTGGCCGGGAGCCCCAGCTGCCTCCGAAAAGCAAAGGGAAAGGAAGGAGAGGAGGCCTCCCGGGTCACTGGGTTTCGCTCGGGAAAACCGTTCGGACATTAGAAAAAAAAAAAAGACGTTGTGCCCTTTCTTGCTGTTAGGGCTTAGTAATTATTAGTATTACTCATCTGCTCGCCTCTGAGATTGATCGCGTTGTTATTGAAACGCTGGCTGCTGAGGGGGTTCAGCTCAGCATCCCAAGCCCCCTTTGAACCCAATCCATTAGGCGCTGAAGCTGCAATAAAAGAGAATTAAAAGGAGCCATGTACGAACATCGATGCGTCCAGCCGCAGAGACTTTAATAATCATATTCAGGTGCATAGAATAGTTAGGAGAAAAAATCCGTTCGTATCTTTCCAGTACGTAAAACTATTAAAGATTTGGAACCAGATTTTTTTTTTTTTGCATGCGTAAGCATTTGAGTTTTTTGTTATTCCCTCCTCCCCCTCCTTTTTTCGCCCTCTTGTTCGAAGATTTCGAAGATTTTATATTCTTTCTTCCTCCCTCCCTCCCCCCCCCCCCCCGGCGAACTAAATGACGTGACATGCTCTGAAATCCTTTTTTTTTTCCCTGTAAAAACAAATCACGAGGAAAGGCTTTTCCAATCTAAATGAGTCTATGAAATTTCACGCTTTCGGGGAATAGGATCTCAGCTTCGCTTCGCTGTTTAGCAGTGGAGAGAAAGAGGAATTCGTGGCGCGGTTCGTGTGCATTACAGCCCTGGAGGTCCTGTTGGGGACGTCGAGTGGCACAGCTGAGATTTCTGATGGCAATCTAGAGAGGAAATAGCTGCCATTTAGGAGACGTAGCCGTTTACACTGCTGCATTTTACCTATCCTTAAAATGATAAATTATCCCTAATTTCAGTTGCTACTTAGTCTGAGAAAGAGGATGATCAATAAAGACACTCTAGAGATAAATTATCTAAGGTTATTAAAATCGCAGAAGTGCTTTTCAGACGGAGAAGTACAGGTATGTGACAGGGAGACTATTGATACAGTAAAAATGTAAAAGTAAAATTAAACAGGCGAACCCACAGCAGGGTCTCTAATCCTCTCCACTTTGGAAGAGACGAAAACTTGTCTGAGAGGGGAAAAAAAAAATCATCACTACGAAAAAAAAAATCCCCGGCAGTGGCTGTCGTTCTGAATCGATAGGAGAGCAGAAAATGCTTCATGCCTGTCACCAACGAACAGTGCTGTGGAGTTAGTTTATCTTTACATTAAATCTGGGACATATTAACTGTTCCATGGTCTAAAGTCTGTCTGCTCTGCCTGTTCCAGCCGTGATTGAATCTGAAGGAAATCAGATGTGCGGGAGTGATCGAAACGTGCTAAGCTAAAGGATCTTGCAAGAGTTTAAACGCCATCGCTGTGAGGATGAGATCGATTGGGAGAGGAAAGAAGGAAGGAAATTGATGCTCTCTGTTCGAGGGCGCTCCGGCATCCTCCTCGCCTGCCCACCTCCGACGGCACCTCTTTAGGTCCCGCTCCGCGCTCCCGCCGCCCGCGTCTGCCCGGCCACCCCCGCCACCGCTGCCGGTGCGACGGCCCCGGCGAGGCCCGCGGGAGCAGGTATCGACCTCCGCCGCAGCGGCCCAGGGTGGGGCGTGGAGGAGCGCGGGAGGAGGCGGGTGCGCTCGGTGGCGGCGGGGCCGCCGTGAGGGCGGCGCGGGACGCGGGAGGCTTTAGGCCGAGGCTGCGCTTCTGGCGGAACGCAGCGCGGAAGGGGAGAACGAGGTCGGCCCCAAACGGCCGCCGAGACCTGCAGAGCGGGAGCAGGAGAAGAGTCCCTCTCTGCACAGGCCGGGTCGGGGCCGGAGCGGCGAGAGTGCCGTGACGGTCCCGAAGAAAGCTCTGGGCAGTGGGTTGCCGGTCCTGCGAAGTCCTTGTTCTTTTCCCTTGCGCTAGAGCCAAGAGCCGCGCTTGCCCGTGAAGGAAACTGACCCCTTCTCCGCACCGCTCCGCGGGGTGCGCACAACCTCCCCGTCCTACAAATCGTCTGGATTAATTTATCTCCTTTTTTTTTTTTTTTCCGCGGAGGGCGGGCGCTTCTTGTTGTTATTTAGTTTGGTTTTGTTGGGATTCGGAGAGGGTTTTGTTGTTGTTGTTGTTGGTATTGGTGTTGGGGCTTTTTTTGTTTGGTTGTTTGTTTGTTTGTTTGTTTTTCCTTGCGAAATTACCGTAGGTTGATACTTTCATTTCTCGACTTTTAAAAACAACAGGATGGATTTTAATTTATTGAGCAACCTGCGAATCATGTATGTGTGTCCTTTTATTGTTATTATTTATTATTCTCCTTTTTTCCTTTCTTTTCTTTCCTTTTTCTTTTTTTTTTTCTTTCTTTTTTTTTTTTTTTTTAGTGGGATAATGAAAGAGAGAA
>WAAF01006602.1:23928-52713 GCA_013400475.1 Tricholaema leucomelas
TATATATATATATGCTAATGGTATAATGTCTGTATTCAAACCACTTCATTTTGGAGTTACTTTTATTTCCAGACTTTAAAATACAATCCAGGGTTTTAGGCGGTTGGGTGAGGTGCTGCTTGTTTGATGTAGAAAAGACTTCCTGGAATTAAAAAGAGGGGAGGAAAAAAAAGTAAAGGAAGGAAAACCAAAACCGAACAACCAAACAAAACCACCCAAACCAAAATAAAAACAAATCCCACACTACTTTCTACCAGAAAGATATTTACTTTCTACTAGAAAGGTGTTTTCCTTCGAAAATCTAGAGCGACGTTTCAGGGGTGGTTATGGTCATGCTTTACTATTCACCCTCTGATTACTTCAAATCTTTTCGGATATTAAAGCCGGGATACCGAGAGTAAAACAGCCTCAGTGTCCCTTTCTCTTCAAAGCTACTATTTTCTTGTAACTTCCCAGCAGGGCACCAGAGGAACGGACAGTAAGAAAAACGTATTTATACCGTTATCCGCCTTCCCCTCTCCCTGAGCCTGGTCGCTTCACCCTAAGGAGATGCGTCTAAAACAGGTAGCTGTCAGTCAAACATTATCAACTGGAGAAAAACTTCAGACGACGGTGAAGAAATCGCATATGAACTCCGGGGTTTGTGCGTTCCAAGTGCACTTTCGCCTCTCTCTCTCTCTTCCTTACTCTCAGCGGTTGCGGCTGAGCGGGAGGACTGCGAGTGTCGGTGCCGAATTAGCACTTCCAGCTTTCCTCTGACAGGGTGCACGGCAAGCTTGCAGTGACTCTTCCCGAGACACAGGTCACCTTCAAAACATGCTTGAGAGAAGGTTAAGCGTGGCTTAAATTTAAAAGAGACAGGAAAGCCACCTCAGCCCCCCTGGCCGCGACGGGGTATTACAGTCTGCCCATCCCGCTGTGCCGGGGACCCTCCGGTCAGACTACTCTCGCCACTTCCCACGGGGCTACCGCCTTGCGGAGAAGGTTGCACCAGAAGCCGGCGGGACCAAGGGTCCCGGGCGGCAGAGGGGCGCTGCTTCGGTTCCCGATGATAGCAGCCCGGGCTTTGCCCCCCGTTTATGTGCGTTGCCTTCGCATACATGTAACTTGCACGACTCACAGATGTGCGCGGGTGGCCTCAGCTCACCTCACAGCGGGCTCAGGCCCGCGGAGCCCCGGCGACTCTGGATTCAGCCGCCAGTATTCATCCCGGGCCTGTCCCGGACACACCGTGCGCCCTCCCGACGGACTTAGCTCCGCGGTTGGGCTGAGCGCGGCCGGCTTCCCCCCACAGTTTGAAACTCCTCAGCCTCCTAGTCCAATGGCGTACCCCAAAGCAAGGGGACGGCGAACCCGATTCTGCCCCAACCTCCAAGCCCAGGGTGCATGCATCGTCCCCTCGGTGGTCTTAGCTCGGGAGCCGAGCAATGGGAATGTGGCCGGTGAGGCGAAGGGTTCTTCCGCGGCCTCACAGCTCACAGGCGTTTGTCTCCTACCGTGACTCAGAGTTAACCTGGACCTCAGAGAGCCTCCTCCGGTCTCCCCGAAACCAAGCCAGGTCTTTCAGGAGAGCCGCCACTGAGGCGCGACGGCGGCCCTCAGACAGCCGCCGCGAGTGGAGTTCTAGCAGGGCTTATCGGTGCGGCGAGGCATGATTTGTTCCCGCTTCAGCACCGCCGCGCTTTGCGCAAGGAGTGCGGGAACGGGTCCGGGCCGGTCCGCTATGCCCGCCGCCGAGGCACCCTCTCGGCTGGCAGCCTCGCGTTATTCCCGGCGCGGCGGTTGCCGGCCTTTCCCGGTACACCCCACCGGACCCCTCCGACTGGCCGCTTTTACCAGCTGGGGTCCCCCTCGCAGCCTCANACTCCCCAGAACATTTCCTCCCCTGATGCGGAGTATAAATAAGATCAGCGCACGGAAATAAACGCGCGGCCAGCAGAGAGATTTTCCAGGAGGATGAAAGCCCTGAGAGTCGCATTAGAGGACCGAAAACACAGTCTAAAGGCGCTCGTGTTAAAAGTATATATATTCTGGTGATGGCATTTTATAAGCGTTTAACTTACTACCCTAAATTTGGATTTGCGTAGCCACGAGTATGAGGAATTTCGAAGGAAATCTCCAGTCTTTAATACGACATTCCCACTTACTCGGTACTGTTCGTTTCAGACAAATTATTTCTCAAAACGGCCTTTTCATTGCTCCGGTCACAAAATAAGCGTTTGCAAATGAGGGTCGAAGAAACTTCTGGCTTTGCCTTTGTGTTTTTATTGCTTTGCTATAAATTTAGCTGATATTTTCACTATTGTCTGAGGGGAAGAAAAAAAAATCTGAGAACATGCATGAAATAATGAAATGAAATGAAATGAAATGAAATGAAATGAAACGAAATGAGGTAGCCTTAAATCATAGTTCAGGATGGACTCGCTAATTTAAATGATTTCTGCTTGCGGGGCTGAGGTTTCAGCAGTAAAAAAAAAAGGTGCGGTGTAGCCTCCGTTTTATCATACCGCGGGATTATCTGTAGCATATCATTGTAAGAAACGATGTGTAGTTAAAAATCCTCATTTTTTAAAGCGAGCCTTGTGCCTTTTTATGGTAACCCTCGGTCTTCACTCAGGACTAGTTCTCATATTACATGAAATGCACTTTAAGAAGTACTACCTGCTCCAGCTGTCCAGGAAAAACTGAATTATGGAACTAGGAAACATATGGCAGTCGCATATTGCAAGAGTAAGGTTCATATGAAAGTTATAAATTTCTTTTTTAAGTAACCATTGTAAACGCGTTTTTATAGGTTTCACAGTATGTATTACATCTGTAATTTTAATTTTTGCAATATACCTTTTTTAAAGATACCTATGTTTTCTGTACTCCGGGGAAGGAAATGCAAAGAGACATTTATGTGAAGAAGAAGGAAAAAAAAAAGAAAGAAAAAAAAAAGAAAAGAAAAAAAAAAAAGGAAAAAAACTGAAAGGGAAAAAAATGAAAGGAAAAAAAGAAAGAAAAAAGAAAGAAAGAAAAAAAAAAGAAGAAAAAAAATGGAAGAAAAAATAAAGGGGAAAAAAAAAGGGAAGAAAAAAAAAAGAAAGGAAAAAAAAACAAACTTGAGAGCAAAACAAACAAGTAAGGTAAACAAAACGGGGAAGCGAAGGTTCCTCACAATGGAAAGGACACTGTGCCATCTATTGGCAAAGCAGTTATTTACAAAGCCCAGGGTACCCAGGCGAGTGTTTTCCATTCGCCGAATACTGCGCAGCGAAGTGTCGCAGTCCTACTTTGTGCCATTATTAGGAACAAAGGGACAAAGACATTTCCGTGGAGGCCCGTGGCAAAAAAAAGAATGAAAACAACAACCAACCAACCAAACAAAAGCAAAAAAAAAAAAAAAAGATAGAAAAAACAACTAAAAAGAAAAAAAAAAAAAGAAGAAAGCAAAGACAGTGAATTTATACCTCACAAATTAGGTCATCAATTCACTGGGGGATTTTGCACTCTAATTGCAAACTCCCTTCTTGGAGCGACCGAGTGGGAGAGGTTTAATTTTTTTTCGATTGTTTTATTACTGAACCATGTCAAAGAAGGCCTTTTTTTTTTTTCTTCCCCTTTTCTATCCCCCCCAACTCTTAAAAGCAAGGTTACTTAAGGACTTTATGGCCACAAAACAGCCCAGGAGCCTGCTTTAGAGGCTGACCTTACGCTCTCTGCTTGGTTAAGACTTCCCCCGAACTTTATGCGGGTCTAATTGCAGGATCGGGCCTCCTCTTCCACGCCTCGCAGATTCCCCCCGAAACGCGACCCCGATAGTGTTCGAGGCGGTGCAAGGCTTTGCTGGAAAGGCTGTGGCGAGGGGCCCAGAGGAGCGGCGGGGTTGGCCGGGGCGGGAGGTTCACCGCGCCGCCCCCGGCCCCGACCGGCCGCCGCCGAGGCTCGCAAGCAGAGCCCGTTTCCAGCGGCGGGAAAGCTTATGCCGTAGGAAAGAGCTACCAGAACTTTTCCCGTTTCCAGGGAGGGGAAGGAAAAAGATGATATTTCCCCACCAGCTATAAATAAACCCAAATAATCGGACAGATGTGAGAGGAAGAGTCAATTTTTCCTGCTCCAAGCGTAGATCAATTTCTGAACGAAAGTCTCTGTCTCTCCGCCTTGAATTGGCTTTCCTCCTGCTTGTCTCACTTGCTAAGGGCTTGGCTTTTTCCTGCCACAAGTAGCCCGGTACTACTTGGTGGGAAATACGAAAGCCCTTTGTTACAGCTTCCAGCCTTGCAGTCTCCCTTTCTCCATCCCGCAGCATGCGCCTCTGCGGTTCTTGCCTGGATGTGTGCGATGGGGCGGTGCGGGGGAAGAAAATTCCTGGGAGCACCTGTATGTCTCGGCTCGAAAGGTTAATCTTTCCCCACACAGAAAAAGAAAAGGGAAAAGAAAAATCCCTAAAATAAAGCCCAATTCCCTCCGTCTAACACCAGACCCCAGAGGACAGGAAAATATAAAATCCAGACCCTACACTCATACCCTTTTACTGCTCTCCTCGGTGTGAACGTGTGAGTCGATGGTGTTTTACAAAGTTGTCTGAATTTCTTGAAAG
Source organism: Tricholaema leucomelas (assembly GCA_013400475.1). Taxonomy (NCBI): domain Eukaryota; kingdom Metazoa; phylum Chordata; class Aves; order Piciformes; family Lybiidae; genus Tricholaema lacrymosa; species Tricholaema leucomelas. The sequence goes on from WAAF01006602.1 coordinate 28,511, forward strand.
GCCGTTCCTGTGTTTATATGCGCAGGGAATTGAAATGTCTCGCTGACTGCAACGCACCTTCCCCGACGGGTAAAGCCTCTGCCTCTCGAAGCGGGGCCGGGAGCCCGAGGGCTTCGCCTCGGAGCCCTAAGTCCGGGTTTTCGGCGCGTTCCTTTCTCGCAAGGAAGCGAAACCCCACGCACACGGGAGCGAAGGTTCTCGCTTTCTGCTTTTTCGGGTTTTTCCCAAAGCCCAAGCGAGCCAAGGCGGCCCACGCCGGGGGACGGGAATGAGGCACCGAGCACCCCCGAGACGCTGCCGGGGCTACCGCCGGCCCCGCATTTGTGACAGAACATCAACACTGCTCGCAGCCGCCCTTGCTAAGCTTCACCTGCCCCTTTTTGGGGAGCTCCAGGTGAGGACGCAGCCGTCGCGCCCCGGTGCCTGGCCGACTCACCCGCTACAGCCAGTAGGTTTGCGGGGAGCCGTCGGAGAAAGAGGCAGGCGAACAGGCTTTAGGGGCAGGAAGGCGTTTATTGAGGAGGAAGCTGAGCTCCATCTGGGCAGCGATTTTCGGGAGAAGCCATCAAACAGGCTTCTCTGTCGCTCAGCCCACGCACATGGGCTCCTCACGCCAGCCCCGGGCTCGCCTGCTGCAGCGAGCTCCTGAGCACGGCGCGATTCCCTGTGTCACCTGCAAGAAGGGATTTGGCTGGTCGAAATTAAATTCCTCTGCAATCAGCCAGACCAAAAATACTTTCAGAAGAACATCCAGGAGATCATTTCCCCCGAGCTCCCCTAGCAAGCGTTGCATACAACATATATCTTTTAAATATATTGCCTTCTCGATGTGCTGAAAGGGAGACAGTTATTAAAAACTCTGCGAGCACTCTGCTTGCAATTACCCGGGGCGGGGGGCTTGTGGAGGCTCCGGCTTCGTGTCGCAAAGCGGGGCTTCAAAGTCACTCTCCTTCAAGGTTTGCGTGTGTAAAGCCCCCTGGCGCCTTTTGGAAAACAAACGGGGGGCTGTGCGTGTGTAAACACACACGGAACGGTACCGACCCCTCCGTACGCATAAGCGGACATGCACGCACGTATGGGCGCATCACTTCAACCCTTCCCGTCAAAGACAGGCAAGCCCTGCAGCCCGCACCGCTGCCACTCGTTCATTCCTCTAGAAAAAGGCAATTATTTCCTTTCCACCGTTTGGGGTTTTTTTTGGTGTCTGTGTGTTTTTTTTCATGTCTGTGGTTTGTTCTTTCTCTCTCCTTCCTTCCTTCCTTCCTTCCTTCCTTCCTTCCTTCCTTCCTTCCTTCCTTCCTCCCTCCCTCCTTCTCTCTTTCTTTCTTCCTTTCTTTCTTTCTTTCTTTCTTTCTTTCTTTCTTTCTTTCTTTCTTTCTTTCTTTCTTTCTTTCTTTCTCTCTTTCTTTCTTTCTTTCTTTCTTTCTTTCTTTCTTTCTTTCTTTCTTTCTTTCTTTCTTTCTTTCTTTCTTTCTTTCTCTTTCCCATTTTTCTCTTTCATTCTCTCTCTTTTTCTCTCTCTTTCTTTCTCTCTCTCTCTCTCTCTCTCTCTTTCTCGCCAAGCAGTGGAAAGCGCACAGTAAGTGCGAAGTATACATCATCACCTCAGGAATTTGTTTTGAAAAGTCCTCTCAGCCCCCTGGTGTTCAAAGGCTGAAGGATGGTTATTGATTATTGCACTAGATCAGAGTCCGCGTTAGACGCCAAGGAAACGAAACGGGCCGTCGGGACAGGCCCAGCTCCCGACTGCATCTCTCTGCTGCCAAGACTCCGCCGAGCTGAGCATCCTCGGATAAGCGGCGCGAAGAGCTCCCCGCAGCGGTGCCTCGGCGCTGCTCCAAGCCCGGCGGGACCGGGCCCTGCCCGGCTGTGCTCCCGTGAAGCTCCAGAGAGCAGCACTGCAGGATCTCTCCTCCCAGCTCCTCTCCCATGTCTCTGTTTCGTCCCGGAGCGGCAGCTGCGCAGCCGGAGCATCCTGCGCTGCACTGGGGCGCAAGCTTGGGCTGCCAGGGGCATCGGCAACAGTCCTTATAGACATGTGTGAGTGCATACATAGACATGTGTAAGTGCATACATAGACATGTGTAAGTGCATACATAGACATGTGTGACTGCATACATAGACATGTGTGAGTGCATACATAGACATGTGTAAGTGCATACATAGACATGTGTGAGTGCATACATAGACATGTGTAAGTGCATACATAGACATGTGTAAGTGCATACATAGACATGTGTAAGTACATACATAGACATGTGTAAGTGCATATGTAGTCCCACGCACGTGTGGGACTTCTGGGCAGAAGGGGTCGAGTGTTTAGACCAATGAGCTCCCAGGCAGGCTTGTCAGCTCTTACTGCCCTCATGAATCCCTGAAGCCGTCGTTTAATCCAGGGGCAGCAGGGGATGCTGACTAGCAGGATGGTGAGTGAGGACCTCCTAGCAGCAGGGTAAAGCAGGAATCTCAGTGCCAGGGTACAGTGTATGGCAGGACGGAGGGCTCAGTTGGCACCTAGCCCAAGCTCTCCAGTCTAGTGGATCATAAAATCATAGAAATCAAGCAGGTTGGAAGAGACCTCCAAGCTCATCCAGTCCAACCTAGCACCCAGCCCTGCCCAGTCAACCAGACCATGGCACTAAGTGCCCCAGCCAGGCTTGGCTTCAACACCTCCAGGGACAGTGACTCCACCACCTCCCTGGGCAGCCCATTCCAATGCCAATCACTCTCTCTGCCAACAACTTCCTCCTAACATCCAGCCTAGACCTGCCCTGGCACAGCTTGAGGCTGTGTCCCCTTGTTCTGTTGCTGCTTGCCTGGCAGCAGAGCCCAACCCCACTTGGCTGCTACCTCCTTTCAGGTAGTTGTAGAGAACAGTGAGATTGGCCCCGAGCCTCCTCTTCTCTGGGCTGCAAAACCCCAGGAGGGTGTCCTTGCTCCCTTTCCTGACTATGAGTGCCAGGATGGCTGTGGTTCTTCTAGGGGGGGGGATGTACCCTTGGACTTTAGCACCAGTTAATGTTATACAGGCACAAACTTCTCTACATGCCCTGACAATGCCTTAGTAGGGTATTGGTTGGCAGCTGCCAGCTCTCCAGACCCATGGCTTCTTTGGCCACGGTAAAGCAGAGACAGTCTTCTGCCCTTACAACCTTGACTGGCCATTGGAATGTGCTGCCCGGGGAGGTGCTCAAGAAAAGACTGGATGGGGCACTTAGTGCCTCCTCTGAAGAGGAGCCTGGATGAGGCTTGGAGGCTTGGAGGCTTGCAGCAAAAGAGGTTCTGCCTCAACACAAGGGGGAACTTCTTGAGTGTAAGGGTCCCAGAGCCCTGGCACAGGCTGCCCAGAGAGGCTGTGGAGTCTCCTTCTCTGGAGCCTTTCAAGGCCTGTCTGGATGTGTTCCTCTGTGATCTGTGTTAGCATTGTCCTGCTCTGGCAGAGGGTTGGACTTGATGATCTCCTTGAGTGCCTTCCAACCCCTGACATCCTGTGAGCCTGTGAGGCACTTAGTGCCATGGGTTAGTTAATTAGCAGGTGTTAGGTGGCAGATTGGACTCAACGATCTTTGAGGTCTTTTCCGACCTGGTCAACATTGTGATTCTGTGACCAGCAGCCAGAGGAGATAACACTAAACTTGCTCCCTTCAGCTGGGGAATGATGGTGCTGTTTGAGAAGGAGAAGGGGGGGCAAATAAAAGAGGAGCTTTGGAAAGCTCCATGACCTCAGGCTTTGATTTGCAGCAACTTTTGTATCTCCTACAAAGAAAAGTAAATTGTGCAAAACTTCAAAACGCATTGTAAATGTTATTCTTTTCCTCTTCCTTTGAGCTGCAGACCCTTGAATTCATGGCAGCTGAGATGGTTTGCTTTATGAATAAGAACATCAGCTACCCTCTTGTGTCCTGTCACAGTATCCTGGTCTTTCTACATCCTCTCTAAGGTCCACTTCCAGGCTCGAAGGAATGTGATCTGGGAATTAGGGTTTGGACCCGGTTTGTTTCCACTTTGCAAATGCAAAGATGCTGCAGGGGTTTCTATTTCTTCCTCTCCATAGGCATGCTCCCATCCACACTGATGTGAGTTATGCACATGTCTAAAGAGAAGAGAGTCTCAGATCTTTTTCTCGTCGTTTACATGAGATCAAAGGAAATCAAATCGGGCTAATGAAGGGCCAGATGGTGCTTTATTTGTGCTCTGGAAGACAGCAGCAGAGAACGGGAAGGACTATCTGTAGTTTAACCTGGCAGAGAGGAGGAAAACTGACTATCTCATTTAGTGGGCACTGAGGCAAGTATGCCCTATCTTCAGAAGTGAGAAAGCTTTGCTTGTTTTCTCTCCCCCAGTAGGTTTTGGATGCAAGGCTAGGGCTGAAGGCGTCGATTGAAGGGATTCCAGACTCTGAAATCATTGCCTTTTTGTCTTGTTTGGAAGCACACATTTCTTTGGAACCAGGCAATTCTTCAGTTACTGCTTTTAAGCCATAGGATATGGGTGCTCCTCTGGTCTGTGGAAAATGTGTAATCTAAGCTGTTAGGAGGAGGCAGGGCTGGAGAGGCAGGAGAGCCTTTGATTTGGATCCTCACTGTGAGCGAGAGTTTGGCAGGAGAGGCACAGGATGCAGTAAACTTTACCAACTGTGCACACAGAGAGAGACTCATATCCCAGAGGATGAAGACAGGGTCAGGATCATTCTGTGCTGTGTTTCTGTGCCAGCTCTGAACCCTTGAGCCTGGCTGCCAGGCTCTTCAGAGAGGCTCTAGACAGCCTGACGTAGTGTGAAGTGTCCCTACCTATGGCAGAGGGGTTGGAACTGGATGATCCTTGTGGTCCCTTCCAACCCTGACTGGTTCTATGATTCTATGATTGTCATCCTGGGCATAGCTAATGACAAATTATTCTTACCCTCAACTGCTGATAGGGTTATAAGAAAACATGAAAGATTTGCTTCCTTTGTGGACCTTGCACTGATCCTGCCAGGCTCTTTCTCATATAGCACACCCCAAAGTGTGCAACCAGCAACAGAACAAGGGGACACAGTCTCAAGTTGCGCCAGGGCAGGTCTAGGCTGGATGTTAGGAGGAAGTTGTTGGCAGAGAGAGTGATTGGCATTGGAATGGGCTGCCCAGGGAGGTGGTGGAGTTGCTGTCCCTGGAGGTGTTGAAGCCAAGCCTGGCTGGGGTACTTAGTGCCATGGTCTGGTTGACAGGATAGGGCTGGGTGCTAGGTTGGGCTGGGTGAGCTTGGAGGTCTCTTCCAACCTGCTTGATTCTATGACTCTAAGTGTCCTAACTGGGACACTGTGGAGAGGCTGCTGCTGGGGTCTTCTCACAGATGATTGGAGACAGAACAAGAGGGAATGGTCTCAAGTCGAGGCTGGGGAGGTTTAGATTGGACATTAGGAAAAGGTTTTTCATGGAGGGAGTAGCCAGGGACTGGAATGAGCTGCCCAGGGAGGTGGTGCAGTCACCCAGCCTGGGTGTGTTTAAGGGTGGGTTGGATGTGGTGCTCAGGGCTGTGGGTCAAGGTGAATCTTGTAGACTAGAGTTCTGGGTTGGACTTGGTGCTCCTGGGGGGCTGTGCCAAGCTGAGTGTTTGTGTGATTCTGTGATTGCCCAGGTTGGAAGGAGGAAGTCTTTCTGCAGAGGGTTCCAGCCGCCCACGCTGAGCTTGCAGGGATGAGTCTGTGGGGGCAGTAGAGGCCATCTTATTACTTACCCTGCCTGCATCCCATCCTTGCTTTAACACGTGTACTCGAGGCTAACTGAGCACCAGGCCCTAGATTTCCCAATAGCTTGGTGCCAAGTGCTGGCCTTGCACGATGTCGAAATGCCACTTGACAGAAGAAGTCTCTTCAGCGATCTTCCCCCAAGGCTCCCGTTGTTGACAAAGTAGCTCTCTGGATTTGGAAGGCTTTGCAGTGGAGCTGAAGGCCTGGAGGCTTTTCCTGTTTCCAAAGCAAAAGGGGAAGAGATGCAGCTAACATCTGCACAGTTGCTTAAGGACGCCAGGAATTGTTTGTGGCGACGCCTTCAGAACCTTTGCGCCGAGAGCGCTTTAACAGCGGCGCAGCCACTTCTCCCCTTTGCCCCCCCAGCCCCCGCCTTGGTGCAGACCCTAACACCACAGCTCCAGCTGACATTAGTTCCACCTGCTTTAAATGTGTTCATGTGCCTCTAATCCTGTGTGCAGCTTCACATTTGTACCCATTTCCTGGATTTTATAGGCACATGTGGTGCTCCGAGGGCTTGGAAATGTAAGCCCCTCGTTTGGGGCTGCTTGGTTCTTAGCATTCATTTTCCCTGGCTCAACTCCCTGCCTAAAGAAAGAAAGAAAGAACAAACAATTCAGGGCTTTCCCCCCTCCCCTCCATTAATTTCCCCCCCCACCCTCGATGAGGTTTAAGAAAGAACCTGGAGAACTTCCTTGCTCTTTTTATACATCTAGAACTTTTATTGAGTGAGCCCGCAGTAATTTGGTGGCTTTTACTAAGTAACTTGACAGCTAATGGGAGACATCTGCAACAGATTCCAGAAGAAATGGCTCCTTAGGAGGATGGAAAGGACCTAACATCCCCACTCCTTTTTATTTGCTTAATTATTGTGAGAAGTTCCTATCTGCTTCAGCTCCACCCAAAGCTGAGATTCCACTCAACATCCATACCTGCCAGCAAGCTGCTACCAGCTACAATTAAAGCTCATTAGAACTAACCCTTCCCAAACTGCTATTCCATTAGGAAGAAGAACAAAAAAAATAGGATGGATTTTAATCTCAAAGGATCTAAGGAGCTACACTAAAACACACACAAAACCATACACACACCTGGAGCTACACAGTGGCTTTATGAGGCTTGAGAGGATAAAAGAAAGCTCAGGCACAGAAGAAAGAGTCCAGACTTCATTTACTGCAGGCAAATTGGCTGCCTGGTATCAGTGACCCATGCTTGTCTGCTTCCTCTCTTCTGTGGAAAGAAGAGTAGCAACATCAACAACCCTTCAGCTGCTGCACCATGACCCAGAAGGGTTGGGGACCCTTTCACAGAGCCACAGAATTATTTGGGCTGGAATAGAGCTCTGAGATCATTCAGCGCAGCCTCTGACCTGACGCTGCCACAGCCACCAGACTGTGGCACTGAGTGCCACAACCAAGCTTGCCTTAAACACCTCCAGGGATGGTGACTCCACCACCTCCCTGGGCAGCCCATTCCAGTGTCTAAGGACTCCTTCCATCAGGTAATGACAGGACTGGGGGGAATGGAGCAAAGCTGGAGGTGAGGAGATTCAGACTGGATGTGAGGAGGAAGTTGTTGAGCATGAGAGTGGTGAGAGCCTGGAGTGGGTTGCCCAGGGAGGTAGTTGAAGCCTCATCCCCTGGAGGTGTTTAAGGCCAGGCTGGATGAAGCCTCAAGAGACCTGTTCTAGTAGGAGGTGTCCCTGCCTATGGCAGGGGGGTTGCAAGTGGCTGAGATTTGAGGTCCCTTCCAACCTAAACCATTCTGTGATTCCCCTTGGACTGGATGATCCTATAGAGGTCTCTTCCAACCTGCTTCATTCTGTGATTCTGTGATCATAGAATGGTTTAGGTTGCAACCCCCTGCCACAGGCAGGGACACCTCCTACTAGAACAGGCCACTTAAGACCTCGTCCAACCTGGCCTTGAACACCTCCAGGGAGGTTGTGGAGCACAGAAGTAGAGAATGGGATCTTTGAAGATCACCTTCTGTGCTTTTGTGCTCTACAACCTCCCTGGGCAACCTGTGCCAGTCTCTCACCACCCTCACTGCAAACAACTTCTTCCTCACATCTACTTTCCATCTTCCCTCTGACACTTTCAACCCATTCCTCCTCATCCTGTCATGGCAAGACCTTGTCAACAGTTCCTGCCCAGCCCTCCTGGAGCTCCCTTCAGAGACAGGAAGGCCACTGCAAGGTCTCCTGGAAGCCTTCTCTTCTGCAGGCTGCAGAACTACAACTCTTGTAGCCTGTGCCCAGAGCAGAGCTGCTGCAGCCCTCTGAGCATCTTCGTGGCCTTCCTCTGGACTGGCTCCAACACTTCCATGTCCTTTTTGTGTTGGGGGGCTCCAGAGCTGCAGCCAGGCCTGCAGGTGGGGTCTGAGGAGAGCAGAGCCAAGCAGGCTGTGTTGTCAGAATAACCACAGAGTCCTTTTTTCTGTTGCGCCGCTGTGGAAATCTGTTTCCCATTACCATCTCTGCATCAGACAAACACAGCCCAAGTTATTTACAGGCTGTGAAAGATCCTAAATCTTTTTTTTTCCCTTCCAAAGTAATATGACATTGGATCACAAATTCTCACTTTCAATAACAATTGACAGCAAACTGAAGGGAAGGATATTCACAATTAGTAACTACAACCCGTCAGGCTCGCCCGGTGCCTTCTATCTTCGAGACCCTCTGCAGATGTAAGCTGCTGAAGCCTCATTGCCACGCACTGGGGAAGGATGTTAAATGTTGTTATCTCCCTTGCACAGAACTTTAGAGGTTGGAGAGGACCTCCAGAGATCATCCAGCCCAACCCTCCCCTGCCAAAGCAGCATCACCCAGGGTAGTCCGCACAGGAACGCATCCAGGAGGGGGCTGAAAGCTCACAGCTGGTGAAAGGGGGCTCGCTAGGACTAAACCCCCTAAACCCCTCAGACCATTTTAATTGCAGAAGCAAGACCAGAGCTTGCATGCTCTTGGCTCCTGCTTGTGTGAGAGAGCAAAACAGGCTTTTAAAAGCATCCTGTGCCTTAGGAATCCCAGTTCCAGCTCACACCAAGGCTTGAGCAGCGCTGGGGCAGGGAGGCTCCTCAGGGAGGCTGGGGGCTCCCAGCTCCCATTAACTTGGAGTGATTTTGGAGCTCTTGAAAACTCCTTTCAGTCCTTGGAGGGGAATGCACAACACCTGTGCAGAGGGGCAGAGCAGAGGCTGGGAGCCACAGCCGGCTCCATGTGCAGCTCAGCACCGCTCAGAAGCCGGAGGGCTGTGTGCTGAGCAGGTTTGTCCAGGGCTGAGGAGCTGAGGGGAGCCAATGGTGCTGCCAACTCTCCTCACTGACATGATTTTCTTGGGGGCAGAGCCAGGAAAGATCTAAAGGCAGAACTCCAGCCCTGCCTTTGCAAGGGAGCCCTTCTTGCTTGGCCCCTTGCAAGTCCAGGTGAAAGGAGCAGCTCAGGTGGATGCACATCCCCAGGCTCTCTGGATCTCTCTTCCCAGCCATTCAGGGCTGCCAGGCTGGGAATGGGGTGTGGCAGAGCACATGGGGGAGCTGAGGGCAGGAGGGTGGGCAGAGAACTGCAGAAATCCCTACTGAAGCAGATGTATTTGCATCTGTGCCTGCATGTGGTGGGAGAGGAAGAGTGAGGAAGCAGTGAGCAGCCAGGGAAGCAGCCCCCTGGGGCTTTTTGCCTTGGCAATGGCAGTGTGCAAAGAGCTGGGAGCCCAAAATAGGAGTGGCTAGAGCCAAGGAGGCAGAATGTCTCAGCAGCAGCAAGGAGAGCTGGGTATTGCATGGAGGAGGATGGTGCCCCCCAAAACACAGCATCACAGAATTAACCAGGTTGGAAGAGACCTCTGAGGTTGTTGAGTCCAGCCCATCACCTAACCCTTTTAATTAACTAACCCAAGGCACAACCAGGAGAACACCCTAGTGGACAGGCCATGCCTTGTTAGTTCACAATTGATATGTCCTGGAGAGGCAAGAAATATGGACCTCTGATTGTCACCCCACATCTTGCAATGGAGAGGCCAAGGGCTTCTGGCAAAGGCCATCCATGCTCCTCCCCCTCCCTCCCTTCTGTGTCCCCCAGGAAAAAAGTCACAGAATTACAGAATCAGTCAGATGGGAAAAGACTTTTGAGATCACCAAGTCCAACCTATCACCCAACACCATCTAACCAAACCGTGGCACCAAGTGCCTCATGCAGCCTCCTCTTAAACACCTCCAGGGATGGGGACTCCACCACCTCCCTGGGCAGCCCATTCCAATGCCAATCACTCTCTCTGCCAACAACTTCCTCCTAACATCCAGCCTGAACCTGCCCTGGCACAGCTTGAGGCTGTGTCCTCTTGTTCTGTTGCTGGGTGCCTGGCAGCAGAGCCCAACCCCACCTGGCTACAGCCTTTCATGTAGTTGTAGGGAGCAATGAGGTCTGCAACCTCCTTTAAGTAGTTGTAGAGAACAAAGAGGTCTGCCTTAGGCACTCAGTGCCACAGTCTAGTTGATTGGGTAGGGCTGGGTGATAGGTTGGGCTGGTGACAGGTTGGACTGGATGAGCTTGGAAGTCTCTTCCAACCTGATTGATTCTGTGATCCTATGATTCTATGCCCTGAGCCTCCTCTTCTGCAGGCTGCACACCCCCAGCTCTCTCAGCCTCTCCTCACTGTGCTCCAGCCCCTTCACCAGCCTTGGTGACCTTCTCTGGATATGTTCAAGCACCTCAGCATCTATCTTAAACCGAGGACACAGGACTCAAGGTGTGGTGAGAAGGGAGCCAAAATCATAGATGGGAGAGCGGATGCTGAGTTGTGTGCAGAGAACTGGGCAAGAGGCAGCTGCAGAGAAGGCAAAGCATCCCTACAGCCTCAGCAGGGCTGCAGCCCTCCTTGCAGGACCAGAGGCCAAGCCCTGACTGTCATGGCAAGGCTTTAAACTCCACTCCTGAGCCTCAGACCAGTGCTCAGAGTGATGCAAGAAACCATTAGCAGGGAGGCCATAAATAGCTGTGTGGATGTTTAAGCCATGCCCAGTGGCTCCAGCACATCAGAGTATGTTGGTGTATGGCTAAAGGGAACATTTACTACTGAGATCCTGATGTCATTCTGGATAATGAAGGAAAAGGCCTTCCTTATGTGGGAGAAACTGCCAGGCCAAGGGACCAGCTCTGTAAGCCAGAACCTATTAAATCCAAGGAGAAAAACAACTTTCAGATGGCCTCCTGCCTACATGCAGGAATTTAATTGAATGTGGAGTAGGCTTTAGAGACTGGGGGAGAGATGAATGATTTGTTGCAACGATGGCAAATGCAAGCAGTGAGTTGGGCAGTTGGTCCTAGCTAGGGTATTAAAACCCCCACCTTATGGGAGTACCACAGAGCCACAGAGTGTCAGGGGCTGGAAGGGACCTCCACAGCTCATCCAGTCCAACCCCCTCCTGCCACAGCAGCAGCACCCAGAGCAGATCACACAGGAACACATCCAGGCAGTTCTGGAATAGCTCCACAGAAGGAGACTCCACAGCCCCCCTGGGCAGCCTCTTCCAGGCTTCTGTCACCCTCACAGGGAAGAAATTCCTCCTCATGTTTAAATGGAACTTCCTCTGCCTCAGCTCCCACCCAGTGCCCCTTGCCCTGGCACTGGGCATCACCCAGCAGAGCCTGGCTCCAGCCCCTGGCACTCACCTTTATATATTGACAACCATCGCTGAGGTCCCCTCTCAGTCCCCTCCTCTCCCAGCAGCTCAGCCCCAGCTCCCTCAGGCTCTCCTCCTAGCAGAGCTGTTCCATTCCCTTCAGCATCTTTGTGGCTCTGTGCTGGACTCTCTCAAGCAGTTCTGTGTCCCTCTTGAACTGAGAGCCCCAGAACTGGGCACAGTACTCCAGATGTGGCCTCATCAGGGCAGAGCAGAGGGGCAGGAGAATCTCTCTCGACCTACTATTCACAGCCCTTCTAACCCACCCCAGAATGGCTTTGCCCCTCCTGGCCCCCAGAGCACATTGCTGGCTCATGCTCAACCTCCCATCCACCAGGACCTCCAAATCCTTTTCCCCTTCACTGCCTTGCAGCAGCTCAGTCCCCATCCTATCCTGCTCCCTGGGGTTGTTCTTTCCCAGGTGCCAGACTCCACACTTGTCCTTGTTGAATTTCATTCCCTGTCTCCCTGCCCAGCCCTGCAGCCTGTCCCAGTCTGGCTGAATGGCAGCACAGCCTTCTGCTGTGGCAGCCACTGCACCCAGCTTGGTGTCACCAGCAAACTTGCTGCCAGTGCCTTCTGTGCCCTCTTCCAGCCAGGTAACATCTCTGGATGGTGAAATGTCACTCCAAGGACCAGGATGGGGAAAATTTAAGGGTCTTTGGGAGGGGAAGAAAAAAAACCACAACGACAACCCCAAAAAAGGTTTCTTTATTCATGTTCTTTTTGCATGGTAATGTCCCAGAGGCTTGTTCTGTACATAACTCTGTCTGCAGAAGATGAAGGAGGTGCCAGAGCCTTGCCAGCTTCGTGTAACTCATTGCAAAATCCTTGAAAATACTGTTGAAAAATATTTACCCAGGGGGGAAAAAAAAGGGGGGGGGGTAGGAGGGGAAGGAAAAAAAAAAAGTGATTTCACACTTTTCTAGTCAGCAGCCAGCTTTGGAAAGCAACCAACCTGTCCTCAGAAATGAAGCAGAAGAAGAAATAAAGATCCAAATTTGCAGTGGGTGTAAATGCTCAGACTCGCACTGAAGGCACTGCAGGGTTGCCAATGCAAACTAGAGGGGAATCCAGTCCAGAAATCAGGAGGGCAGCTTCAGAAGCCTTGGAAACTGAGGCTGGGGAACATTAAAGAGGCACAGAATCAGTCAGGGTTGGAAGGGACCACAAGGATCATCCAGTACACAGGATCCCAGGCTCACAGATGTCAGGGGTTGGAAGGGACCCAAGGAGATCATCCAGTCCAAGCCTCCTGCCTGAGCAGGACAATCCAATCTAGCTCAGGTCACACAGGAACACATCCAGACAGGGCTGGAAAGGCTCCAGAGAAGGAGACTCCACAGCCTCTCTGGGCAGCCTGTGCCAGGGCTCTGGGACCCTTACACTCAAGAAGTTCCCCCTTGTGCTGAGCTGGAACCTCCTGTGCTGCAGCTTCCATCCATTGCTGCTTGTCCTATCCCAGGGAGCAGTGAGCAGAGGCTGTCCCCCCCTCCTGCTCCCCAGCCCTCAGAGAGTTATAAACATTGATCAAATCCCCTCTCAGTCTTCTCTTCTCCAGACTAAGCAGCCCCAGGTCCCTCAGCCTCTCCTCATCAGCCATGCCCTCCTGTCCCCTCATCATCCTCATAGCCCTCCACTGGATCCTCTCCAGCAGATCCCTGTCCCTCTTCAACTGGGAAGCCCAAAAGTTCCAACCCCTCTGCCATGCCCAGGGACACCTCACACTAGATCAGGCTGCCCAGAGGCTCTGGAGTACCTTGCAGGATGGCAAAGAGTGGGGACAGCCTCCAGGTGTCCAGGAATGAAATTTCGCCTTACCTTGGTTAACCATATCAGAGAATCACTGAATGTCAGAGGTCAGAGGAGACCTCCAAACCCATCCAGCCCACTTAGAGTCATAGAATCAAGCAGGTTGGAAGAGACCTCCAAGCTCACCCAGCCCAACCTAGCACCCAGCCCTGGCCAATCAACCAGACCATGGCACTAAGTGCCCCAGCCAGGCTTGGCTTCAACACCTCCAGGCACGGCCACTCCACCACCTCCCTGGGCAGCCCATTCCAATGCCAATCACTCTCTCTGCCAACAGCTTCCTCCTAACCTCCAGCTTAGACCTGCCCTGGCATGCTTTGTTTTGTCTCAGCATTGGTCTGTTTGTGTTCTTGTGTCCTGCCGTTGTGGCTGAACTGCTCTAAGGCTGATGCAGCTTAGTCTAATACTGAAGATAGTTTCATTGTGTTGCACTTGTGCCAGGGTTCAAAGGCTGCTCACTTGGGCAGGGCATTTCTATGCCCTCACCCCAGACCCCTCATGAAATCAGTAGTCTTAAACAGTTCCAGAATTCTACTTTTTGGGTTGGTTGTTGTTGGTTTTTTTTGGCCTTTCCTGATAATTCTTTGCAGTCTCTGGTCTGAGGTACCAAAAGACTTTGATAAGCTACAACGAGACGAATATTGCAAAGCAAAAGGAAGGAGCTCTGCTGATTTGAGTGGAGATATCACAGATGTCATCATGATTGAATGAATCTCCTAACAGGAACCAGCTGATTTTACAGGCAAAATTCCCATTCCCCACTTTGATAAATCTCCTTACTTGAATGGAGATCACAGTATTAGACCCTCATGGAACTTGGTTGGAGGCCAACGATGGCAAAGAGATCAGGACTCTTTTCTTTCCTCTTCATCTGATGAGCTGAGAATGGAGACATTGGTTTGTGATTAGATCTGACTCTGCTGTTGTGCAGATTTACTCCAGCTATTGACCTGGGAGAGCCAAAAAGGGCAAGTGAGGTAAAAAACCTTTTCTCTCAGAGAAGAATTTCTTCTCACCCCTGCTCACAAGGACTCTGTGTGTGCTTGTTCACTCTGGTGACCTGTAAATGGCTGCACACCTGCACTTGCACAAAGGTGGTTGATGAGAGGCTCCACAGGAGCCTGCAGTGTGAGTGCAGCCCAGACAGCAACCCTGTGCTGGGTGCNCTCCAGGAGGGCTGGGGAGGGACTATTGACAGGGTCTTGTCATGACAGGAGGAAGAGGAATGGGTTTAAAGTGGCAGAGGGGAGATTGAAAGTGGATATTAGGAAGAAGTTGTTTGCAGTGAGGGTGGTGAGACACTGGCACAGGTTGCCAAGGGAGGTTGTGGAGCACAGAAGCACAGAATGGGATCAAAGATTCCAGATGAAGACTCACCAGGGAGAGCAGGGAGGGAGGAGAACCTCTCTTGATCTACTAATCACAGCCCTTATAATCCACCTCAGAATGACATTGCCCTTCTTGGCCACCAGAGCATGTTGCTGGTGGAATTATTGTTGATCTCCATCCAAATCACCAGATTTGGACATGAGCAATCATGCTGCACTCATTAACAGACAGTTTAATTAGTAGCAGTGGTGAGCTTGTGGAAAAGCTACTGATGTTTCCTGTGTCTTTTGTCTCTGTCTTCTAGGCTGAGGGAGCTGGGGGTGTGCAGCCTGCAGAAGAGGAGGCTCTGGGCAGACCTAACAGCAGCCTGCCAGTGCCTGAAGGGGCTGCAAGAAGGCTGCAGAGAGACTGTTTGCAAAGGGCTGCAGGGACAGGAGGAGGGCAATGGCTTCAAACTGGAGCAGAGCAGATTGAGACTGGATGTTAGGAACAGGTTCTGCAGCAGGAGGCTGCTGGAACAAGGTTGAGGATGGATGGGGCTGTGGGCAACCTGCTGTAGTTGAGGATGTCCCTGGTGAGTGCAGAGGGGGTTGGATTGGATGAGCTATGGAGGTCACTTCCAACCCAGACCATTCTGTGGTTCTGTGATTCTATGATTTGGTGATTGTCCTGATTCTGTGAGTCTATGATTCCATGAGTCTGTGAGTCTGTGATTCCATGAGTCTGTGATTCCATGAGTCTATGATTCCATGAGTCTATGATTCCACGAGTCTGTGAGTCTGTGATTCCATGAGTCTGTGATTCCATGAGTCTATGATTCCATGAGTCTGTGATTCCATGAGTCTGTGATTCCATGATGCAGTGATTCTATGATTTACCAAACAAGAGCACATCTCTGCTTCAGAGTCCCCTGCAGGATTTACAGTTCCCCCCTTGTGTTCAGATGCATGCACTGAAGAAATGAATGCCATGAGGTGCAACAGGGGCAAATAAGCTATGTCCTGTGGAGCAGCTGGAGTGAAGGCAGCATTCAGTGTCAGCTACAAGAGAAGTCAGTGGGGTCAGACTGCTCACTACCTTATTCTCAGGCAGCTGAGTAACCAGTTCCATTCAGTCACATCCCTCCTCTTCACTCCCAGAGCTATCAGGAGTGTTTCACTTCCCCACTGGTACACACCTGCATGAGGGGACAGGTTTAGTTTCCTGTGGGCATCAAACATGAATCCTGAGCTGTCCACAAGGAAGGACAGGGGCACAAACACACACAGGCACATAGCCTGGGAAGGAGCAAGGAAAAAAAGTGCATGATTATTCTGATTGGACTGATGGAAGTGACAGGAATTCAGTCCTTATGTACAGCCTCAATTTCAGGTCATCTCACTGCCCACAAAGATGCTGAAGGCAGTGGAAGATCTTCCTTAGGAGGAGAGCCTGAGGGAGCTGGGGCTGTGCTGCTGGCAGAGGAGGAGCCTCAGGGGGGACCTCAGGAATGGCTACAAAGATGTGCAGGGTGAGTGCCAAGAGGCTGGAGCCAGGCTCTGCTGGGTGATGTGCAGAGCCAAGCTCTGCTGGGTGATGCAGCTCCCCAGTGGGAGTTGAGGCAGAGGAAGATCCATGGAAACACGAGGAGGAATTTTTTTCCCTGTGAGGGTGACAGAAGCCTGGAAGAGGCTGCCCAGGGAGGTGGTGGAGTCACCGTCCCTGGAGGTGTTCAAGAAAAGCCTGGATGAGGCTCTTAGTGCCATGGTCTGGTTGACTGGATAGGGCTGGGTGCTAGGTTGGACTGGATGAGCTTGCAGGTCTCTTCCAACCTGGTTGATTCTCTGATTCTATGATCTTCAAGAGCTGCCTGGATGTGTTGCTGTGTGATCTGCTCTGGGTGCTGCTGCTGTGACAGGAGGGATGGACTGGATGAGCTTTGGAGGTCCCTTCCACCCTCTGACATGCTGTGATGCTGTGACCACATTTACTTCTTAAAGAAGATTTTGGAAGTCCCATTATTGTTAGAATTCAATTCTGCTGCAGAATTGAATAAAGTTGGAATATGCAAAATAAAAACCAAACCCCCCAAAGCCCAAACCCAACCAAATCAAACCCAACCTTCTGGACCAGGAATGTTAACAAATCATAGAGCTGTTGGCTGGTTTAAATGATTCTGTTTTTCAAGCTGTCCTCCTGTAATTGCCTGACTCCATGCATCTTCATATCCCCTTTTCATGCAAGATGACAAATGTTTTCTAGCTGTCTGTAGATCAACACAAAGGCAGGAAGATTATTTTGCCCTCCATATGTGGTGCTGATCTCTCTCTCTCTCCCTCTCTCTCATCAGTTTTGGCTCTGCTTAGTATTACAAGAGCCAAAACCTTTCCAGATTCTCAGTGTTTAAGCTGAAGAATTGCTGCACTTCCAACAACATTATGAGCAGATAAAAGAAAGTAAAGGGGAGAAGGTGGCAGCTGCAAAGAGTAATAAAGGCCCCTGCCACAAAATCTTTGCACCAAAAGGTGATCTGCATTATCAAAGTCCCTGAGAGCTCTGCTTTAGGGTTTAATATGGTTAACAAAATTTATATCTATGGATAAATATTTCTACTCCAGGCTTTTGTTGGTCTCTGTGCAACCTTCCCAGTAATAGAGTTTTATGTTTTAATTTCCTTAAAGGAAAAGTCTTCTTTGGAACCCATGAACCTTGCAGTGTTTGGAAAGAGGTCTAAATATCTGCTGAGACCTCTGACTCTTTCCTCCTTTTCTTTCTCTTGAATCCATTCAGCAATCTTCTTTCATGCATCATCTTGAGAAACAAGGCTGCAGGTACTGTAAATAACATGGGGGGGGGAAAAACCCCAACAGCATAGCTGTGTATTGTCTGAGAAGCTGCCATGGCTCTGCCTGTTGGTTAATGATCCAAATAGTGAAGCAAAGTTGGGCTAATGATTTCCAGACAGTTGCTAAGGCCATATCATGTTCAAGCAGCTGTGAACCATATGCACTACTGTAGCCTTTGCTTATATTAAGCATTATGAAATTTTCCTTTTGGGGGGGGGGGGGGGGAAGAAAGAAAAAAAAGGGGTCCTGGTGCCTGCAGAGGACCTCTCTGCCCTCTTTGGAAGTGGAATGAGTTGGTTGCTCTGCGAGCATGGCAAATGATTTGAGACAAATCACTTGGTGATTTTTCTCCTGCATCTGGAGAGCAATAATAAGCTGCAGCAGTCCAGGCTGGGAGGTGACCTGCTGGAGAGCAGCCCTGTGGGAGTGCTGGTGGAGAACATCCATGGCACAGCAATGTGCCCTGCTGGCCAAGAGGGCCAATGGGATCCTGGGGTGCAGTAAGCAGAGTGTGTCCAGCAGATCCAGGGAGGTTCTCCTCCCCCTCTACTCTGCCCTGCTGAGACCTCATAGAATCATAGAACCAAGCAGGTTGGAAGAGAGCTCCAAGCTCACCCAGCCCAGCCTAGCACCCAGCCCTGGCCAATCAACCAGACCATGGCACTAAGGTTCAATTCCAGGCTCCCCAGTTCAAGAGGGACAGGGATCTGCTGGAGAGAGTCCAGCAGAGGGCAATGAGGATGAATGATGAGGGGATTGGAGCACTGCCTGATGAGAGGCTGAGGGACCTGGGGCTGCTTAGTCTGGAGAAGAGAAGACTGAGAGGGGATTGAATCAATGTCTGTAACTATCTGAGGGCTGGGGGTTGGGGGGGGACACGACAGGCTCTGCTCACTGCTCCCTGGGATAGGCAGCAATGGGTGTAAGTTGCAGCACAGGAGGTTCCAGCTCAACACAAGTGGGAACTTCTTGAGTGTGAGGGTCCCAGAGCCCTGGCACAGGCTGCCCAGAGAGGCTGTGGAGTCTCCTTCTCTGGAGCCTTTCCAGCCCTGTCTGGATGTGTTCCTGTGTGCCCTGAGCTAGATTGGATTGTCCTGCTCTGGCAGGAGGCTTGGACTGGATGATCTCCTTGGGTCCCTTCCAACCCCTAACATCCTGGGATCCTGTGATCTGATTTGTGAATAGATAACTGTTTTCCCAAAGCCACCACACCACCAAGAGACCAAAGTCTCACCAGCAGCAGATCCTGTGACCAAGAACTGTAAAAAATAGACAAGCATTTGGGTCAAAAACTCCTTTTTCAAGTTCAAGACAGAGGCATGTCTTGAGGACAGCTTATGTGGAGGAGTTTGCTTGCTGCTGGGGGTTTTCAACCATAGAAGACATCACAGGATCTCAGGATGTTTGGCTTGGAAAGGACATCTGCACATCACAGGATCACAGGATGTTAGAGGTTGGAAAGGACCTAAAGAGATCTTCCTGTCCAACCCCCCTGCCAGAGCAAGGCCAGAGAATCTAGCTCAGGTTGCACAGGAACAGATCCAGACAGGGCTCCAGAGAAGGAGACTCCACAGCCTCTCTGGGCAGCCTGTGCCAGGGCTCTGGGACCCTTACACTCAAGAAGTTCTTGCTCATGCTGAGGTGGAACTTCCTGTGCTGTAGTTTAGCAACTCACCCACTCACTCCAGTGCTTGCTCCTGCTTGTGACAGAGCTGAAAAATGACATCTTGCACAAGAGCCCAAAGCTGCCGAGGCACTGCCGAAGGATTTGCTCTGACAGGGTGTCTGAATTGTTGACAGAGAGGAAATGTTCGGAGGTGCAGCGAGCATGAAAAATGAAAGCCTTTCCCTCGCTGCTCTCCTTCCACCAAAGCTCTCACTCTGACCTGTGGCCTCACCAGATGGCCTTTGAGCAGAGAAGAGGGAAAGCATAAGAAGAGGAGTTTTGACTGAGGCTTCTTTTCTGAGGGAAAGGCTGTGGCAGATGCTGCAGTTGTTGTAGCTTTCATGCTGCCAACTGGAGATCTGCAAGAAGTTAATAAAGTGGTTTGGAAAAGATCAGGAAATTGTTGCCTTCTTGGCTGCAGTAAACCTCTGCATTAATATTCATGCTGCATATTGATGCTTTCTTTTTCCTCTCTCCCCACCCCCCCCCCCTCCTCCTCTTTCATTTGGATTCACTCAGGCCAGGAGCTGCAGGGCTGACACTGCCTGACTGGCAGAGCTCTCTGCAGCTCTCTTGTGCTCCTCTGGTGCTCCCTGCCTTGGTGCCTCCTGGAGCCCTGTGGCTCTAAGGACAAGGATTTGGTTTCTGATTCAGAGTCACAGAATGGTCAGGGTTGGAAGAGACCTCAAGGATCATCCAGTTCCAACCCCTCTGCCACGGGCAAGGGACACTTTCCACTGCATCAGGTTGCCCAGAGCCACACTGAGCCCAGCATCCATGGATGAGGTTTCCACCACCCTCATGCTGAAGAACCTCTTCCTAACACCTGATCTAAACCTCCTCTCCTCTAGCTCGGATCCATTCCCCTCAGTCCTATCACTCCCTGACAGTCTAAAAAGTCCCTCCCCAGCTTTCTTGTAGCCCTCTTCAGATACTGGAAGGCCACAAGAAGGTCTCCTGGGAGCCTTCTCCTCTCCAGACTGAACAGCCCCAACTCTCTCAGCCTGTCCTCACAGGAGATGTGCTTCAGCCCCAACTCTTCTCGCCAGGTGGGCATCCTGGCTCTCACTTAGAGCAGCTCCTGGCAGAGAGATATCTCCAGGCACATGAAGTGTTTCATCCTTAGAAAGGACTGAAAGTGCACTGGAGCAAGGACCACTTCTCTCATCTAGAACATTAAACACAGGGATAGTTTGGCTTGACTCAGAGCTATGATCAGAGGATGCTCAGAGGGCTGGAGCTGCTATGAGGAGAGCCTGAGGCAGTTGGGGCTGTTCAGTCTGCAGAGGAGAAGCTCCCAGGTGCCCTTCTTGTGGCCTTGAAGCATCTGAAGGGGGATACAAGGAAGCTGGGGAGGGACTTTTTAGGTTGTCAGGTAGGGATAGGAGTGGGGGGGATGGAACAAAGCTGGAAATGGAGAGATTCAGACTGGATGTTAGGAAGAAGTTCTTCAGCATGAGGATGGTGAGAGCCTGGAAGAGGCTGCCCAGGGAGGTAGTGGAAGCCTCATCCCTGGAGGTGTTTAAGGCCAGGCTGGATGAGGCTGTGGGCAGCCTGCTCTAGTGTGAGGTGTCCCTGGGCATGGCAGGGTGTTGGAACTGGCTGATCCTTGTGGTCCCTTCCAACCCTGCCTGATTCTGTGATTCTGTGACTGTTCCATACCTCAGTAAACATAACTTCCCTAACTGCAGCCACAAGTCTGTTGGCCTATTGGTGTTTGTTTGCCTCAAAAAACAGCTAAGCAGAGGAGGAGTTTCCAGACATTTCCCACGGGGAAAGAGCTTTGAATGGGCAGCAACTGCTTTAAATTACCTTGGCCATGCAAGACTCTGTTGGTGGTGGTGGTGGTGTTGTTATTGGGCCTTTTGTTGTTGTTAATCCACTGAGGTACCTTTCTCATATTTTAATCCTAAAGAATCGTTGAGGCTGGAAAAAGACCTCTGAGATCATCAGGTCCAGCCTCTAACCCTAACAGCACCACATCAGCTAAACCAAGCTGCCAAGTGCCGCATCCAATCTCCTCTTAAACACCTCTGGGGATGGTGACTCCACCACCTCCCTGGGCAGCCCATTCCAGTGCCTAAGTTCATTCCAATCCTTTTCTTCCTGCCCTTCAAACCCTTCCTGTGGCAGCTCTCTCCTGGTTTAATCCAAAAAAGAAAGCACATTCCAATTGCAGAATTGAATAATAGAATCAGTCAGGGTTGGAAGGGACCACAAGGATCAGCCAGTTCCAACCCCCCTGCCATGCCCAGGGACACCCTACCCTAGAGCAGGCTGCCCACAGCCTCAGCCAGCCTGGCCTTAAACACCTCC
Source organism: Tricholaema leucomelas (assembly GCA_013400475.1). Lineage (NCBI taxonomy): Eukaryota > Metazoa > Chordata > Aves > Piciformes > Lybiidae > Tricholaema lacrymosa > Tricholaema leucomelas. Next base: position 49,866 of record WAAF01006602.1, read on the forward strand.
AGCCATGGGGCCTCAACCACCTCCCTGGGCAACCCATTCCAGCCTCTCACCACTCTCATGCTCAACAACTTCCTCCTCACCTCCACTCTGACTCTCCCCACCTCCAGCTTTGCTCCATTCCCCCCAGTCCTGTCACTCCCTGAGAGCCTAAAAAGTCCCTCCCCAGCTTTTTTGTAGCCCCCTTCAGACGCTGGAAGGCCACAAGAAGGTCACCTGGGAGCCTCCTCTTCTGCAGCCTGCACAGCCCCAACTCTTTCAGTCTGTGCTCACAGCAGAGCTGCTGCAGCCCTCTGAGCATCCTCCTGGCCCTGCTCTGGACACACTCCAGCAATCCTTTTCCTCCTGCCCTCCAAACTCTTCCTGTGGCACCTCTCTCCTGTTTTAATCCAAAAAAGACAGCTCATTCCAACCCTTTTCCTCCTGCCCTCCAAACCTCTTTCCCAGCGCAAGGCTGCAGCGCAGTTCTGGCTGGAGCGAGCCTTAATTAGCTGTGGATGATGTCATGTCCATGTCTGTGTTAAAGGCACAGGTCTGACTGTTCCTCCTTACCTAATGGACTGCTGCAATTCCATTTTTGGGGGCTAGCATTGAGATGCTTCAGAGCCAATCCTGTAGCTGCAGACGCTTGGCCTCCAGCCTTCTGACGCTAACCCCAGTTGTGCTACACGGGCCCAGAACTCCGCTGCCTGTTGTGTTTTATGGCTTGTGTGAGAAGTCTCCAACTCCTTGTCAGTTGACAAGGGAGGAGGCACTGCAGTGAAGGATTGCACAGCAGTGTGTCTGGGAGCTCTGTTATTTCACACCAGCAGCAAGCCCTTCCAGCCTTCGCGCCGCAGCCCAGTAGAGCCTCGCTTGCTCTCGCCATAGAGCAAACCTCATTGTAGTCACTCTCCCTGCCAGAAAAACCCTGCTGCCTGCTGCCAGATCTCTCCCCCTCAACACATTTGTTGAACACTAAACCAGCAGAATGGCGTTGAATGAGGTCCAGTAATTTTATAGGATATATTTTAGTCACCAGACTTTGAAGACCTCTCCAATGCTAATTATAAAGTTGCTGGGTCTGGCTAGCGTATTGTTAACAGTTATTTCCTAAGTGCTAATGGCAAGATGGAAGATTTCCAATGGCTTTATTGAGGAAGTGGCAATTAAAACGTTGAGCTCTGCAACATACATGCAGAAGGAGCCCAAGCATGCGCACACACAGGGCACTTTGTGGCTTAAAAGCTGACATGAAAGAGCGAGGAGACAACAACAGCAACCAACCCCCCAAACCAACCCCGAGGATGGATATTTTGTTTTGAAATAAATGCAACCCTTTTGTTTTTCTTTTTCTCCTTCAAAAAATAATTTCTCTCTGGGGGAGAAAAAAAAAGAAGAAGAAGAAGGAGGAAGCAAATCCCCAAACATGGATTTATTTGCCAGCTCCAAATGTCACGAGCCTCGAACAAGCTCGGCGTTGTTTAAGAGCACATCGTGAAGCCATTAGAAAGCTAAGACAAGTTGCTGTGTTATGGGTTTTTAACTTCTTCTTTCTTCTTCTTCTTCTTCTTCTTCTTCTTCTTCTTCTTCTTCTTTCATCTTCTTTCTTCTTCTCCTTCTTTCTTCCTCTGATTTCTTCTTTTTCTTTTTCTTTCTTCTTCTTTTTTCCTCTTCTTTCTTCTTTCTTCTTCTTTCTTCTTTCTTCTTCTTCTTCTTCTACTTCTTCTTTCTTCTTCTTCTTCTCCTTCTTCCTTCTTCTTCTTCTTCCTTCTTTCTTCTTCTTCTTTCTTCTTCTTCTTCTTCTTCTTCTTCTTCTTCTTCTTCTTCTTCTTTTTCTTCTTCTTCTTCTTCTTCTTTCTTCTCCTTCTTTCATCTTCTTTCTTCTTCTTTCTTCCTCTGATTTCTTCTTTTTCTTTCTTTTTCTTTCTTCTTCTTTTTTCTTCTTTTTTCTTCTTTCTTCTTCTTTCTTCTTCTTCATTCTTCTTTCTTCTTCTTCTTCTTCTCCTTCTTCTTTCTTTCTTCTTCTTCTTCTTCCTTCTTCTTCTTCTTCTTCTTCTTCTTTCTTCTCCTTCTTTCATCTTCTTTCTTCTCCTTCTTTCTTCCTCTGATTTCTTCTTTTTCTTTCTTTTTCTTTCTTCTTCTTTTTTCTTTCTTCTTCTTTTTTCTTCTTTCTTCTTCTTTCTTCTTTCTTCTTTCTTCTTTCTTCTTTCTTCTTTCTTCTTTCTTCTTTCTTCTTTCTTCTCTCTTCTTTCTTCTTCTTTCTTCTTCTTGTGTCTTCTTCTTCTTCCTCTTTTTCTTATTTATTCTCCTTCTCCTTCTCCTTCTTCTTCTTCTTTCCACACACACCAAGAGCAACAATGTACTCTCAGCAGGAGTGACTTCTTCTGGAGGAAGGGGAATTAAAACAAGCCAGAGCAAAAGCAAAGCAGTTGCAAGAGCATGTGGAAGTGGAGGGGGCCAAGCACCTGTTGGTGCAGCATAGTGGAGAGCCATGAGTAGGCAACTTGAGCAGCTCCCCTCTGGAGAGAGACTGAGAGCCTTGGGGATGGTTAGTCTGGAGAGGAGAAGGCTGAGAGGGGATCTGATCATGGTCTATCAATAGCTGAGGGGTGGGTGTCAAGTGGAGGGGGTCCAAGCTCTTTTGGATGCAAACTGGAACAAGCCAAGGAGCAATGGATGCAAACTGGAACAGAGAAGGTTTCAGCATAACAGGAGCAGAAACCTCTTTGGAGTGAGGGTGGCAGAGCCCTGGAGCAGGCTGCCCAGAGAGGTTGTGGAGTCTCCTTCTCTGCAGACTTTCCAAACCCTCCTGGCTACATTCCTCTGTGGACTGTCCTGGGTTATCACAGGCTCACAGGATGGCAGGGGT
>WAAF01006604.1:0-22395 GCA_013400475.1 Tricholaema leucomelas
TTTTTTTTTTGTTTGGTTGGGTTTTGTTGTTTGTTTTGTCTTGTGCAGACTTTTATTTTTATTCCAGAGTCCTGTATCCATTTGCTGAATGTGTGCTTGGTAATTGGGAAATAAATCAGTGTCTGTAAACAGGAGAAGCAAAGCAAAATGTAGCAGGTTTCTGAGAGGGCTGAATCCTGCAGATAATCAAGTCTGAGATAATCTTCTCCTCATCCAAAATATGAACCTTCTTCTTTCCAAATGCAAAGGCAGCAGTGGCATTTTGTATGCATCCCCTTCTGAGGTGGGGGAAGTGGTTCATTTTACATAGGCTGTTTTCTACCTTTCATTCACCAATAAATCCACAACCATAATACATGTTCAAAAGCCTTAGATTAGGTTTGGTTGTGCTTTTTTTTGGAGGTGTGTTTGGGTTTTTTTCTGGAGAAAAATAGAGTTGGAGGAGCCAGCAAAGCACACAGAGAACTGTAAGAACTAACAAATATTTTCTTATGCTGTGTTTTATGCTGTGGTCAAAACAGACTTTGCAGTTGTTTGCAACCATAATTCTTAAACCAGTTCTGCCTAGTTTAGATCCCAGTTGGGTTTGCAGATCAGCTCCATTACAAGAACCAAGTGCATGCTATCATTTAGCATTGTCTGTGCCATACTGACCCATTCAAGGCAGCTTTGGTAATCCTGCCTTCCATCTGTGACTGGTCAGCCTGCGAGCCTGAGCTGAGGGACAGCAGCTGAGTGACAACTGTTGGGCATTTGATTACCAGGCAGTAAAGGGATCTAGGTCTAGTTACTGTATCAACCTCTTCAGCATGTATTCATGGAATGGTTTAGGTTAGGAAGGGAGCTTAAAGGTAATCTAGTTCCAACCTACCTTCCACTAGCCCAGGTTGCTCATCCAACCTGGCCTTCAACGCTGCCAGGAAGGGGGCATTTTATTGATGGTATTTCAATTCAAGATGCTAAACTAAGAAATGTTGATAGCATTTTGAATCAAATCTGACTTTTGTGTGAGGATTTGTTTGTTTCTTATCTTTTTAATGCTCATTAAGTGCAAATAAGATTAATTTTTAATATTAATGGATCACTGCTGGCTTACTTTAAAGAAACCTCAGCATGATTTACTGGATTAGCAAAACGGTGCCTCCTTAAAAGCCATGCACATGGGAGGAAACTGAGGCATCACAGGATGGTAAGGGACCTTTGGAGATCAAGTCTAACCCCCCTGCTAAGGCAGGGTCACCTAGAGAAAGTCACACAGGAACATTATAGCCAGGCTATAAATGTCTTCAGAGATAGAGACTTGCACCACCTCTCTGGGCTGCCTGCTCCACCCTTACATTAAAGAATTTCCTTCTCATGTTTAAATGGAACTTCCTATGATCAAGTTTATGCTTATTACATAGTTTATGCTTATTACATGCCTCTGTCACTGGGCACCACTTAACAAAGCTTGATCCCATCCTCTTGAACACCTACCCTTGAAGTATTGATCAGCATTGATGAGATCCTCCTCAGTCTTATCTTCTTCAGACTGAGAATCCCCAAGTACTATGTCCAGGTCTGGGCTCCTCAATTCAAGAGAGATGTTGAGGTGCTGGAAGGTGTCCAGAGAAGGGCAGCAAGGCTGGGGAGGGGCCTGGAGCACAGCCCTGTGAGGAGAGGCTGAGGGAGCTGGGGGTGTGCAGCCTGCAGCAGAGGAGGCTCAGGGCAGAGCTCATTGCTGTCTGCAGCTCCCTGCAGGGAGGCTGTAGCCAGGTGGGGTTGGGCTCTGCTGCCAGGCAACTGGGGACAGAACAAGGGGATACAGCCTCAAGCTGTGCCAGGGCAGGTCTAGGCTGGATGTTAGGAGGAAGTTGTTGGCAGAGAGAGTGATTGGCATTGGAATGGGCTGCCCAGGGAGGTGGTGGAGTCGCTGTGCCTGGAGGTGTTGAAGCCAAGCCTGGCTGGGGCACTTAGTGCTATGGTCTGGTTGATTGGCCAGGGCTGGGTGCTAGGTTGGACTGGATGATCTTGGAGGTCTCCTCCAATCTTGTTGATTCTATGAAGTCTCTCAATCTTTCCCTTATTTAGCCTGGAACATTCTGTTTGCTTTGTGGAACAGGGATTATATTTCAGTGATGTGTTTTATCTGTTCTGGATTACACAATTCCAACTGTTAAGCAAGAGAAATCTTCACTAAGACCTCCACAGGCTGTGTATTGGACTCATGGTCATGTTTAGAGGCTGATCACAGAACATTTCACTCTGTGCTCACCACTGCTTCTGTATCATTCCCAGTACAATATCCTGCCACTAAAGGCTGTATAGAGACACTTCTGAGAGCATGGTTGAGGCAAACCTTTCTCCCTCTGCAGTACAGCAATGTGTTAGGTGTACACACACCTATCAGTCCACATTCAGGAGCCTTGGCCTGAAATCTTCCCCACTGTGGCAAAACTGAGTCTGATAAGGAGGTCAGCAAGCTTTTAGCCCAGCCTTGTGGTCTGTAAGCATACAGCTGGTTTTGTCAGGGGCTGTGCCTTGGCAAGGAAGGATTGACAATGGAAATTCTGGGTGAAGACAGTTCCTGAAATAGGTGTCTGTGATCCTGATCCCTCACTAGTGTCCTTGTCTTAGTCTGGTTCATGCCTGAGCAGTCAGCATCCGCCTGCCATCTGTCAGAATTTCCTTCCTTTATCCTTTGCTGGAAGTGCTTCAGTAAAAGCTTTGCTAGGGAGGATTAGAGAATCCTGAGTTTCTTGCCTTGATGAGGTTGGTGTTACCTGTAGCTTCTGGAAGACCTTTGTGTTGGCTTTTCTTACGGCAGCCTGTGTTAGATCTTTGTGCATCCTAGAGAGGAGTGTGGTACCCGCTGTGAGCTGAGCTTCTAGCTTACAGCTGCGCCTTGCTGAAGAGGTGAACACACTATTCATGGTCTGCTGCCTCGCAGGGTGACCACCTCTCTGGCTTTTCAGTCTTGGTTATTGTGCTTGTTTGTTTGGATAAGAATTCCCTGCAGTAGAGAAGCCTCTGTCCTGCAAAATAGCAATGCCTGGCATGAAGGGGCTCTGACTTCTGCAGAGCCTGAGATCTCTCCTGCAAACTTCTCCAAGTGAGTTATTCTGGGTTTCAAATCCCTATCTGTCAAGCATGGGTGCTGCTATTTTTCTAGCTGTCTGGAGCATAGCTCTCAGTGATGTCAAAGGCTTATCTGAGCACCTCAATGAAATTTGAACACGGTCAGAATATGCACAGGGGGGGATGGTTCCCAGCATGCTGAAGAGAGGCATAGCTTCATTCTGTCCAGGACATGCTCCCAAGGGTTTGCTGGGCTCGATAGTAATTTAATATCATTGGAATTTGTAGGGCAGAAGTGGCTGCAGACTTTGGCTGTCATAATTAAAATTGTTATTAAAGGCAATATACTGCAGTGATTAAATTTATCCCCAGGGTATTTTTGCAGCACACTAATAGCTTTGGTTGGTATCCAGGATTTGGAGCAAAACATGTTGAATTGGATTAAAACCTAAGAGGTACTGACTCAGGACATCTGGGTCTTGCATCGTTGTTTGGTGTGGCTGGTCAGCAGTGTGGTAGAAGACAAGGTCAAGATTTGTGTGAGCCAAGGGAATAAGGTAGTTGTGATGGGTTCAGGAGAATGGGAGGTGCAGTCTCTTACACTTCTCTAAGGAAGCTCAGCTTTCTGAAGAGGGCAGCTGTGTTTTTCTGGCCTCTAGCCACAAATGTCACCAAATATGAGAGGTGTAGAGATGGGAAGTGGCTGCTGTGATATGATTATAACAAGAAGAGAAATGATAATAGGCATCTGGTGAATGGGAGCTATTTTGCCATTGAAACATCTTTCTTGAGCTTAGCTTGGTGCTTTATTTTGCTATCACTGAGAATCTTTGCATTGAGATTCCTCTTTTGTGAAGAGCAGGGTTTGGAGAAGTGTATTTTTATCACCCTCTGATAAACTGAGGTGTTCTGTGATGAATTGTTAGGCAAGCATTCAACAAAAGCCCAGGGAAAATAGCACCATGTAGCTAAGCTGTTTCAAATGGAGCACACAGATCCAGGCTGCTTTTTGAAGCCAGCCTGTGGTGCCTGACACAGAGCAGTAAAATTAATGCTGATCAGTGGTTCTTTTTAGCTAAGCTTTTTCCTAGCCCTCTTCTATTGTTTTCTTTCCCACCTACCAGGCATGGTGGGTGTTGAAAGCAGACAAAAATCTCAGCTGTTCAATAAAACATCATCATCCTCCTCCTGTGGAGCTGCAGTCTGGGTAATGGACGTTGAACAAGGGTAAGGACAGGTGTAAACAATCTCTCCCTCTTTTTTAAACACATCAAGTTGTAAAGCACAGGTGGGAGAAGTTAAGGGAAAAGACTTAGGCTGCTGGTGGATAAGTAAAGAGCGAGTTCAAGCATAAGCTTTTTATCCTTCTGAGTCTCCACCTTCCCTCTCTAGGTATTAGATGGAAAATAAATACAGCTCTCCGAGGTCAGCCCTACCCCCAGCAGCCTTCCCCTCCCCTTCCCCTGTGGAACAGCTGCTGAACTTCATTGTGCTCTGTCTGGTCTGGGAGCTGCCAAGAGGCTGTCAGGAGGAGGTCTGCAATTCTGGGCATGGATTGTGGCACTTCTGCGGTCACCTAGACAAGTGGACTGTAACCCGGGCGAGGTCTCTGAGGGCTTTGGGGACTTGATGCCTCATGAGACAGCTTCCTGCTAGGGAGGGGGTCTAGGAAGAGCACAGACAGAACCAGCAGAGAGGCTGCTGCACCATTATGGGAATTGGAAGCTGCTTTAACAGGACGTCAGACCCCCTCTTTACTATCACGTAGGTATTTTTCTTCTCCTTCAGCTGGCTGCTGTGTGTGTGCTGTGGATTGCAGGGTAGACAGAGAGCTCTGTGTTATCATGGAAACAGTCTAGCCACAACACTGCTGGGCTAATCTGTTCTGCTGCTCAGCGAGTGAACTAGGCTGTGCTGTCTGCAGCTTAGGTGAGGAAATGTGCTGTACTCCTCCTGGCCTTGGGCTAGGAGGCTGCCTCTGCCATTTCCACCCTCCTAACCTCCATAAGCGTTGCCTTAAACTCAGTTGTGAGGTAGAAGAGAAGCTGAAAGTGTTTCCCTCTCTGAGGTGATATCAGCCTTTCTGGAGAAGCTACTTTCTCCCTACTCCTCTCTTTTTCCCCTCTCTGAGGCACTCTTTTAAAGGTAAGTTTTAATTTGGTGAGCTTTCCATTGACTGACTTGGGCATTCTTGTGGATTCCAAGCTGCAGTACAAACTAACATCCCTCCTGCTATGGTGTTTAGGGTTGCTTCATGTTTTTTTCAGCAGGGTTTCCCCCCTGCTTGGTGCAGACACTGGGGTGAAGTTGGTAAATCCACATTTTGGTGACTTCTGTTTGTGGATGCCTTACCTTATGCTGTGGAGTGATGGTAAATGATTTTGTTAGAAGGTATTAATTTGTGCTCCCAGGAATCACACTGGCCCTTGGGAAGCTGCCTTGCTCTAATGTATTCTGTGGCTCATGCATCTCAGAGCTTGTGGAGAACTTCTTTTCTTCTTTGGAGCTTCTAGGTTTTCTTTTTGCCCCCTCAAGGCTCTTGAAGCTCTGAAAGAAGGATGATCAATCTTTTTTTCCTTTCTTGGCTAATCACTGTGGCCAGCAGGACAAGGGAGGTTATTCTGCCCCTGTGCTCTGCCCACATCTTGAGTGCTGTGTCCAGTTCTGGGCTTCTCAATTCAAGAGGGATGTTGAGGTGCTGGAAGGTGTCCAGAGAAGGGCAGCAAGGCTGGGGAGGGGCCTGGAGCACAGCCCTGTGAGGAGAGGCTGAGGGAGCTGGGGGTGTGCAGCCTGCAGCAGAGGAGGCTCAGGGCAGAGCTCATTGCTGTCTGCAGCTCCCTGCAGGGAGGCTGTAGCCAGGTGGGGTTGGGCTCTGCTGCCAGGCAGCCAGCAAGAGAAGAAGGGGACACAGAGTCAAGTTGTGCCAGGGGAGGTCTAGGCTGGATGTTAGGAGGAAGTTGTTGGCAGAGAGAGTGATTGGCATTGGAATGGGCTGCCCAGGGAGGTGGTGGAGTCCCCATCCCTGCAGGTGTTCTAAAAAAGACTAGATGGGGCACTTAGTGCCATGGTCTGGTTGATTGGATAGTGCTGGGTGCTAGGTTGGACTGGCTGAGCTTGGAGGTCTCTTCACACCTTGTTGATTCTATGATTCTAATTGTGCAGTGTCCAAGAGAATGGGATCATTCTGAATCTTCATGGTTATTAGTGTGCAGCTTTCTAAGTCAGCAAGATGACATTCTGGTGTCTAACAACTTGAGAGAGCCTCCACCACAGCCCTGCTTCTTGTGTACAAATAGATGTTTGTCCCCACAGAGTGGCACTGAAGTGTGCCTGTTCTTCATGCACACAGAGCAGCCCCTCTGGGCGTCTTTGTGTCTGCATCCCTCACCTGAGAGAAACATAGAACATTTGTAAAGCTCTCCATGGATCTCTCAGGGTTTGATAATGTTTGAAGGTAAGCCTGGGTGGTCTTTAGCCCAGTGTGTTAGCCACTATCTGCCTTTCTGCTGCCAGCAGCTTTAGGATCAACTATTTCAGTGTTTCCTCTCACATCTTACACACTGTTCAGAGCTCCAGTCCTGTTTTCCTCTGGGTACCTGTGATATACTTGATCCTCCTATGACAGATCTGTGTTGAAACAGAGCTTTATAATAAAGTGTGAAGTGTAATGATAAATTAATTTGTTTGGGTTTTGTTTTTTCAGAGTCCTGGTGAGTCCTCGCCAGAATTTGACTCGCATCACTTTGAAAGGCACTTTCCAAGGGGCTAAAGTAGTCCGTGGTCCTGACTGGGAGTGGGGTAACCAGGATGGTAAGTTGGTTTGGAGGTGCCCTGTAAAACACCTTTGGATTGATTTTAATTGTTTTAATTGTTATTTTTACCAAACTGCCAGTTGAAAATGGATATGTGAAGCAGTAGCTTCTAGAAGTAATGAGTGCAGGTTGCTGGGGGTTCACAGGATGTTAGGGGTTGGCAGGGACCCAAGGAGATCATCAAGTCCAACCCCCCTGCCAGAGCAGGATAATACCATCCAACACAGATCACAGAGGAACACATCCAGACAGGCATTGAAAGTCTCCAGAGAAGGAGGATGGTTTAGAGTATTTAATGGTTGTTGGTTTCTTGTGTTGATTTAGAGGAGGCTCAAGGGTGACCTCATTGCTGTCTACAACTACCATGTGGGAGTTGGTCTCTTCTGCCAGGCAACCAACAAGAGAACAAGGGGACACAGTCCCAAGTTGTGCCAGGGGAGGTGTAGGCTGGATGTTGGGAGGAAGTTGTTGGCAGAGAGAGTGATTGGCATTGGAATGGGCTGCCCAGGGAGGTGGTGGAGTCACTGTCCCTGGGGGCGTTAAAAACAGCCTGGCTGGGGCACTTATTGCCATGGTCTGGTTGATTGGCTAGGGCTGGGTGCTAGGTTGGACTGGCTGAGCTTGGAGGTCTCTTCCAGCCTGGTTGACTCTATGATTTAAAAGCATAAAAGAAAGTTTTGCTGCTCTTCTTTCACAGTGTGAAAACTCCTAGGAAGCATCTTGCAAGGTCTTGTATAGAGCTGTAAATGTTCACCATGTTACAAGAAAATAAAGACCCATCTTTTTTTTCCTGGAGAAACTTCCATTCCCAGTGGGAATAAAATTTGCTGGCTTTGTGTATAGTGCTCCTGTTTCACGTGGAGTTTTCTGGAATGTCCTGGTTTGAACACTTTAGAACAGTGAAGACAAATGATCTTTGAGGAGCATTACTGAGGAACTTCTTGCTGTGGTTTCTGGAGAATGCTTTCTCCTTTCTGTAGGAATTGTAACTGCAGGCTGAAATTGTGAAGGGTCTAAAATACCTTTTCTAGAGCAGCTCTTGGGGTGCTAATTACTGTAGCTAATAGAATGATGCCTGCGTAGCACTGCAGGGTTCATAGAATCATAGAATGGTTTAGGTTGGAAGGGACCTCAAGGATCATCCAGTTCCAACCTCCTGCCATAGGCAGGGACACCTCCCACGGCTTGAGGGAGCATCAGTATCTGTTTCTATTCCAGAGCCTTGTACACACTGTAATGCTTCCAGCTTCTTCCCTTCCTCTTAATTGTTAAGTTGTAAGCCCAAAGGTTTCCAGTGCTGGCTCCACCATTTAGTACAGCTCTGGGTTCAGTGGAGGACATGGATGCTTGCAGGGTCTGAGAGCAAAAGGAGCTTATGTTCAGTCCAGCTTATCCATCCTTTTGAGATCAGGTCAACATTTACATGTCTGAGACGTGGGTTGCTTACGATGATGGTGACCTGAAAGCAGTTAGATGAGCAAGACAAGTGAGAAGAAACATCAGGCAGGTCTCTAATGCCATCACTTTGATGGAGCTGCCCCAATTACAGCCATTTACTCTTCTGAACTTAGCTCCCTGCTGTCATTAACTCTTATTTCCATTTAAGGCAGTAGTAACATGCACATTGTGATAACAGAGAGCCTTGCAAACCCTGTAGTGGTGTGTTGGTGGAGTTTCTTTGTTGCTCTTGCGTGGCTGCTAAGGGCTAGAGCTGAGAAATCTGATCAAGTGCTCTTGCTTTTATTTGTGTCTTTTTAGCATTCCTGCTGCCTGAAGCCCTTTGGAGAAATTAATTTTGACTGCAAAATTTGCAAGTTGACCAAAAGTTTTTTCCTCTGCTGTGACTTTTTAGGCTGTCAGAAGAAGGGAACAAAGCTAGAAATGGGTAGATTCAGACTGGATGTTAGGAAGAAGTTCTTCAGCATGAAGATAGTGAGAGCCTGGAAGGGGTTGCCCAGGGAGGTGGTGGAAGCCTCATCCCTGGAGATGTTTAAGGCCAGGCTGGATGAGGCTCTGGCCAGTCTGATCTAGTGTGAGGTGTCCCTGCCAATGGCAGGGGCGTTGGAACTTGATGATCCTTGTGGTCCATTCCAACCCTGACTGATTCTGTGATCAGGGTGAGGATAGGCTGAGGGAGATGGGAGTTGTTTAGCCTAGAGAAGGCTCCGTAGGGATCCTTGGAGCTGCCTTGCAATACCTGAAGGGATCCTATAGGAAGGCTGCAGAGGGACTTCTCATGAGTGTCTAGAGACAGGACAGAGAGGAATGGTTTGAAGCTGAGGGAGAGCAGGGTGAGACTGGAGCTGAAGAAGAAGTTCTTCAGTAGGAAGGTGGTGAGACTCTGGAACAGACTGCCCAGGGAGGCTGTGACTGCCTCCTCTCGGGGGATGTTGAAGGCCAGTTTAGATGAGGTCTTGAGCAGCTGAGTCTAGTTGAGAGGTGTCCCTGCCCATGGCAGATTGGAGTAGATGATTCCACCTGCCTTTATTTGCTGTTTCTGCACCTGCCTGGTGCTGAGGAGAAAGATCCTGAGTGGATTTTGCAGTCCTGCTGTGTTTTCGTCTTGCCACAGCGTGGTGCCGTGGGGCTGCGCCTCGCAGCGCTCCTGTGCAGCGGGGAGGGGGTGGCTGCTGCTGCACAGAGTGCAGCTTTTCCATCCCTCTGTTCCAGAGACAGTGCCTGCCTGGCTGCCTTTCAGAGAGCTTAATGTGGAGTTGTGTCATGATTTAATATCCCTAATTAAATAGGTGAGTGAGACCCTCTTGTGCCTTCTGCAGTTCAAGGTGAATCGTGCAAGCTGTGAGTAACCTCTGGGAGCTGCCAAATCACTTTACTGTGTGTGAATTCCTTCTTTCATGTGTATAAGGAGGACTTCAGTGCAGTGGTTCAGGCAGGATGTGCTGTCAGTATGGTGACCCCACAGAAATTAGAGTGGTGAGAGCCTGGACTGGGTTGTCTAGGAAGGTGGTTGAGGCCCCATCCCTGGAGGTGCTTAAGGCCAGGTTGGATGAGGCTGTGGGCAGCCTGCTCTAGGGTAGGGTGTCCCTGGCTATGGCAGGGGGTTGGAACTAGATGATCCTTGGGGTCCCTTCCAACCCTGATTGATTCTATGATTCTATTCTGTCCACTTCCTGGTGGAGTCACCATCCCCAAAGGTGTTCAAGAGAAGACTGCATGAGGCACTTAGTACTATGGTCTAGTTGACTGGATAGGGCTGGGTGCTAGGTTGAACTGGATGATCTTGGAGGTCTTTTCCAACCTGCTTGATTCTGTTCTATTCAGTCCAAATTTCAGCTGCCCCAGCTCTGTGCTTACTCCTCGGTGGTGAATATTTGGAGATCTGACGAGTTTTATTCCCTTATTTTTTTGCTTACTTAAGATTAAAATGCCATTAAATGCCATCTCAGTAAACACCCCAGTGTTAGGTGAATGGCTGTGTGTTGGCCTCAGTGCAGATGCAAGGTGGACACACTTCTCTCTCCTCTCTCTCTCTCTCCATCAGGTGGTGAAGGTAAAACTGGGCGCGTGGTCGATATCCGTGGCTGGGATGTGGAGACTGGACGCAGCGTGGCCAGCGTCACCTGGTCTGATGGTACCACAAACGTCTACAGAGTTGGGCACAAGGGAAAAGTAGACCTGAAATGTACTGTGGAGGCATCTGGTGGCTTTTACTACAAAGAGCATCTCCCCAAATTAGGTGCGTAGAGACGAGCGGCTGATTCACGCTGCTGCTTCGTGCCGCTGAAGCCACTTTGCTTGGAAGAGAGAACATCAGAGTGTGGCTTTAGAAAGGTGCCACATGGTCTGTGCCATTTAGAAGCAGTCTGTGTGTGAACAGATTGCTTTGTTTCAGAGTGGTTAGTCAAATAGTTTGGCCTTTCAGTGGTGAGGATGTGTAAGACCATCAGATGGCCACGGCTGTATCCCAAGGAAGGATCTTCTGCTGAGGATAGCTTTTTGCTGCTGCAAATGCGTGAAACTCCTTGGGAGTGCCTGCTTGTGGCAGCAGAGAATTCTACCCAGTGCCACTTTTGTTAAGCCAAAGTTTTTTCTGGTGCTTCAGGCAAGGCCCAGCTGCTGGTCACTGTGGTTTTAGAGAGCAAATACTCTGATAAACCAAAAAGTGTCTCAAAAGGCAATGTACCAACGGAAAAAAGGTGATGTCTGTGTTGGCAACTTGCTGCAATCCACCTTGCCTCCTAACTTTGATGAAACCAAGGAAGCTGTTGGTGGTTTTGGACTTCCAGCACTTTATACTAAGCTGTCACTTAGGTTTTTGGGTTTTTAAAATAAGGTCCACCGGGGACCACCTTTTGCTCCACTGAAAGCAAACAGATCTGTTCTTGAGACTGCAGCAGAAAGAATCAGGTCTCGCTCATTCATTTCTCTCAGCAGCTTAGCAAAAGCAGGAGGGAAGGGAAAGGTTAGTTGGGAAGTTGATTTTCAGGGGTACAGTGTCCTGCTGCACTGGAAAGCTGGGAGGGCAGAGCTCTCCAGCATGCCAGCTCTGTGGCTGCCTGTGGAAGAAGGCTTATTTTGGGTGCTGTGTGGGTGTGTCTGCTGAACAACAGTTGTGGGGGACTGAATTGCAGAGAACAGCTGCTGGTGCTTGACGTGTCACAAGGGGGAAGGGACAGAACTGTGACTTCTGTTAACTGTCTCATGTTTAACCCATATCAATATCCAGTTAGAGCTCAACCCTCTTGATCTCTCTACCTAGTGCTGCCCCAGAGGGTGTGTAGGGCAGGCCCCACAACAGATGGTTTTTACACCATTCAATGAAGCCTAGGCTAATTTGCAGCCCTCCTTGCAAAGCCAAAGTGTATTGCTGCATTCTGCATGTGTGTGGGTGGTGTCATTCTTCTCTTCAGGAAAACCAGCTGAGCTGCAGAGGAAAGAAAGCACAGACAGGCATCCATTCCAGCACGGGGACAAAGTGAAATGCCTGCTGGACATTGACATCTTGAGGGAGATGCAAGAGGGCCATGGTGGCTGGAACCCTAAAATGGCAGAGGTATGCTTCTGCTCCCTGCTGTCCTCAGGCACTACCTCAGGCTGCATAAGCAGGCACTGGCTGGGAAGTTACCAGAACATCTGTGTGTAACAGGTTACCTTCTGCATCTGTTTTGTGCTAATTGAATCCCAACAGCAAGTTCCTCAGGATGCTGGAGTCAGATTTCTTTTTAGGTTCAGATAAATCTGTGTTGTGTGACAATTGCCTTGTTGGAGCCCTGCATGATTTTAAGAGTCTATGATGGGTCAGAAGTCTTGGAAAACCTCATGGCTGGTTGGTTTGTTTTTCAAACGAGCCATGGATCTTTTCCTTGGAGTTCTGGATCCATTCCCTGTTTGGCTGCTTTTGTACTTTGCATTACTGCTAAAGAAAGTTATGTGTTTTGTCAACAGTGGGCTCTGTCCCTGGGCAGGGCTAACATTTCTCAGCCCATATGATGTTCTTGGAGCTTAGCCTGTTGTCTTGTCTTCAATTGGAAGATTTATCAGTCTCTCCTCCCCTATTAGCTATAAAAACCTCAGCTGACAGAGGAAGTGAAGACAGAAATGCCACCTCTTAGTGTGGTGTAGCATCTCAGGTGGCCAGCATGGGAACTAAGTCTCCAGAGGGCTGTGAACATTAGATGTGGGCTGACAATCAGACAAAATGATCACAGTTAAATGAATACATTTGCCATTTAGTTTGAAAGGTCTGTGCTCCTTGTCTCTCCTTAAGCCATCTTTCATGGCTTTTAATGGTCTACAGATACTGCCCACAGTAGATGAAATTGCCTTCAGGCCCTGAAGAAGGCAGCACTGCTGTTCTGCAGGAGGTTTACTACAAAACAATCTCATCTTTTGATACTCCTTAAGAAGTAATAGGTAGGAATAATTAGGAACTTCTATCCAAAGTGGCTTTTTAGAGCAAGCAACCCAAAAAGATCCAAGTGGGCTGCTACACTTTGAGTCAGAGTGAGTAACCTGTAGGTCTGATTCTGAGACAGCTGTCTGAAGCCTTCAGATATATGAAGCAGTGCTAGAAAATGGTAAAGATCTGTTCTCTGTGGCTCTTAGCCCAGCCTGCCCTGTAGGTGAGTGGTCTTCTTGAACTCAGACTTCACAATGTCAAAACAGACTATGTCATTCCAGTGTCAGAGTGGAAACCTCTTAACTGAGCACTGATCTGGGTTTTTCTGAGCCTGACAGGCAGGGACTTAACCTTCTGGCGTGAACTTTAAAGCAGGCTGTCAGGGGAACCATGGATTTTGGTTTTAATTTCAGCTAAGAGCTGCATCCTTAAAGCTATAGTTGGCTGTGCAGATGGCAGTCTGCTGGGCTGGTAAACTTCTGCCCTTCTGAATTCCTGGATTTGGTGAATGCAGTTGCAGAGGAGGGTATTAAAGAGGGAAATGGTAGCTTCTGTCCCCTCAGCAGTCAGTATTTTTTGCCTCCTTCAAAAGCACCAGCTGCTCAGGACCTGCCCAAATCAACAGATACAGACTGCTGCACTACACAGCTGTGTTTTCTGGAGTCTCCTCTAGCATGTCCTCCTTATTTTGCCTCTTGGAGAATACTTTGCTGCTATCATACTGCAGAACAATCTTGCCCACCTTTGCCAGTTGGAAAGAGGAGGACAATTTCTGCTGCATTGCCAAGGATTTTCACACTTTGGTCCCCTATTGCCCTCCTCCCCCAGTATGCTGCTACTTCAGAAGAGCTTCTTAAGCAGCGGAAAACCCACGACTGCATCTCATTTAAAGCGGTTTTGGGAGCACTGTTAGTTTGTGAAGTGGAAGGGGTGGGTGCTTAACCATCTATGGTCTCTGCTTTCCTCACTGTTAAGCAATGTGATTTATTTAGGGGGGTTCCCCTATTTTAATTTTGTTTGTTTCCCTCTATCAAAAGTTCATTGGCCAGACAGGGACTGTGCACAGAATCACGGACAGAGGGGACGTGAGGGTCCAGTTCAACAGTGACACTCGCTGGACTTTCCATCCTGGAGCTCTCACTAAGGTAGGTGCTGGTAGGTGAGCTGGGCTGGAAGTAGGAACACTGCAGGGCATAGCTGCCAGGGTAGCCTGCTGTGTTAGGGCACCACATGTCTCAAGTGCCCTTCTGAAAGCAGTGCAAAAACTCCTGCAAGCCATCAGAGCTAAGGCAGGTGGCTGCAGACAGTGGGATTTGGACTCCCAGGCCAGCTGGGGTTTATGAACTTTTTACATCTGAAATGTTGTAAGTTCTTAATGTAAATTCTATTTCTTAATTTCAGCATCTTTGATTAGAGTGATTAACAATAGACTTCCAGTAGCTCATCCTGCTGCTGCTGCCTTTCATCTGTGATGAGCTTTCTTCTGTGCCATTTCCATGTGGTTTTTGTTTTCTTCCTTGTTCTTGTCTTCATGTTCTCCCTTTTTGCATCTTCTTGTCTTGTTTTTGCATCTTCTTGTCTGATTCTTCTGGATGACCTCAGTCTTTAATCTACCTCTTCTCTGTCTACATTGCTAAACCTCACAGCTCTGGCCTTCACCAGAGATCTGAGTTGGAATGTAGATGATTAGAAACAGGGTTAAGAGGTGCTCCACATTTCTAAACCTCACATCTCTGGCGTTCTGCAGAGGCTTGAGGAGTGGAATGTGGATGGTTAGAAACAGAGCAGAGATTTGAGGAGTTGGAATGTGGATGGTTAGAAATAGGGTTAAGAGCTGCTCCACATTTCTAAACCTCACAGCTCTGGCCTTCACCAGAGATCTGAATTGGAATGTAGATGATTAGAAACAAGGTTAAGAACTGTTTTACATTTCTAAACCTCACAGCTCTGGCCTTCAGCAGAGGTTTGAGGAGTTGGAATGTGGATGGTTAGAAACAGGGTTAAGAGCTATAAGAGCAGCTGCTGGAAGACTACAAAATACTGAGAGACCTGAACGAGGTCAGGTTGTTAAACTCTCCCAGTACCAGTGGAAAAATGCAGTGTCAGACTGTTTTGCACAGTTAGTCTGCTTTGAAATGTGTGTTTTGACAGTGCTCCCTTCTTAGCTCAGTGAGCAGAGGGAGCATCTGGCAAATTACCAGTAGAGATAAACCTTGGTTTCCATTTTCTGCTTTAAATAGCAAACAGATTTAACTTCCTTATTAAAGTGAATTAAAATCTCCAGTGCCAAGTCAGGTAGCGAGAGAGGAGATGCAGCAAGGAAAGTTCCATACTGCTGCTAATTAGAAGTGGTTTGAAGTAGGAAAGGAAAATCACAGAAACATCCAAGTTGGCAAAGCCCCTCAGGATCACCAAGTCCAACCTAGAACCCTGCTCTGCAAGAGTCACCTTGAACCATAGCCCCAAGCACCACATCCAAACCACCCTGAAACACAGCCAGGCTGGGGGACTCCAGCACCTCCCTGGGCAGCTCATTCCAGTCCCTGACCATTCTCTATGTGAAAAACTTCTTCCTAATGTCCAATCTAAACCTCCCCAGCCTCAGCTTGAGGCCATTCCCCCTTGTTCTGTCTCCAGTTACCTGTGAGCAGAGCCCAGCAGCAGCCTCTCCACAATGTCCCTTCAGGTAGTTGCAGACAGCAATGAGGTCTCCCCTCAGCCTCCTCTTACTCAAACTAAAAGCCTGGCAGGGGTTAGTCCCTTCTCCCAGCTGATAAGTGATAGGATGAGAAGAAATGGTCTCAAGTTGCACCAGGGGAGGTTTAGGTTGGGTATTAGGAAGAATTTCTTTCCTACAAAGAGTGGTCAGGCACTGGAATAGGTTGCCCAGGAAGAAGCCAGCAGCAGCCTCTCCACAGTGTCCCTCCAGGTAGTTACAGACAGCAATGAGGTCTCCCCTCAGCCTCCCCTTTCTCAAACTAAACTAAAATCTTCCATCCCAAATTATTTCCCTACTTCAGTGTGCAAACAGAATTGCCCTTGCCCTGGCTTTGTTTTGCAGTGCAGAGTTAGAGATTTCTTGGTAGCAGTGCTTCCTAACTTGCAATGCCTTCCTTTTTGAGTCGAGGGGCTTCGTGCTCGGCTGGGGCTGGGGGTTGGGGGTGGGGAAGGGCTGATCACCATTTCTTTTTTTCTTCTTTTGAAAACTCTGGCTTCATCCCCCAAAAGCTGATGACTTTCTTTTTCTTGTAGCTCAACACCTTTTGGGTTGGTGATGTTGTCCGGGTGATAGATGATATGGAAACAGTGAAGCGATTCCAACCTGGTCATGGGGAGTGGACAGATGAGATGGCACCCGTGAGTGTGCGCCAGTTCCAGGACACTCCAGTCAACCTGCTGAGTTTTCCCAAGCAATTCTCAATAGTGGCTGGGCTTGCACTGCCCTCCAGTAGCCCAGCTGGGCAGTGAGTGCACAGAGCTTGCTGGACTGTTTGAGGCTTTGCAGTTTTCTGTAAAGGTTGCTGTTTGGTAATCCTAATCCTATTGCAGCACCCAAAGCAAAGCAGGTAAATGGGCAATCTGCAAAGGATTTGGCTGCCAGGGAGTGAGAAAAGAGAGGCTTCACTAACCAAAATAAAGAAGCTCTCTTGTGCCTTCCTTAATTCTCTGGGACGAGGCAGGAAAGTGGAAAAATGATCTGGTCAGACCACTTGTGGCTGAAAAGCAGAACAGAGGTGACCTCCAGGAGCAATGAAATGCCCAGAGGAAACCCTTCCCAGTCCCAGTTGTGTCAGTTCTCTCACAGGGTTCTTCAGACCATGTCTTGTTGTTTCACCACCTCCATCTCCAGACATGTGTAAAGTGTCTGGGAAACCCTTGCTTATGTAAAGCCAGTAGCAGAGAAACTGCTGAGCCCCCTCTGGTGTCCTTGAAGTGGGAGCTGTCTGCGTGTGTGTCGCTGTTCGGTGCTTCTTTTCACACAGCTGGGAGTGTGCCACCTGTGAAACCACTCTTAAAAGCTTTGCATTGGTTCTGAGGAACCTTGCAGCATCTCACCTGGTGAAAATCCTCTCTCTGTCTCTTTCCGCTGCAGACCCTGGGCCACATCGGCAAAGTGATCAAAGTCTATGGAGACGGAGATTTGCAAGTGTCGGTCGGAGGGCAGTCCTGGACCTTTAACCCAGCTTGCCTGACAGCTTATCAGAGAGAGGAGGAAGCAAACCTCATGACAACAGAGAATGCAAAGGAATCCAAAAGTGAGATAGTTAGAACAGGGATGTCTGATCTGGCAGGGCTTGTGACGTGGTTGCTGTGATGCAACGGCAGCACCACTCTTTGGACAGCGTCAGACTGGACACAGCTCCACAACCAGGCTGTGCCTTACTGGGGAGGCAAAGCTGGACTTAGCAGGAAAATAGAGGATTTAGGACTCTGGACTTAAACTACAGAATTTAGGCCTTGGAAATGCTAGCCATAGCCTTGCCCTGTGTTCATTATTTGCCTCTGCTTTGGTCGGCCTCAGTTTCCTGTTGCATCCTGCTGCATTTCCTTGTAGGAGGACACCAGTTCTCAGATGCTTGTGAAACACTCCCAGGTCCTTGCTGTCAAAGTGTTGTCAAATCAACAGTTATTTTGCCCAGTCTGCCCTGAAACTCAGTTTGGGCTCACGTGATGTGTAGAGAAGACTTTTGCCTGTTTTACACATCTGATCATGAAATGTTTTATGATCTCACCATACTTACTTCCTTTAGCTCTCAAGAGCATGTAGGCCAGGCCATATTTTGCTATGTAGATGGGTCTTTAAACTGTTGGCTCCTTCAGGGAGGACTTGCAGATGAGCCCAAACGTTTTAGCTTTGCTCTGTCTGAAGGAGTCCTTAACACCCCTTGTCCTCTCAGGCCCTCAGAAGTCTGTAACTGGAGGGTCCACCTGAAAGGACCTGTGTTTCTTCCCTGTGGTATCCTTTCCAAGTCCATGCATTCCTCCTCAGATTATTTGCCTCTTTTTAGTAGTGATATTTCTGTGTTGGTCTTCTCTAGCATGGTCTGATGTCTTTTGGGTTCTCCAAACATCAGACTTGTAAAGCAGAAGTTCTGTGTAAGCCACAGACTTATGCAGCTAGGTGTTGGAGGTACAACAGGGCCATGCTTGGCATTTCTAAACCTGCTTTTTTGGCCTTCCTAACCTGTGGCTGTTTCTCCTTCCTACCAGGTACTTTGATTACTGTCTTGGAGAAGCTGCTGTCTCAGAAGACAGAGGCAGAGCATGCAGGCTGCTTGGTCATTTGTGCGGCACTCAACAATGCAGCTAAGGTTCGGGAGCTCCTTCAGAAGTACCCAGACAAGGCAAGTTTTGAAGAGCTCTCCTGAATGGTCACTTTCTGTTGCTGCTCTTTAAAATGCTGTCATAAAAGTTTGTAGTCAAGTGGGGAAGAGGATGGGAGAAAAAGAATGAATTTTTCACACTTAGTGTTAGCTCCTAACAGCTGGAAAATTATTTTGCTACAGCCTAGGATTAAATTTGTATCTTAAATGTGCATATTTCATGGGTTCAGTCTGTGACATTAAATCTGAGCTAGAATTAAGTACTGAAAGCACATCTCCAAAGCTGACTTGTCCCAGATTTCCTATATGAACACTGCACCTGGAGAATTAAGGGGAGAGGTATTTATCTGTATGAAACAGCAGCAAAATCTACCCTCTGAAAAGAAAGCTGCAGGTTGTGCCTGGCTGGATGTGTCTGTCCTTAGATAACCTTGCAAAATGATGTTGTTGGAATCAGGAAAGAGAAAAGCTGCCCAGATCTTGATGCTGTGCATGTCTGTGCAATGTCTTATCTCGTGTCTGACTGGTTCAGGGAGCTGGGCTTGACTTGTTGCTGAACCATTTATTTGCTTTGTAGAATGCCAAACGGTTAGGATCACATCAACCTGTTTGAAGGCTTAGGCTGCTTCAGTGAGTGGCACAGGGTTTATGAAACAGAAGGGACAATCAGCAGTGTCCTTTGAGATCATCTGTATCAAAACCTTAGTTGGGTTGAGGCTCTGCATGACTGGCAAGAAGAGCTGGGTGCATGAAGCAGGAGAAGCAGGATCAGCTCAGAAGGAACCTCTGAAGCTGAGGGAGTGGTTTGTTGTCTGGCATTTATTATAGCTATTGGCAAAGGTAATGGGGCCTCTGGAGATGGGAGGAAAAGGCAACTGCCTGAAATGGTCACACTGCTCCTAGATAAGACACTGCCAAGAGCCAGGGAACCATTCTGTGATGAGGTTTTTTGATTTCTATATTCTATTTCTATTCTAATGTTTGTGTTAAGAAGTGAGTTACTTCTGTTGGTTACATACAGCAAGAGGAGGCTGGATTTGAGCTGGACTTGCCTGCCAATGCTTTCCCAGCTTCCCAGCATTGCCTGCCTCGTGTAGATGGCTTCTGATGCCTCCTTGCCCATCATTTTGAGTGAATCGGGGCCAATTTTGCCTGTCCTGCTCTCCTCACTGCTGCCTAGAGCTAGGAAAAAACCCTTTATTCTCCTTGCCATTTTGCTGAATGTTTTTGCCTGCTCCTTCATCTCTTCTCCCACTGATTTCAGTAGCTTCTTTTCCTGGTTTGGGGTTTTTTTTTTCCCTTTCATGCAGCCTCCCTTTGTTCTTCAATCGTTTTTAATTCTCAGGAAATCTCACTGCAGCACTTCAGCACTGTGATACACCCTCCAGCCTTTGTGCCCAGTAAAGTACCTGGAGTAACACAGAACAATGGGGACTTGGCATCTTCAAAGCCTTGTGCAAAGCTAATTTGATCTCCTTACACATTTTCCTATTGGGAAGGGAATTGTTGGCAGAGATGTCAAGAAGAATTCTGCTCGCAGGCAGAGATGGGTTTGGCATCACAGCTGCAATTAGAGTCCTGGCTTCCAGCTCTGCTCACTCACTTCTCCCTTCTTGACTCCATGTCCTCTCTTCTTCCCCTTCAGAAATATTCTGGGACAAGGTCAGCCTTGGAGTTGATGAACTCCAAGTGAAGCCAAGGAGACACAGATTCTGCTTAGCATTTTCTGAGCCTGCAGCTGTCCTTCAGCTACTGACTCTCATCCTGCCCTAGAACAGAGCCAAGGGCTGAACACAAGGCAGGGTCTTTCCTAATCAAGCTGTTTGCTTTTCCCCTGCCCTTCCTGTAGGTTGATGCAAAGAACCAGGGTAGAACTGCCCTGCAGATTGCCTCCTACCAGGGCCATCTGGATGTTGTGAAGACCTTGCTGCAGGCACACGCCAGTGTCAACCTGAGGGACGAAGAGGGGGATACAGCACTGCACTATGCAGCTTTTGGGTAGGACATCTTCCTCTTGCTGTCTTTGATACAAGACCTCACAGGCTGCAAAAGGACACTAGAAATAAATGGACAACCTGTGTGAAGGGTGTGTGGCTGGTGGAGGCTTTTCTCTGGTTTTATCTTGTGTTAGAAACTGGCCTTTGAGCTTCAGGGCTACAGGTATGGGTCTTAGTGCATGAGTTTAACCCCTACAGCCAGGTCAGTTTTCATGCTAGAATGTATATGGAGGGAAATAGAACAGGGGATGAGGAGGTTTTGGTGATCAGATTTTTGTGGTGGGGGTGAGCTTGGGTTGACTGTCTGGTTTCTGTGACTTCATGGGTTTCCCAAAGCAAGGTGAAATTGTGTTGCAAAGTTAAACAGGGATGAATTTCCCTTTAAAAACAGGAGATTCCTGTTGATGTAAATCAAAGAGAGAGCAGACTCTAGAGTCCAAATTAGAAGGTCTTCTTGTGGGCTGTGACTGTGGACTCATTGGAGTGCTTTTAATACTAAGAAGAGATGGGATGAGGTTGAGAGGATACAAAACTCGATGAGTTCTGTTGTGGTGCCAGGAGGAAGCATTGCTGTCTGCACAGAACTGAATCTGATCTGGTTTACTCCTTGCTTTTAAACCAGAAACCAAGCTGAGGTTGCCCGTGTGCTGATCGGGAAAGGAGCCAGCACAGACCTGTTGAACAATGCCAAGTGCACAGCCTTGTACGTTGCTGTCAGTCAAGGATTCACAGAGGTGGTGAGGACCCTCTGCGAGCTCAACTGTGATGTCAACCTCCCAGTAAGCTTTGAGGTGTTTGGGATTTGGGGGTGGAGGTGGTGTTTTGGGGTGTTGGTTGGCTGGGGCAGAGAGATGCTTCTTTGTGTCTTAGACCGTTTGTTGCTTCACTCTGTTTTGAAGATCGTTGTCTTAATGCACTGCACTGAGGAAATATTCCTCTAGCTGCAGTGCTCTGGAATTCCAGGTTTGGGTCTGACCATCACCAGTCTGCTTAGCCCAGTAGAACTATTTCTGCTCTCCTGGACTTGCAATTCCCCTGAGAGCTGGCCTGCTGCTGTTGTGTGGTGTTGGCACACTCCTGTTCCCAGCAGGAAGGAGTGGGGAGGTTTTAAAGACTGGCAGTGAATTGGATCCAGCCTGGTTTTTGGAGTGTGCCTGTGTGATGGTGGGACTGGGCTGTGCTGGGTCAGTCTCTCAGAGCTGGTTAGAGATGTTAGCATCTCTTCAGCTGTTTTCAAGCCCTGGGGAAACGATTTCACAAGGGCTGTGAAACGACTGTGGATGTCAGTGACATTTAGGTGTTCAGCCTGGAGTTGATGTGACCCCAGTGATGCTATTTCTTCTTGTCTTGAACCATCCCTCGGGGTGAGCTGTATCATTTGGCACTCTGAGGTAGGTAACCTGTGTTCTGCTTTGGTATCCCTGTGTAGGATTCCCAGGGAGACACCCCTCTGCACTATGCTATCACTGCAGATTACAAAGTCGTTATTGAGATCCTCACTGAAGTACCCAACATAGACTTCACTGTCCAGAACTGTCAAGGCTTCAACCTGCTCCACTATTCTGCTCTAAAAGGCAACAAGCTGTAAGTGATCTTTTTGCATTGCTTACCACTCACAGGATATTGCTTCCTGCTTTCTCCATCCCATCTTTCTCACAGCTTGACTAAGTCTCCTTAGACTCCTGGACAGTCTCCTTAGATGTTTGAGTTCACACAGGGAAGAACAGGAGAAGTTTTGTAGTAAAAAGTGCTTGAAACCTGTCTGAGAGCTTCCAGAATTCTTCCAAGGTTAAACCTGCTCATTATTTTCACAGCAGTGTGAGTTTACTCTCTCAGAACAAGGCTGGGGACTAATTACAAGGCCTTGTAATGACAGGACAAGGGGTAATGGGTTTAAACTGGCAGAGGGGAGATTCAAACTGGATGTTAGGAAAGGATTCTTTACGTTGAGGGTGGTGAGGCACTGGCACAGGTTGAGGGTGGTGAGGCACTGGCACAGGTTGCCCAGGGAGGTTGTGGAGCACANTTCTTTCCTACAAAGAGTGGTCAGGCACTGGAATAGGTTGCCCAGGAAGAAGCCAGCAGCAGCCTCTCCACAGTGTCCCTCCAGGTAGTTACAGACAGCAATGAGGTCTCCCCTCAGCCTCCCCTTTCTCAAACTAAACTAAAATCTTCCATCCCAAATTATTTCCCTACTTCAGTGTGCAAACAGAATTGCCCTTGCCCTGGCTTTGTTTTGCAGTGCAGAGTTAGAGATTTCTTGGTAGCAGTGCTTCCTAACTTGCAGTGCCTTCCTTTTTGAGTCGAGGGGCTTCGTGCTCGGCTGGGGATGGGGGTTGGGGGTG
>WAAF01006604.1:24176-385974 GCA_013400475.1 Tricholaema leucomelas
AAATCTGAGCTAGAATTAAGTACTGAAAGCACATCTCCAAAGCTGACTTGTCCCAGATTTCCTATATGAACACTGCACCTGGAGAATTAAGGGGAGAGGTATTTATCTGTATGAAACAGCAGCAAAATCTACCCTCTGAAAAGAAAGCTGCAGGTTGTGCCTGGCTGGATGTGTCTGTCTTTAGATAACCTTGCAAAATGATGTTGTTGGAATCAGGAAAGAGAAAAGCTGCCCAGATCTTGATGCTGTGCATGTCTGTGCAATGTCTTATCTCGTGTCTGACTGGTTCAGGGAGCTGGGCTTGACTTGTTGCTGAACCATTTATTTGCTTTGTAGAATGCCAAACGGTTAGGATCACATCAACCTGTTTGAAGGCTTAGGCTGCTTCAGTGAGTGGCACAGGGTTTATGAAACAGAAGGGACAATCAGCAGTGTCCTTTGAGATCATCTGTATCAAAACCTTAGTTGGGTTGAGGCTCTGCATGACTGGCAAGAAGAGCTGGGTGCATGAAGCAGGAGAAGCAGGATCAGCTCAGAAGGAACCTCTGAAGCTGAGGGAGTGGTTTGTTGTCTGGCATTTATTATAGCTATTGGCAAAGGTAATGGGGCCTCTGGAGATGGGAGGAAAAGGCAACTGCCTGAAATGGTCACACTGCTCCTAGATAAGACACTGCCAAGAGCCAGGGAACCATTCTGTGATGAGGTTTTTTGATTTCTATATTCTATTTCTATTCTAATGTTTGTGTTAAGAAGTGAGTTACTTCTGTTGGTTACATACAGCAAGAGGAGGCTGGATTTGAGCTGGACTTGCCTGCCAATGCTTTCCCAGCTTCCCAGCATTGCCTGCCTCGTGTAGATGGCTTCTGATGCCTCCTTGCCCATCATTTTGAGTGAATCGGGGCCAATTTTGCCTGTCCTGCTCTCCTCACTGCTGCCTAGAGCTAGGAAAAAACCCTTTATTCTCCTTGCCATTTTGCTGAATGTTTTTGCCTGCTCCTTCATCTCTTCTCCCACTGATTTCAGTAGCTTCTTTTCCTGGTTTGGGTTTTTTTTTTTCCCTTTCATGCAGCCTCCCTTTGTTCTTCAATCGTTTTTAATTCTCAGGAAATCTCACTGCAGCACTTCAGCACTGTGATACACCCTCCAGCCTTTGTGCCCAGTAAAGTACCTGGAGTAACACAGAACAATGGGGACTTGGCATCTTCAAAGCCTTGTGCAAAGCTAATTTGATCTCCTTACACATTTTCCTATTGGGAAGGGAATTGTTGGCAGAGATGTCAAGAAGAATTCTGCTCGCAGGCAGAGATGGGTTTGGCATCACAGCTGCAATTAGAGTCCTGGCTTCCAGCTCTGCTCACTCACTTCTCCCTTTTTGACTCCATGTCCTCTCTTCTTCCCCTTCAGAAATATTCTGGGACAAGGTCAGCCTTGGAGTTGATGAACTCCAAGTGAAGCCAAGGAGACACAGATTCTGCTTAGCATTTTCTGAGCCTGCAGCTGTCCTTCAGCTACTGACTCTCATCCTGCCCTAGAACAGAGCCAAGGGCTGAACACAAGGCAGGGTCTTTCCTAATCAAGCTGTTTGCTTTTCCCCTGCCCTTCCTGTAGGTTGATGCAAAGAACCAGGGTAGAACTGCCCTGCAGATTGCCTCCTACCAGGGCCATCTGGATGTTGTGAAGACCTTGCTGCAGGCACACGCCAGTGTCAACCTGAGGGACGAAGAGGGGGATACAGCACTGCACTATGCAGCTTTTGGGTAGGACATCTTCCTCTTGCTGTCTTTGATACAAGACCTCACAGGCTGCAAAAGGACACTAGAAATAAATGGACAACCTGTGTGAAGGGTGTGTGGCTGGTGGAGGCTTTTCTCTGGTTTTATCTTGTGTTAGAAACTGGCCTTTGAGCTTCAGGGCCACAGGTATGGGTCTTAGTGCATGAGTTTAACCCCTACAGCCAGGTCAGTTTTCATGCTAGAATGTATATGGAGGGAAATAGAACAGGGGATGAGGAGGTTTTGGTGATCAGATTTTTGTGGTGGGGGTGAGCTTGGGTTGACTGTCTGGTTTCTGTGACTTCATGGGTTTCCCAAAGCAAGGTGAAATTGTGTTGCAAAGTTAAACAGGGATGAATTTCCC
Source organism: Tricholaema leucomelas (assembly GCA_013400475.1). Taxonomy (NCBI): domain Eukaryota; kingdom Metazoa; phylum Chordata; class Aves; order Piciformes; family Lybiidae; genus Tricholaema lacrymosa; species Tricholaema leucomelas. The sequence continues at coordinate 26,313 of WAAF01006604.1, forward strand.
TTTAAAAACAGGAGATTCCTGTTGATGTAAATCAAAGAGAGAGCAGACTCTAGAGTCCAAATTAGAAGGTCTTCTTGTGGGCTGTGACTGTGGACTCATTGGAGTGCTTTTAATACTAAGAAGAGATGGGATGAGGTTGAGAGGATACAAAACTCGATGAGTTCTGTTGTGGTGCCAGGAGGAAGCATTGCTGTCTGCACAGAACTGAATCTGATCTGGTTTACTCCTTGCTTTTAAACCAGAAACCAAGCTGAGGTTGCCCGTGTGCTGATCGGGAAAGGAGCCAGCACAGACCTGTTGAACAATGCCAAGTGCACAGCCTTGTACGTTGCTGTCAGTCAAGGATTCACAGAGGTGGTGAGGACCCTCTGCGAGCTCAACTGTGATGTCAACCTCCCAGTAAGCTTTGAGGTGTTTGGGATTTGGGGGTGGAGGTGGTGTTTTGGGGTGTTGGTTGGCTGGGGCAGAGAGATGCTTCTTTGTGTCTTAGACCGTTTGTTGCTTCACTCTGTTTTGAAGATCGTTGTCTTAATGCACTGCACTGAGGAAATATTCCTCTAGCTGCAGTGCTCTGGAATTCCAGGTTTGGGTCTGACCATCACCAGTCTGCTTAGCCCAGTAGAACTATTTCTGCTCTCCTGGACTTGCAATTCCCCTGAGAGCTGGCCTGCTGCTGTTGTGTGGTGTTGGCACACTCCTGTTCCCAGCAGGAAGGAGTGGGGAGGTTTTAAAGACTGGCAGTGAATTGGATCCAGCCTGGTTTTTGGAGTGTGCCTGTGTGATGGTGGGACTGGGCTGTGCTGGGTCAGTCTCTCAGAGCTGGTTAGAGATGTTAGCATCTCTTCAGCTGTTTTCAAGCCCTGGGGAAACGATTTCACAAGGGCTGTGAAACGACTGTGGATGTCAGTGACATTTAGGTGTTCAGCCTGGAGTTGATGTGACCCCAGTGATGCTATTTCTTCTTGTCTTGAACCATCCCTCGGGGTGAGCTGTATCATTTGGCACTCTGAGGTAGGTAACCTGTGTTCTGCTTTGGTATCCCTGTGTAGGATTCCCAGGGAGACACCCCTCTGCACTATGCTATCACTGCAGATTACAAAGTCGTTATTGAGATCCTCACTGAAGTACCCAACATAGACTTCACTGTCCAGAACTGTCAAGGCTTCAACCTGCTCCACTATTCTGCTCTAAAAGGCAACAAGCTGTAAGTGATCTTTTTGCATTGCTTACCACTCACAGGATATTGCTTCCTGCTTTCTCCATCCCATCTTTCTCACAGCTTGACTAAGTCTCCTTAGACTCCTGGACAGTCTCCTTAGATGTTTGAGTTCACACAGGGAAGAACAGGAGAAGTTTTGTAGTAAAAAGTGCTTGAAACCTGTCTGAGAGCTTCCAGAATTCTTCCAAGGTTAAACCTGCTCATTATTTTCACAGCAGTGTGAGTTTACTCTCTCAGAACAAGGCTGGGGACTAATTACAAGGCCTTGTAATGACAGGACAAGGGGTAATGGGTTTAAACTGGCAGAGGGGAGATTCAAACTGGATGTTAGGAAAGGATTCTTTACGTTGAGGGTGGTGAGGCACTGGCACAGGTTGAGGGTGGTAAGGCACTGGCACAGGTTGCCCAGGGAGGTTGTGGAGCACAGAAGCACCCAATGTGATCAAAGATCACATTGGGTGCTTCTGTGCTCCACAACCACCCTGAAGGTGTTCAAGGCCAGGTTGGATAAGGCCTTGAGCAACCTGTTCTAGTGAGAGGTGTCCCTGCCTATGGCAGGGGGTTGGAACTGGGTGATCTTTGAGGTCCCTTCCAACCTAAACCATTCTGTGATGCTAGCTGAGGGCTTTTCTTTGCTCGTAATTCAGTCTGGGGTGGGGGGTGCTCTCCATCACAAGTGCCAGCTCATGGTTCTGCCTATTAGAACATGAACATTCATAAATACTGAGCAGAAGAGGCAGGCCTCTCTCTTAGACATTATTTTCCTTCCTGATTGAGTATTTTTTTCTCTCTCTCTCTTGTCCTCCAACACACTTCAGAGCCATAAAGAAGATTCTAGCAAGAGCTCGGCAGCTGGTTGACTCCAAGAAGGAAGATGGCTTCACTGCCCTGCACCTTGCTGCTCTCAATAACCACAAAGAAGTGGCAGAAATCCTCATCAAAGAGGTAAGAAACAAAACCAAAACCACCACAAACTCCAATCTGTCCCTCCCTCATTTCCTAAAACACTCTTGAGTTAATATGGGGCTCAGAGGAATGTTTCTGTCTCTTTGAAGAGCTTTGAAGGACAGGGGTTGGCATTCCTGGGGGTGTTTTCCCATTTCCTCTTCCTTGATATTTGAGGGGTGTGTGGCTTAAATAGAAGGCTGCACCATGTAGCTCTTTGGGAAGTCTCTGTGCTGCTCTCCTGACAAAGATGGGCTTGAGATGTGGAACCTCAGCGAGCACCACGGCACTCTTCAGCCCAACTCAGCAGGAACCGCTGGCTCTTATGCGATTCTTCTCTTCAAGGGTCGCTGCGATGTCAACCTCAAGAACAACCGCAACCAGACACCCCTGCACCTGGCTGTCATCCAGGGCCACGTGGGGATGGTGCAGCTGCTGGTCAGTGAAGGCAGTGATGTCAATGCTGAGGATGAGGATGGGGACACAGCCATGCACATCGCCTTGGAACGGCAGCAGCTGATGTCTGTCATGATGGAGAAGCGCGAAGGGGAGATGGGCTTGTCTCTCCTTTCCAAGGTGAGCTGGGACTGGGAGGAATTCCAGCACCAAGGGCAGGAAAAAGCCTGGCACTGGAATGAGAGCAGATAGTGGGATCTGAGGGAACAGAGGAAAGCAGGGAAATTGTCAAGCCAGTCCAGATGGGGAGTGTGGAAACAAACCTTCGTGCTTGTGGGAAAGCAAGAAAGGATCCTCTGAGCCCAGGCTTGAATTTATAGACTGAAACTTCAGTCAGACAATTCCTGCTGTCTCCCCTGCTTTTATTAGCATTGTGTGTTGCTTTCTTGAGGTGGGAAAGGTCACAAATCCAGTTGCAGAGCCAAGACTCTTGTGTTTCTTCATGCCCCAGAACCACAGCAATTCAGCCCTGTCTGATGGCATGGAAAATATGAGGATGGCTAACCACAAACAGCCCAGTTATCTGCAGATGCAGAGCAGAGTGAGAGGTGACTCAGGCTCAGGGACTGAAAAGCCTGAAGAGTTTTGCTCTGTTGCTCCTTACAGGTGTGTAAGGCCCTTCAGGGAAGGCCTGATCTAGAAATCAGCACCTGATATGCCAAGGACTGGAAGCTCACTCTGGCTTTGTAGCAAAGGCATTAAATCAGCCCTTCTAAGTGTTCTGCCATCCATGTAAATCCCAGCATGAGCACACAGCAGGTCTGCAGTGCAAACCAGGAATGTAAGCACTGGTTATGCTTTATGGATGGAAGGGGAACGATCCCATTGTAGGGATAACTTAGAACACCAGAAAACCTGGCATGGATTTCTGTGTTGTAGTGTGAAAGGAGCAGAAGAAATGAAGCCTGCAGCCCTTCAGAACGTCAGTTGTGTGCCAAGCCATCCATTCCTGCCTGCTACCTGTTGGTGCTTGAAAAAGCCTGGTGTGTTGTTGTCCTTCTGTTCTGCTCCTTGCCGATCTGCCAGTGTTGGTAGCTTGAGAGGCTTCAGCCTTGGGTCCTCAGGCTTATTCAGCCACTGGTGTTCCACAGAAACACCCCACACCAGCTCAGCAATGACTTCTTGCTTCTGAATTTCTTTACCTGTCAGTTTGTGGAGGGGCCAGCAGCAAGGCTGGGTTTTATCATCTCGCTGAGAATCAGATATTGGCTCTTGGCTTAGAATCATAGAATCAGTCAGGGTTNCTAAAAAGTCCCTCCCCAGCTGGTTTTTGTAGCCCCATTCAGATCCTGGAAAGCCACAAGAAGGTCACCTGGGAGCCTCCTCTTCTCCAGCCTGCACAGCCCCAACTCTTTCAGACTGTGCTCACAGCAGAGCTGCTGCAGCCCTCTGAGCATCCTCCTGACCCTGCTCTCCAGCATCTCCACATCCCTCTTGTCCCAGGGGCTCCAGAACTGGATGCAGTACTCCAGATGGGGTCTCAGCAGAGCGGAGTAGAGGGGGAGAATCACCTCCCTCAACCTGCTGACCACACTTCTGCTGCAGTCCAGGATCTGGTTGGCCCTCTGGGTTGTAAGTGCACACTGCCTTGTGCCCTGCACTGCAGGTGCCCTGGCTTGTTCCAGGGACAGGCAATAGCTAGTCCTGGACACTAAGTCTGATAGCAACATAAAGGATCTGAGCATGTCATTTCCAGCACTATTTATATCTAGGCTGCTTCATGTCTAATTTACCTGCCCTGATCTACTTGCCTTGGTCTTCTAAATCAGTAGAAAATGTTTGTTGATCTCAAATGAGCTTGGATAATGGACACAAAAATGTGGCTCTTTAAATAGCTGTCACTTAGGGCTTGGTACAGCAGTTCTTCATCAGCTGGTGTGTACTGGGGTGTCCTCAGAGGACTTCCTTTTCACTACCTGAAGCAGCCAATGCCTGTTACTATGATTAATCATAATAAGCACCAGTTAGGACCAGTCTTATGCACTCTTATTACTGGAATGCAAGATTTAAATCTGCTCTTTCCACACTGAAGGCTTTCTCTGTTTTAATTACTCTAAACTGCACTTTCAAATGGGAAGTACAAGGATGAAGAGATCGTTTTAGAAGTCGGTGCAGATCAAAGCCACATAGCAAAACCTCTTCCCATTGACAGAGTATTTCTCACCCTCTTCTTTTTAGCTGCAGGCTTCTGGCTTTCTTGGAAATGTAGAGCTGAATGTTGGAACTGCAATTGCATGCTACTTAGCACAAGAAGGAGCAGATATTAATTATGCAAACCATCGAGGGAAGTCTCCTTTAGACCTCATCACAGATGGGAGGATTGTGCAGATCGTCAAGGACTTCTCCCAGAAATTCAGGTAAAGCAAGGCCCTGCAAGCTGCCCTGCAGTGGACTGCCCCACGGAGCTCATTGCCTGCAGCTGCTCTTCCAGGGAGGGTGAAGCAGCTTGGAAACACTTTGGAGGTCAGTCTGAGCACCTCCTGTTTCACCTGGAGCTGGTTGCTGACCCTGTGTTTCTGGAGAGGTGACTTAAGGGTGAGCTGCATGCTGCTGCTGCTGTGCAGAGTGGGGAAAAGCAGATTAGTGCTGCTCAGTCCAGATGCAGCCTCTTGACCTTAAGAGAGCTCTGAGACAGCCTGAGAAGTGTGGCCACTGAAACCAGGAGCAACTTCTGCCTTGCAAAGTAATTCAGGGTTCTGCTTTACTTACTTTGGATTCTTTAAGGAGAGAGGAAGTGAGACCAAAGTGTGGGCAGTGGAATCTGCAGACCTGATTTCAGAGCTAGAGAAATGCTTCTTTTCCAGCTGATAAGAGAAATAGCTGAGAAAATGCCAAGGGGAGAGCAGCAAGTCAGAGCTGGCTTTATCTGAGGTTCTGAGAAACACATGGTTGGATTTTGACTCTGCAAACATGAAAGCAGAGCTGTGTTTGATCTGCAGTTGTGCTGCTGCTGGAGGAAGAACCATGCAGCAGGCACTGTAATTGGCCATGCTTCTGGGCCACTCTTAACAGATGAAATGTGTCCCTTGAAAGTCATCTAAATGTTGGTCAGCCCTGCTCTTTCCCTTTGGTTTTAGATAGGTCCAGTCAGAGTCCCAGCCACAACTCCAGGGATCAGTATAGGCAAGGGACTGACCTTGGAAGACAGCGAAGGGGAGAAGGTTCTAGTTGATGGGAGGTTGAGCATGAGCCAGCAGTGTGCTCTTGTGGCCGGGAGGGGCAATGCCATTCTGGGGTGGATTAGAAGGGCTGTGGTTAGTAGGTCGAGAGAGGTTCTCCTGTCCCTCTACTCTGCCCTGGTGAAGCTGCATCTGGAGTACTGTGCCCAGTTCTGGGCCCCTCAGTTCAAGAGGGACATAGAACTGCTGAGAGAGTCCAGCACAGAGCCACAAAGATGCTGAAGGGAATGGAACAGCTCTGTTAGGAGCAGAGCCTGAGGGAGCTGGGGCTGTGCTGCTTGGAAAAGAGGAGCCTGGGAGGTATTGATAACCATCAGTGGTTATCAATATGTGCAGAGTGAGTGCCAGGCTCTGCTGGGTGATGCCCAAGGACAGCACAAGGGCAATGGTGGAAGCTGAGGCATAGGAAATTTCATTTAAACCTGAGGAGGAATTTTTTCCCTGTGAGAGTGACAGAACCCTGGAACAGGCTGCCCAGGGGAGTTATGAAGTCTCTCTCTCTGGAGATATTCAAAACCCACCTGGCTGTGTTCCTGTGTGATCTGGTGTAGGTGATCCTGCTCTGGCAGGGGGGTTGGACTGGATGAGTTTGGAGGTCCCTTCCAGCCCCTGACATGCTGTGATTCTGTGATAGTAGAGGCTGGCTTGGTCCCACTAGGGTCATAAAGGCTCACGTTTGAGCTTCCTAAGCATCTGCTCCTCTGTCTCCACACAAAGCCTTTGCCAGGGGTCAATACAATATTGTCTGCTTGCTGAAGGGGGACCTGGAGTGTGTGTCTGAAAATGTTCCTGCCTGTTCATGGTTGCAGGGAACAGCAGGTTTCTTCAGACAGCTCAACCATCACCTGCAGCCTTCGCCGTGTGCACACCACCCCCAACACGATGACCAACCTTAGTGTCTCCAGCGTGGCAGTCCCCACAGAGTGCCTGGTCTGCTCAGAGCTGGCCTTGCTCATCCATTTCTTCCCATGCCAGCACAGCATTGTGTGTGAAGGTAAGTCTCTTTTTCCTGTTTCACCACACAGCTTCCCTAGCTGGACTCTCCTAAATCTGTTTAAACACAAAGCTATTGTTCTCTTGTGCCCTGAAGCAACCCCAGCATGATTTCAGCACCACCATCTTAAATAAAGATGTCCAAAGCTGTCTGTGAAAAGCACAGAATGTTCTGGCTACCTGCTGATTGGTAGCTCCAGGCAGCTTTGCTTGTGCTTGTAGATGGCCTGGGTGATTCAGAAGGAAAGGCAGATGTTTCAGCTCTAGCTGGCAGTGAATTACCCATCAAAGGAGGATATCTCTCTTCTGGGCTTTGTTAGTGGTTTGCATTTCAATTGATTTTGGTGGCAGCCTGCTCAAACACATCAGCAAGTTTGTTATCTTGCAAGACACTCACAGCCTGGCCACAGGGAGTTAGTGAGGGCTGTGTGCCAGGGCAAAGGACTGGTTTGATCCACAGTGCACCAGTTCCAGCAGCACTGAGGATTTAAAGGTGTTGTATTTGCCACTGACATAACAAAGACTAAACCAAGAGCTAAACCAAGCTCCACCAAACTGGAAGGTGTCCAGAGAAGGGCAGCAAAGCTGGTGAGGGGCCTGGAGCACAGCCCTGTGAGGAGAGGCTGAGGGAGCTGGGGGTGTGCAGCCTGCAGAAGAGGAGGCTCAGGGCAGAGCTCATTGCTGCCTGCAGCTCCCTGAAGGGAGGCTGTAGCCAGGTGGGGTTGGGCTCTGCTGCCAGGAAACCAGCAAGAGAACAAGGGGACACAGCCTCAAGTTGTGCCAGGGGAGGTCTAGGCTGGATGTTAGGAGGAAGCTATTGGTAGAGAGAGTGATTGGCATTGGAATGGGCTGCCCAGGGAGGTGGTGGAGTTGCCATCCCTGAAGGTGTTCAAGCCAAGCCTGGCTGAGGCACTTAGTGCCATGGTCTGATTGACTGCATAGTGCTGGGTTGGACTGGATGAGCTTGGAGGTCTCTTCCAACCTGGTTGATTCTATGTTTCTGTGATTCCATGATAAGAGGCTAGGATGTAGCTCAAAAAGAAAACTAAGTCCTCATTTCTGTGCAGAAACAACCTTTTAGCCATCCTGGGAGGTCTCAGGTTGTTCAAAGCTGATGTTCTTGAGTCTGTATTCCTCCTCTTGCTTCAGTGGGCTCACTGAAATCTCTTCTTCTGTCATTCATGATAGAATGCTCCAGGAGAATGAAGAAGTGCATCAAATGTCAAGTGACAATAACCAAAAAACTGAAGCAAGGTATGTTTGCTATTCCTCCTGGTAAGTGCTGTGAGAAGGGGACTGCAATTAGTTGGAGCAGCAGCAATGATTTGGAATGAAGTAGATCTTAGGATGGGAGTTGATTGTTTGGTTTTGAGGCTTTTTTGGAGGGTGTGCCTGTTGCATTGACCACTTTCAGAGAGGCAAAGAGGTCATGGGCCAAGCTCAGGCTTGGCAGGCAGGACGTTTGAGGAAGCTTGTCCTGTGCTTGACTCGGAGCGTGAAAAGCAGGTGGCAGTTTCTGTGTGTCAGTCTAAGCATTTCCACAGGCAGGGGTTTAAGAGTGACAAGCTGTGAGGAAGGGAGAAACTCCATCTTGTGAAAGCCTTCTTCCTCCCTTGGCTGAAGTGACAGTGCTTCTGCAGGGCTGCCATTAGCCTGCTCTCCAGAAAGCATGGGGCTGGATTGTTTCTACAGAGCTCTTCAACCCACTTTAGAACAGACTGAGTAGTGTGGACAGAAAACAGGCTCTGGAATGAGCAGTGTGAGGTATGGCAGCAAGCTCTAGGAGCAGGTTTGCACTTGCCTTAGAGTTGCCCACTGAAGCTTTTTTCATACCAGCTGGGAGAACTGATGTCTCTCCAGCTGAGATCACTGTCAGGGCAAGTGCACATGAAAACGAATTGCATGTCCTGCTGCTGCTCATGGTTCAGTGTTGTGGATTCCTTTGTTGGAGTCAGGCTCCAGTCTTGTGACTTGATGCCTGGACAAAAGCGTAGGAGAACCAAGAACCTGTCACAGAGCTTTGGATGTACACAGCTGGCAAAGAGAGAATGAATCCTTTTTGGAACTCCTTGACCCAAACAATAACAAGGTCACTTGGCAGTGCACAGGAGCTACAGACTAGCAACAGAATCATGGTGAGAATTCCAAATGAGAGCTTTGCACACAGATCTCTGCTGGAGGTCTCTGAAGATACCAGCAGCGCTTCCCTGTCGGTGGTGCCTCCAGTGCTTGCCTTTTGCAGGCTCCCAAAATTGCTTCACCTTTATGGATTCAAAGTCACTTCTTGCACCACTGAAGTGCAGCTAATTCCAGAACGTTGAGGAGAGGAGGGGTGGGGTTGGACTAGATGACTTTTGGAGGTCCCTTCCAACCCAAACCATTGTGTGATCTGTATTGAAGTGTGAAGCTGCTTAACCAAATCCTGAGGAGCAAAAGATGAGCTCTTCCCATGAGTGTATTAAGCTGAAACCAGGAGGATCCATTTACCTAAGCTGGCAGTTGCCCAGGATTTGGGGTTCTTTAATTTCATAGTTGACCAAATGACTCTCTCTCTGCAGCTTCTTGCATGCAGAATTCAACAGAAGGTTTCTTCTTCTTTCACCATGAGTGTCCTGAAAAGACATAAGCAGAAACTTGAATCCCAGATGTGAAAGAGGAGGTTGAGAGAACACAGCCCTCATGGCACTGTGAGGGTTCCTGGATCCCTCACATGACAGAGCAGCTCAGCAGCTTCAGATGCTGTTACTTGAAGGTAGCAGCAACCTGTTCCAGAAGACCAAGGCAGAATATTTCAGACAAAGTTTGGTTTCTGTTGAAAGACACTACCCAAACTCTCTCACAAAGCAGCTGAGTGGAGGAGAGCAGCACAGGGCAGTTTGCAAAAGGCATCAGCTCAGGCTGCTTACTTGAGTGATCTCTGGATGAGACTCACACAAAGCGGCTGAGTGGAGAAGGGCAGCACAGGGCAGCTTGCAAAAGGCATCAGCTCAGGCTGCTTACTTGAGTGATCTCTGGATGAGACTCAGTGAAGAGAGTTTAGTCTGAACTTAGTGCTGCTGGAGGAGCAGTCTAATTTCAAAGGCAGTGCCAGGAGGCAGAGCAGGCTGGTGACTAACTCCCTGCTCTCCACCCCTGCAGACAGCACCGAGGTGGAGTGCAGCCCGAGCTCGGAATCCACAGATCAGAGGAAGCTGATGGAGGAGCTGCAGAGCCGCTACCGGCAGATGGAGGAGCGCATCACCTGCCCCATCTGCATCGACGACCAAATCAAACTGGTCTTCCAGTGTGGACATGGCTCTTGCCCAGACTGCAGCACATCCCTCACTGTCTGCCCCATCTGCAGGCAGGCTATCCGGGAGAGGATCCAGATCTTTGTCTAAGGATACGCTTGCTTCCCTCCCCGTTCCCACCTCCCTCTTTCCCTCCTTTTTGTTTGCATTTTAGATGAGAAGTGCTAGTCAGGCTGATGTGTTTGGCTACCTGCAGAGCCATCCTGAAAGAGGGAAGCACATAGCTGCTGTGACTTGGGTGGAGGTGGAGGGAGTCCTCTCTACTTGGTGTCATACAGCCGAGGAGCGGTGCTTGAGGGCAGGCAGCTCCCTCACCCTGCGCTGCTGCTCCGTCAGAAGGAGCTGATCTCAAGACTGACCTGTCTGCTGAGGGCACCTTCAGACCAGAGCTGGACAGACTTCCATTTGCAGCTGTTTTCAACAGCATCCAGCTGCAGTGACTGCATCATGTCTAGTGCTCTGCAGCAGCAGATCTGCATCCTCACCTTGCTCTGAAAGGAGATGCTGTCAGAGGATGCACCTTGTACCTTGGCAGGCCGTGGCAAAGCACATGCTTGAGCTTCACCTGAGCAGATGCCAGAGGAGATGGGGTCGTGGTGTCAGTTCTCCTTGCTGCCTGTCACTGGCAGGGAGGTGATGTCCTAAGAGCTAGCACTTGTGAGCTCCACAAGAGCTTGGAACTGACAGAGGCAAGCCTGGATGTGATGAGACCCTAAAGACAGAGTGTGTGCCTTAGAGATAAAGTAGTGAACACTGATTGGAGAGGATCTGTTGTTACAACAAACATTTCTAACCTCTAAGTGACACTCTTCTTCCATATTTTATTTTGTTGGTTGGGCTGGGGGTGTTTTTTTTGGCACAACTGTGTGTTTTCAGAGACTTCCTGAGCTTTCTATCCATAATGCCAAAGGCAGGTGTTCAATACTCCAATCAAAGTGTAAAGATAATAAATAGTAATAATTAAGACATGAGAGAGTCCAAAAAAAAAGGGATTTTTTTTTGGGGGGGAGGGAGGGGAGGAGGTTCTGTTTCTTTGTTTTGCAGCAAAACTGAATTAAAAAATATCTATTTTCCTGAGCATTAAAATGAATGTACAAACAGCAGCTGAAATATGGAGCCTGCTCTGTTGTGTTTCCCAGCTGTCTGACTCAAGAGAAGTGACCTCCTGAGTCCATCTTGTGTAAAGTGACTGTTGGAAGGGGCAAGCTGTAAGGCCACAGTTGTGTACCTGCAGAGCTTGGGGTGTAAATCCTTGGTGACACAGTTCTGCCCGGGCTGTTGTGCTCTTTGTTGCCTCTGGCAATATTGAAACCAGACAAAAGTCCTCTGGCCCTCTGCTGTCTTTGTTTGCTGGCAAAGCTTGGAAAGGCCTTTTGTACTTGATGGGAATGATGTGGATGTTACAGGACTATTTGCTGCCGCTGCATCACCGTCCCTCGCTGCGGTTTCGTGTCGTAACCTCTGCCTTCTGTAGATCACAACCTCTGGCTCCTGTAGGTGCAGATGTTGAGAGTAGCTCTGAAGAAAGATACTTGAGAAGCTCACCATGAGCTGGCAGTGCCCTCATGCAGCTCAGGTGGTGAATGATCTAGGCTGCATCAAGAGGAGTGTGGGCAGCAAGGCAGCGGCGATTCTGCCCCCTCACTCTGCTCTGCTGAGCCCCCACCTTGAATGCTGCATCCAGTTCTGATGTCCCCATCATAAGAAGGACAGAGAGCTGTTGGGGTGAGTCCAGAAGAGGCCACAGACATGATCCAAGGGCTGGAACACCTCTGCTATGAGGATTGGATGAGGGAGCTGGGGTTGTTCAGCTGAGACCCCACCTCGAATGCTGCATCCAGTTCTGATGTCCCCATCATAAGAAGGACAGAGAGCTGTTGGGGTGAGTCCAGAAGAGGCCACAGACATGATCCAAGGGCTGGAACACCTCTGCTATGAGGATGGGATGAGCTAGCTGGGGTTATTCAGCCTGGAGAAGACTCCAGGGGGACCTTAGAACTGCCTTCCAGTACCTGAAGGGGTCCTTAGTGTGATTCCTTTGGAATAAAGCAGACATTTCTCCCACCTGTTTGCTGTGCTGTTTATGCAGCAAACAGGTACAACAGGGAACAGCTGCTGGTTATAGGAACAGTAAGGGAACGGAAGAGAGGCAAGGAGATCTCGTCAGAGCAGCAGGCAGGTGCTCACTTAAAGGCAAATTGGTGGGGCTAGTGAGTAACGTTCTGTTTGATGCTGATTGCCAGTTGAAGGAGGCTTACAGGTCTGTCTGAGCGAGCTGGGCAGCTCCCTCTGTCTGTGTTCTTTTTTTCCCTGGGGAGCTCCCTCTGGGTGTGTTCTTTTTCCCTGGGGAGCTGTGTGTGTGTGTGTTCTTTGTCCCTGGGGAGCTCCCTGTGTGTGTGTTCTTTTTTTCCCTGGGGAGCTCCCTGTGTGTGTGTTCTTTTTCCCTGGGGAGCTCCCTCTGTCTGTGTTCTTTTTGCCCTGGGGAGCTCCCTCTGTCTGTGTTCTTTTTCCCCTGGGGAGCTCCCTCTGTCTGTGTTCTTTTTGCCCTGGGGAGCTCCCTCTGGGTGTGTTCTTTTTGCCCTGGGGAGCTCCCTCTGGGTGTGTTCTTTTTGCCCTGGGGAGCTCCCTCTGGGTGTGTTCTTTTTGCCCTGGGGAGCTCCCTCTGGGTGTGTTCTTTTTGCCCTGGGGAGCTCCCTCTGGGTGTGTTCTTTTTGCCCTGGGGAGCTCCCTCTGGGTGTGTTCTTTTTGCCCTGGGGAGCTCCCTCTGGGTGTGTTCTTTTTGCCCTGGGGAGCTCCCTCTGGGTGTGTTCTTTTTGCCCTGGGGAGCTCCCTCTAGGTGTGTTCTTTTTGCCCTGGGGAGCTCCCTCTGGGTGTGTTCTTTTTGCCCTGGGGAGCTCCCTCTGGGTGTGTTCTTTTTATCCTGGGGAGCTCCATGTTTCCCTGAGGCTTCTGCCATGCCCTGAAATGCAGCTGTGTACCTTGCAGCAGTGTGTGGCAGTGCCTTTGGAAAGGAGAAATCCTGCTGAGTGAAACTTGAAATGCAAGGGGGCAGCTCATCTTCTGCTCAAACCCAGGGTTTCTAAAGCACCTCCCGTTGAAGTGTGCCTGAAACTCCACACGTTGCAGACAGCAGGAGCCCGAGGGATTAGGGAGAGGGAGAGGCTGGGTTTTGAAAGGCAGAGTCAGGAAGAAGAACCCAACCTGTCTCTTGATTATGTTCCCACTAGTCCATGCTGCCCCCAGGATTTCAGGAGCTGGTCCATCTGCAGGTAGATTACAGACTGTGGCTGTAACCCACCAAAGAGCAACAGCAAAGTCTCTCCACCCAGGTAAGCAGTTCTCACTCTGCTGCAGTCACACCTGTGTGCTAAGAAAAACTTCTCCCTGCTTTCCTTGCTGAAGTTCTGCTCCCCACGTGGCCATGGCTGGACTGCTGACCTCCCACCTCGGGTCAAGCCCATGTCTCTTTGGTAAGAGGAGGTCAGGCCAGTGCAGGCATTTGTGTGAGCTGCAGCTCCAAACTGACAGTTAAACGATTCCATTTTCTTTGCCAGCTGGAGCAGGCCTTTGTTTTCAGCTCATTTGCTATCCAGCAGACCATGGACTTTTCTAGGAACATCAGCAGATGCTGATCACGAGGGGCTGCAGGATAGAAAGTGGGAGAAATGTTTGGGGACTGAAGAACATTCTTAGTCTCTCCCTCCCTGGGGAATGCTGCTCCCTGCTGCAGCAGATACAAACTGGTTTAGTCCATGACCCGCTTAGGAACCATGCAGGGCTGTTGGCTTGGTGGTTGTGTGGTTTCCCCACCCCTTCCCAGTTGTGAGATGAAAGGATAAATATCTAAGTGACTTTTAAAGTGAGAGCTATCTGGGGAGCTGCTAATTCTTTTCAGGCAGGCCACCAAGGAGCCAGAATGTGTTAAATCCCATTCAGCTGTGTGCAGTCCCCTCTCCTGCCTGTGGTTTGGAGCTGGGCTGATGCCCTGCAGCTGAAACTGGGGCTGATGCCTTGAGCCATCAGACCTGATCAGATGTTGGGTCCTTTCCTTCCCCACCTCCACGTTGAACTTCCAGTTCATGACAGGGGAAGCTAATGGGAGCAGCTTGTTCTGCTGCTGAGTAGTCTGCACTTAATCCATGAGTAAAGAAGAGGTTTGGTGGGAGGTGGGGTTGGTTTTGGACAGGCAGCTGCAGTTGTAGCACTAATGGTTGGGTTTGGTTGAGCACCTCTTAGGATAAGATAAGTTGTAGGATAGGAGAAGTTGTAACAGGTTGTTCTGGGGACTTGAAGCAGTGCCAGTGTGCTTTGGGTCTGCCACACCAGGGCTAACCTTCCTCTTCAGCCTGGCAGGTGCAGCAGAGAACCATTCAGAAGTGGTGCTGAAAGCGAGGTTTAAGATGAACAATGGTGAATAAAGAGGAGCAGAGAAATGCTGAGAGTGCTCCATGGAAGTGAGCAAGCATTTCTTTTTGAGCTGAACCTCACCCTTGGGACTGTGGCTGTGTGGTGTGTGTTACACAGCAGCCCCACTTCAAACAGTTCAGCAGCAAGACTGAGAAGAGCAAAGCAAGAGTGAGGTGATTTAACAGGCCAAGTGATTGTGTTGTGCAAATAGCCCAATCCTTTATGTTCCTCCTAGTCTCTGCTTGCCCATTTTAGGTTTTATCCCTCATTATGCAACATCCATTCCCTTCTGACAGCTGTTTAGAGCCTGTTTTCTCCTGTGACACACACTGCAGGCAGAGCTCTCAAGCTGTGCATCCCTGACTGGTTGCTTAGGGAAGCCTAGCTCCATACAAATGCTGTCCAGGTCCTGGTCACTGCTGCTGTCAGCACGAAGACAAAGCAGTCAGTCCTGTCCCCTGCCTTCTTTGCCTGTTCCCCATTACACCATATGGATTCCCTCAGTGTCATGTGTTCCATTGCTTTTAGACACTGGGCAGAAAGCAAAGCCAGGAATGTTTTTTCTGTCCAAATATAGTTAGGATGACAGTTTTTGCCTGTAGTCCAAAGCAAATATCTGCACTAGAGAACCTGAGACCTTTCAAATTCATCAGAGCTCTGCAGCTCCAGCAGCAGTTCTCTGCACTCCTAGCAAAGCAGCCTGCTGGGGGGGCTCAGCCTGCCTGAGCAAGCCCCCAGAATAGTAAAAGACAGAGAGAAAACTTGGAGAGCTCTGACTAACCTCTTGCCCTTGGCACAGGGCAACCCTGGCTCCCAGGGGGGACTCTGGGGAGTGGTCTGAAGCATCTGAAAAAGGCTTAAAATGCAGCAAGGGCTGTAGGTCTGAGGCCATTGCTGGCTGCATCTGAGAGCCCTTTAAGCACAAGTATCTCTTGGGAAAGCCATGGTATGCCTAACCCAGGGCAGGGAGCAGGGATGAAATGTCAGCAGCTGTGCACTCTGCTCCCAGTAATGGTTGAAATAGCTACAGAGGAGAGCTGTGCTTGGAGTTTAACCACCCCAGTTAAGGAACTGGGTGCAGACCTGGAGCTTCCCCTTCGTACCAGCAGCAACACTGAGGATTCTGGCCAGAGCTTGTGCTCCAAACAGTCTGGATGCACAGAGACTGTATCAGCAGCATTGGTGGTGTGGACAGCATGAAGCCTGGGCCTCCCTTAGCTCCACAAGCTGCATCCCTAAGTCCTGAATACCTCAGCAGAAGAGCTTTCTTCATCTGCCTCTCATTGCCATCATAACTGAGGTTTGTCTTGGCCTCACTGCTGGTTTCTGAGCAAATATTTGGCCTCAGAGTTTTGAAAGCATTCTGCAGCCAGTGATTTGGTGAGGCTGGATGCACAGGCACTAGATTTCCGTGTGGATGGGGGAGTGGAAATGAGCTGTGTGCTTTCCAAGAAGCCCTGCTTGCTTGCTTCTGGTCCAGCAGGGTGTAACCTGCTTGCTACCTTCTCAGGGCAGCAGGCTCCTGAATGTCACAGAGGTCCTGAATCGGCTCTGCAGCTCAAGATTCCCATGTGCTGCAGGAAGAGAAGAAGCTAATGCTGAGTGTGGGCTCTCTCCTCACTCAGAACCCTTCAGGAACTCGTGGAAAAGGGCTCTGGCTGTGTCAGCCTTTGGTAGCTGCATGAATAAGCCTTCAGAAGCAGTGAGGTCCTGCAGAACTGTGCCTTTGCTAAGGCTCTAGGTACAGACTTGAGGAGGACCTGGCTATTTCCTACTTCACAACGCCTTTTGCTTTCTTTACACTGGCACAAAGGCCATTCTTAGCTCTCTCAGGCGATGAGGTTGTGTGAGTGCTGTGCTCTCTGCTTTAAAAGTCGCTGCTTAAGGGGATTGCACAAAGCTAAGGTGCTAAGTGGTGCTTGGAAGATTTCAGGCTCCTTGCTCTGCAAGATTCCATGCTTGACCTCGGGCAGCTCTCTCCTCCTGCAGAGCATCGTGGGGCTTAACCTGTAAGGTGCGGTCGTAGCACTGTCCTGCTTTGAGGATTAAATGCTCTGAGAGGCTGTGAGGTGCTCAGATGCTCTGGCCAGGAGCAGGAGGCTGTGTAACGGGGCATGAATTGAACTCTTTCTCCAGCACTGCTGCCTCTTTCCCTGTGGAAGCTGGGTGCACTTAAAGCAGCTGACACTCAGTGTGCTTCCAGCACTCTGTTTGCTAGCAGCAGTTTTCTTTCAAGGCCTTAGTGGAGAAAAGCTCTTGGCTGAAGTTTCTGAGCCCAGTCCAAGGCAGGTTCTTACTTCAAGGCTCCTGTTCTGCAGATGTGTTCTCATCCACAGTCTCTGATAAGGAACTTGTTCAGGGAACTTGAGGCATTGATAAGTTCAGGAGAGTGTTGTTATCAGTTCCTTGCTTCCTGCTGTGGTCTGCTGCTTAAACCACAGGTGGAGGTGCTCTTGAACGGCTCCCTGGAGCTCGGAACAAAGCCCTCTGAGTGCTCATGCCCAGGGAACAAAGCCCTCTGAGTGCTCATGCCCAGGCCGGTTCGGCTCTGGCAGTGGTGCTGCAGAGGTGTGACTGTGCTAGGCAGCAGCTGAGTGAGCCTCAGGCTGCTGCAGCTGCCTGCTACGGTCCGCAGGAGTTCAAGCCCCCTGCAGAATCACACAGGGATAGGGCTTGGAGAAGGGATCTCTGGAGATCATCCAGAGCAGGGTCACTTGGAACAGGTTGCCCAGGATGGCATCCAGGGGGTTTGGAGTGACTCCAGAGATGAAGGCTTCACCATCTCTCTGGGCTCCCTGTTCCAGAGTTCTGCCACCCTCGAAGAAATTGCTGGTGTTTAGATGAAACTTTCATGTTCAAGCTTGTGCCTGTTACCCCTTGTGACTGGGCACCACTGAAAGGTGACTGGGCCCATCCTCCTGGCACCCACCCTTTAAGGATTTATGACTGCCTCAGTCTGCTCTCCTCCAGGCTAAGGAGCCCCAAGTCCCTAAGGGATATTCTCCATTCCCTTCAGCATCTTCTGGCCCTTTGCTGTACCACCTCTAGCACTTCCCTCTCCTTGAACCAGGGAGCCCAGAACTGGACACAGTACTCCAGATGAGGCCTCACCAGGGCAGAGCAGAGGGGCAGGAAAACCTCCCTTGACCTGCTGGCCACACTCTGCTTGATGCACCCCAGGATGCCATTGGCTTTCTTGTACCTTTTGCTTTCTGCTCTTTCTCTTCCTCCCACGTTCCAGCTTTCCTCTCTAATTCTACCCATTACTCATTCTGTGCTGCTGCATATTCTGCCCTCCTCTTGCCATCTGAACAAGAGCTGCACTTTGTCCACTCTGCAGAAAGTCAGGAAAGTGGAAAAGGTCAAACTCTGCTGTACACAGACCCATTGGTCATGTGTATTCTGAGCTGGTGAGCAGGCCAGCTTCGGGCTGAAAATACATGAAACTGACCAGATGTTGCAAGCTCTGATCATGATCTAGGGGGAGAAACCACCAAAATGAAACCATTGTTCCTTACTAAACCTGCAAGGAGTTTCTGAAAGCTCTCAAATGCCCCTAGGAATGTTTTGTACTTGTTGCTACAGGACTATCCCCCTCCCTGCTGTTTGCTTGTGAAAGGAGGAGATTGCAGGGTTCCTTTTCCTCTGGTCAGAGCTGTTCAGTTAAGGACACCTCTGCCTCAGCAGCACTCAGGGTCCAAAGCTGGAGGATCAGACAGCAAAGTGCAGCTGTTTTGAGGGAGCCTTTTAAAAGGTCCTGGGCTGACTTCATGACTGCAGCCTGGAGGTGCCTCAAAGGAACCAACAACTGCTCTCCAGGCCAAGTCTTTGTCATAGAATCGACCAGGTTGGAAGAGAGCTCCAAGCTCAGCCAGCCCAACCTAGCACCCAGCCCTGGCCAATCAACCAGACCATGGCACTAAGTGCCCCAGCCAGGCTTGGCTTCAACACCTCCAGGCACAGCCACTCCACCACCTCCCTGGGCAGCCCATTCCAATGCCAATCACTCTCTCTGACAACAACTTCCTCCTAATATCCAACCTGTACCTTCCCCTGGCACAGCTTGAGGCTGTGTCCCCTTGTTCTGTTGCTGGCTGCCTGGCAGCAGAGCCCAACCCCACCTGGCTACAGCCTCCCTGCAGGGAGCTGCAGACAGCAATGAGCTCTGCCCTGAGCCTCCTCTGCTGCAGGCTGCACACCCCCAGCTCCCTCAGCCTCTCCTCACAGGGCTGTGCTCCAGGCCTCTCCCCAGCCTTGCTGCCCTTCTCTCAACACCTTCCAGCACCTCAACATCTCTCTTGAACTGAGGAGCCCATTCTGCTGGGCTCAAGCTGAGCTCCCCCAAACCAATATGACCCTGAATATATTTATCAGCACAGCAGCCTCTTACTGAGGAGCTCCCAAGGACACAAGAAGCTTCTAGGTCACTTTCCCAAGTGGTCACAGAAGAGGGAGCTTATGTCTGCTTTTGTCTTGTAAACCTCCCACCCAGAGCAGTTTCCTGAGCAGAGCAGCCCTGCCTGTTCTCACAGCATCTCTTTCTTCCCGCTGCTCCTGAGGACAGCCCTTGACAAACGACAGCTCCTCCAGCACTAAGCATCCCAAATGAAACATTCCAAGGGCATGATGCTGGCTTCTGCATTCCTTGTTTTTTCTGGCCCCCTCCCCCAATTTCTTATTTTTTTCTTTTTCACTTCTTTTTTTTTTTCTTCACTACATAAAGCTGACAGCTGCAGATTTGTCCTCTGTTGATTAGTCAAAGAAAAGAGTTCATGTCCATCCCAGCTTGTTTCACTTTGCTGCTTTGCCTCAGCCAGCCCCTTTCAGCTGCAGTAATATGATACCACTTGGCAGAGGCTGCCAGAATCTTTTGCACATTGGGAAGAAGTTTAATGTAAAGTCTACTTTGTCCTTTTTCTTCTTCTTCTTTTTTCTTTTTCAGAGCTTTTTTAGAACTCTGGAGGTTCTGCACAGCTTTGGCAGGGGCTGCTCACACATGCAGCTGTGAGCAAAAGCCTTGCCAATGCACTCTGTGAAGGGAATGTCTTAATCTCTGCCACATCTCCCTCTCCAAAAAAAAAAAAGGCTCTCAGAACGGCATGGATCAGGCAGAAGAACTTTCTGCAGGCAGAAGGAAGAGCTTCCTCTCAGGTGACAAGGAAAAGAGCAGTGGCTGTAGGACCCTTGTGGGATTTTTGTGCTTGGTCTCTCTGGTGGCTTTGCTGGCTGTTGTAGGAGATCCAGCTGGAGCTGCTGTTCAGAGAAGTCAGGTAGGAACAAGGATCTCCTTCTCAAATGCTTGAAAGGGAGCTGGGGATGTCCAAGCTGTGTCTGTCCTTTCTGGAGCAAGGATCTCCTGCTCAAATGCTTGAATAGGGAGTTGAGGATGTCCAAGCTGTGTCTGTCCTTTCTGGAGCAAGGATCTCCTGCTCAAATGCTTGAATAGGGAGTTGAGGATGTCCAAGCTGTGTCTGTCCTTTCTGGAGCAAGGATCTCCTCAGATGCTTGAACAGGGAGTTGCATGTCTGTCCTTTCTGGAAGGTGGCTGCCTTCAGGAAGCAACCTGAACAAGATACAAGTAGCTGTTAAGGCAGCAAGGTCTGTGTATGGCTGTTGGAGTCCTTTGCAAAGGATGCCAGAAGCTGGCCTTGAATCCAGGCAGAATCAGGTTAGCAGAGCTGTGGGTGCAGCCTGCAGGCAACCAGGCACTGAATGCACTGAAAGGTTTGGGTTGATTTTTCTCTCAGAGCTTTGGCAGTTCTCTTGAGGACTCTGCTCTCAGTGTGATGTGGCATGCAGACACACTGAGCTTTCCTAGGAGCTCCAGAGGTAGGGTTCATGGTGTAGAGTCCCACCTGGGGGATAACAGTGGACCTGGAGAATCCTTTAGCTGGTAGGAACTCTTTCGTGGCCCAGCCGTTAGCAAGATCTGCTGGGACAAGCTGGTGCTCAGGGGGGAACTGGAGCAAGGCTCTCAGAAGCTGCTCTTAATTTTTGCTTTCAGCTTAATTGTAGCTTCTCTTCAGTGCTCACAGCCTCTGCTGCTCTTTGTGAAGGTCCTGGCAGTAGCACCTCCTGTTGCATCTCGTGCTCAGGGCTCTTAGTAACAGAACTCTGTGACTTGCTGCTCATTAATGTTTAGTCTGAGGGGAGCTGCATGGCTGAGAGGAGAATTAATTATATTCATTACAACTCCAGTAAATTAGTGGAGGTCTGGCTGCAAAGGGCCAAGGACACAGAGCAGGGATGCTGGCCAGTGCCTGCCTTTGTCTTTGTCTAAGTTGGTGTCTGTTGCAGTTGCTGAGGGAGAGAATTGAATCTCCTCTCCTTCTGGTACCTCCCAAGCCCTTGGAATGTTTGAGACTAACCCACAGTCAAATGGGTGTTCTCCTGGGAGCAGCTGACCTCCATTCCCATAGGCTTGGTTCTTTGGCATCCAGACAGATCTTTTGATCCAGATTTATGCTGTGAGATGTTTAAGTGGGTCACTGTTTCTGTCGGGATCCTGCGTCTGAGCTCCAGCAGCATGTGCCTGCTGCCCCACCCTTCCCCACTTTGTTTGGCAGCACAGTCCTGATCAAAAGCATCCTGGTGCACCACTGGGAGGGAGGACAAAGGCTGAAGAAGGACAGACTCAACCCTCTGCATCTTTCTTGCTCTAGTGAGTGGGTTAGATGCAGGTTTCAGTCATGCTTGGACACAGAACTCTTAGAACAGGTCTGGAGGAAGCCATAAAGATGCTTAGAGGGCTGAAGCACCTCTGCTGTGAGGACAGGTTGAGAGAGTTGGGGATGGTCAGCATGAAGGAGAGAAGGCTTCAGGGAGACCTTAGAAAAGCTTCCAGGATTTGAAGGGGGCTACAGGAGAGCTGGAAAGGAACATCTGACAAGGGCATGGAGTAGGAGGACCATGGGTGATGGCTTCACACTGGGAGAAGCTGAGACATTAGGGAGAAATTCTTCCCCATGAGGGTGGTCAGAGACTGTAACAGGTTGCCCTGAGAAGCTGTGGAGGCTCTAAGCCTGGAAATGTTTAAAGCCAGGTTGGATGGGGCCTTGAGCAACCTGAGCTAGTGGAAGGGGGGGGTGGAATTAGATGATCTTTAAGGTCCCTTCCAACCCAAACCGTTCTGTGATTCTGTTTCACCCTCTGCTGGTGTAACTGAAGAGCCCAGAGGCAGAATGGGCAGTGTGATGGAGGGGTGCTGGTGATCTGGGCAGCATCTGGTAGCTGTTGACTCAGACATCTTCTCCTCCTGCTCTTGGCTTGCTGGGAGCCCAGGGCTTTGCTGGTTTGGCTCTTGGAGCCTCAGCTTTTCCATCTCTTGCCTTCTCTGCGGTGAGAGTGATGCAGCTTGTGTGACATCACCACTGCATACAGTGCTGAGCAAGTGTCTTAGTGCCTCTGGAGCAAAAGTGGCTCAGAGACACCCAGAATCTTAGTCCTGAAAAGGGGAGCCAGAGCAGGAAGACTTCCAGAGGCCTGTGTTTGGGTCCCACTCTCTTACCTCCACTACTCAGGAGTAAAAGGCTTTTACAGAGGTGCCACAGGATGGGATGTCTGTTACTGTAGGATGGCTTGAAGTGCACTCCAGGGTTTCCAGAGCCCCTGTTTACTTTGAAGGCTTTTCAGCTCCACAGTGCAGCTCTCTGCAGAGCTCTCTGCACAAAGGCTTGCCTGTTTTACTCATTTGTTCAGCGCTTCAGTTCTGCTGTGGTGAAGCTGGAGAGAAAGAGCGAAGTGAAAAGGAAATGAAAACTCTCCAGGAAGAGCTGCAGCAGTCGCTGTGGCCAGGAGCCTGCTGAGGCCTCGTTTCTGCTCCATCTGTGCTGCTCTCCAAGAGGAGCATGGAGCAGCTGCAGTGCCCTGCTCTGGAGTTAGGCAGCAGCTCAAGAGAACCTACAGCACCGATCCTCTGTCGTCTTGCCTTGAGGAGTGCTGCTCGCTTCTTTCCTTTGCATGTCTGAGTGAAGAAATGCCTCAGGAACCCCTCACAGTGGAGCCTCTTTTGCTCTGTCTTGGTTCTGTTCCCCACACTCTGCAAGGCAGTGACCTACTGATTCCCAGAGTCACAGAATGGGTTGGGTTGGAAGGGGGCTTAAAGATCATCCAGTCCCAACCCCCTGCTATAGGCAGGGACACCTCCCACCAGCTCAGGTTGCTGACCTCATCCAGCTTGGCCTTGAATACCACCGGGGGGGGGACATCCACAGCCTCCCTGGGCAACCTGTGCCAGTGTCTCACTGTCAATAATTTCTTCCTGCTCTCCAGTCAAAATCTGCTCTCCTCCAGCTGCAATCCATTCCCTCTCATCCTATCACTACCAGCCCTCATGCGCTGGTCCTGCCTCCTGGGCACCAACTGCGCTCCCCAGGTCCCCCCTGCCTGGTAGCTTTTCTATTCAGCCCTGCAGTCTCTCCCATCTGTTTCAACCTCCTGTTCTGTTTTTGAAGGAAGATGCCACCTGCCCTGGTCTGCATGGAGTCGGTGCCTCTGCCCTGCACAGCCCAGCCTCCCCAGCTGCAGCCCGCAGGAAGCGCTACACCATCACCCCGGCGCGCCTCAAGTGGGACCACTTCAACCTGACATACAAGTATGGACTTGCTTTAGCAGCAGGAGGCAGCACTCCCTGGGTGTGCTCTCTGGCTGTGCCCATTGACCACATCACCCAGGAGCCAGAGCAGGGGCAGCTGCTGAAGCCAGGCTGAAGCAGGAAGTGTTTCTGCTAGCGCTGCCCCTCTGGCCTGGGCAGCAGCGCTGAGCATGGTAGCACACGTGGCTGCTGACAGCAAAGCCTCACTGCTCAGGGGCTGAGGCAGGCTTCAGACAGGCCTCCCACAACTAGGGACCTCCTCCAGGAGGCAGGGAGTTGAATGATAACTCTGTCGTGCTGATGCCTGCAAAAGAATTCCATGGGAATCTAAATCATCACCGAGGGGAATGGCTGTGACCTCGGGACAGAGCTCTGGCACTGCTGAGTGCTTTCAGGAGGCTCTTTCTCCCTGTTGCCTTTAGGGAGGAGATGCCAACTCTTAGGTTGCTAACAAAGGGGCAATAAAAGCCCTTGGAGCTCTAGGGTGGGTGAGTGTTAAGCCAGCTGAGGCTGCCCAGGTGATTGGTGCCCAGCTGGGTTCCCCACTGCTTGGAACCAGCAGCATTCCAGCAGGCTGGCCTGGGTTGGCTGGGATGGAGCAGTGGGAAGAGGTGGTGCTGGTGCTGCTTTCACCAAGCAGGCTGCCCAGAGCCACTTGATGGAGTCCTGTGGATTTTCTCCCTCAACTGTTCCTTGCTGCTGCCATGCTGCAGTGTCAGTGTCAGTCCTGGCCGGTTTTTAGCTCTTGTCCTCACTTCAGCAGTGCCTTCAACAGTCCTTGAAACTGTCCAGTGCCATGGGCTGTGGTGGCAGCATCCTGGACAGATGCTTTGTCTCTCTGGGGAGATCAAATTGGCACTGTTGGATGGTTTTCAGGAGAGCTAACAGCAGCTCAGACAGAACAAGGTTCAGGGAATGCCCTTGGATGTAGTTTCATGAGATGAGCACTGGCAGGGGAATCAGACTGCCAGGGGAAGCCCCAGGCTAGCAGAGACCTGAGGTGTGGCTGAAGAAAGGCCTGTTAGAATCACAATGCTGCTTAGGTTGGAAAAGACCTTCGAGGGTCATGAAGTCCCAACCAATATCTAACTCCCAGCTCTGGTGCTGAACCATGGCCCCTCAGCACCAAACACCTCCAGGGATGGGGATTCGACCACCTCCTCAGGCAGCCAGTTTCCGTGTTTGATAACCCTCATTTGCTCCTGGCTGAGGGTCTGCACCTTCCTGGAGGCACAGGAGCCAAGTCAGGTTTGTTCAATGTCTTACCTGATCCCAGAGTTCCTTGGAATGTGGCTGCTGCCTCCAGCCAGCCACTGCTGGCTGCAGTGCTGAGCAGCACCCCTTGGATTCCCTGTGGACAGCAGGGCTTAGTTCAGTCTCTAAGCCCAGCCAGAGTGGGTGGCATGAGCCTGACTCCTTCACCCTGAGCAGAGAACTTCTGCCTTTACACTCATCCCAAGCAGACTAAGCCTCAGGAGAGTCTTAATTGTCCAGGTTGATGCTCATTGACAGCCTGGCTTGATACGAAACCTTCTGCTCCCTTTAGGATGTGCTGGGCCGAAGGGAGAACATAAACAGCATAGCTAAAAATCAGCCAGAGGGGATGGCAGAACACACACAGAGCTTGTCCCAACTGCTACACCTCAGGCAGTTTGCTGAAAGCAGATCTCCTTTTGGGACAAGGTAAGTTGCCAGGAGCCATCTCTCCATTTCCATGGTTCTGCCATCCTGCACCAGTCATTTGCTTATAGTTCAGCTGTATCATAGCTGTGGCCTAAGCAAAAACCTCTCTTGAGTCTCACAAGTGATGATCTTTTTTTGCTATCAAACCTTTGCTGGCCTTTGGACCTCTCTTTTAAAAGCTCTGCCTGAGCAGGTGATTCAGGCAGGTTCAGGCATGCAGGTAGTGCAGCGTGTGCAGATCTGCTGTAGGGAACAGGAGTTCCCTGCTCTGCTGCTGAGCTGTGGTTGGTTCCTCTCCTGGCAACGCTGCACAAGAGAGCCAAGGATAAAAATGGTTTCCAAGAGAACTTCAGCTGATGTGCTTGAGGAGGGACAAAGGCTGTGGTGAAGAAGATCTGTTTGTAAAGAGTATCTGCATTGGGTCAGTCCCTGGCGGGGGCTTATCGATTGTTCTTAAAGCAGGAGCAGCTTGAACTGGACGTTGAGCCTATTAGAGTGAAAGAGCTGATAGCCTGGCACAGCCTGGAGGGCCTTCAGCTGATGTCTGAGAAGGGAGCAGCATTTCCCTGAGGCTGTTCTGTGTCCCTGCAGAATCCTCTCCTTCCCGAGGAACCTGCTCAGCGTGCGGGACACACGCAGGGGGCTGGCAGCTGCCTTCCGCATGTGGAGCGAAGTGTCCCCCTTCAGCTTCAGGGAGGTGCCACGACACATGCCCAGCGACCTGAAAATAGGTAAGGCTGCAGGGGCCCTGGGCTCAGTGCCATGCTCTAGTTGGCTGGATAGGCCTGGGTGATAGGTTGGACTGGAGGAGCTTGGAGGTCTCTTCCAACTCGGTTGACTCTCTTCTATTCTACAGGATGTCAGGGGTTGGAAGGGACCCAGAGGGATCATTGAGTCATAGAATCATAGAATGGTTTAGGTTGGAAGGGACCTCAAGGATCATCCAGCTCCAACCCCCTGCCATAGGCAGGGACACCTCCCACTAGAGCAGGTTGCTCAAGGCCTTATCCAGCTTGGCCTTAAACATCTCCAGGAAGGAAGCATCCACAACCTCCCTGGGCAACCTGTGCCAGTGTCTTACCACCCTCACTGTAAAGAGCTGTAAAGAGACCAACCCCCTGCCACAGCAGGACCATCCAGTCTAGCTCAGGGCACACAGGAACTCATTCAGACAGGTACAGAAAGGCTCCAGAGGAGACTCCACAACCTCTCTGGGCAGCCTGTGCCAGTGCTCTGGGACCCTTACAGGAAAGAAGTTCCCCCTTGTGCTGAGCTGGAATATTGAGAGGTGAAGCTGACACTGAGCCACAGAGATTCCAGCTTGGTTGTAGTTCTAGTCTCCCTTGTGTTGATCCTGTGGAAGCACCACCTCTGCTCTCTGCTTGCTCTCCTCCCCATCCTCCTGCCCCTGTAGTTTGGGGAAGGACTTTTTACAAGGGCTTGTACTGATAGGATGAGAGGGAATGGATTGAAGCTGGAGGAGGGGAGATTAAACTGGAGAGTAGGAAGAAATCCTTTCCAGTGAGGATGGGGACACACTGGCACAGGTTGCCCAGGGAGGCTGTGGATGCTCCCTCCCTGGAGGTGTTCAAGGCCAGGCTGGGTGAGGCCTTGAGAAACTTGGGCTGGTGGAAGGTGTCCCTGCCTATGGCAGGGGGGTGGATCTGAACGCTCTTGCAGGGCCCTTCCAACCCATTCTCTGAGTTGTTGCTGAGGAGAAGGTCAGTGCTGAGGAGTTAACCTGCTCAGCCTCAGCCCCAGCTGGGGCTGCTGGGCTGTATGCAGTATTTGTTTCCTGTGCAGAGGGCAGCAGCCTTGACCAGAACATTCACTCTTGTTTCGCAACCTGCTGCTCACTCCCAGCACAGGATGTGCCTTCCCAGGGGCCTGGCCTGCCACCAGGTCAGCCCCAGGTGGCCCACTGCCAGTGGACACAGGGCACGTGGGGATGCCAGAGAGATGTTAGCAAGCAGACAGCAAAGCAGATCTGGCTCTGGGGCTGTTTATTTGCCTTTCAGATAGAACATCTACATCTTGGAGTTGTCACCTCACTGTCCAACTTCTCTCCAAAAAGAAAAGCCAAACAGCTTTCCATGTGCTGTTGCAGAGGGAGCTCAGCATTCCTTTCTGGAAAGCAGACTCATTTATCTCCTCTGGAAGCAGCTCTAGATCCAAGGTCATCACAGGGCTGAGGAGAGTTTGCATCACAGCCATCATTCCTGACAAGAGCTCTGTAGGTTGGAAACTGTGGGATGTCAGAACAGTGATGTTATCAATCACAAGCTGAGGGCTGTGTTTTGTGCCCTGCTAGATCCACTAAAGCTGCTGCTTTCCTCCACAGGCTTCTACTCAATCAATCACACAGACTGCCTGGAGTCTCTCATCCACCACTGCTTTGATGGAACAACAGGGGAACTGGCCCATGCCTTCTTCCCACCCAATGGGGAAATCCACTTCGATGACCACGAGTACTGGATCCTGGGGAACACCAGGTTCAGCTGGAAGAAAGGTAACAGAGTGCCAGGGAGCACAGAAAGGATGCCATGGGACTGGCACTTGTCCTGGGCTTTACCTGCTATGGGGAGGGGGCAACAGAAATGGTTGTGGTGAGACCAAACCATCTTGGTTCTGAAATACCCCCCTCTGGTTTTGCTCTGGATCTCAGCAGCTGTCTGTGTCTTTTCCAGGTGTCTGGCTTACAGACCTGGTCCATGTAGCAGCTCATGAAATTGGGCATGCCCTGGGCCTCATGCACTCCCTGAACCCCAATGCCCTCATGCACATCAATGCCACTCTGACTGGCAAGAAGATCATCTCCCAGGACGAAGTCTGGGGAATCCACAGGCTGTACGGTAAGGAGGGCAGATTAAAAGGCCAATTTCAGCCCTGGGGAGCCCTGAGGTACACTGCTCAGGCCACACCTTGAGTGCTGTGTCCAGTTCTGGGCCACTCAATTCAAGAGAGATGTTGAGGTGCTGGAAGGTGTCCAGAGAAGGGCAGCAAGGCTGGGGAGGGGCCTGGAGCACAGCCCTGTGAGGAGAGGCTGAGGGAGCTGGGGGTGTGCAGCCTGCAGCAGAGGAGGCTCAGGGCAGAGCTCATTGCTGTCTACAGCTCCCTGAAGGGAGGCTGTAGCCAGGTGGGGTTGGGCTCTGCTGCCAGGCAACCGGGGACAGAACAAGGGAACAGCCTCAAGGTGTGCCAGGGCAGGTTCAGGCTGGATGTTAGGAGGAAGTTGTTGGCAGAGAGAGTGATTGGCATTGGTAATGGGCTGCCCAGGGAGGTGGTGGAGTGGCTGTGCCTGGAGGTGTTGAAGCCAAGCCTGGCTGGGGCACTTAGTGCCATGGTCTGGTTGATTGGCCAGGGCTGGGTGCTAGGTTGGGCTGGATGAGCTTGGAGGTCTCTCACAACCTGGCTGACTCTATGATTTGGCTGCTGCTCTTCATTCAGTACCTAGTGCAGGACCTGAAGAGCAACCATTACCGGTGCTGCTGGGAGAGGAGCTCAACCTCCAGCCCACTGCTGCTACAGTAACAGCTCCTCCTGTTCCAGATTCTGTCCTGCCCCAGCTCCACCATTTCCACTGCCCAATCTAACTCAGGGAAATGTCCACTTGCCCCTCGGGACAGTCCCTCCTTCCAATGCCTTGTCTGCTCCCGTTGCAGGCTGCAGGGACAGGTTGGCTATGTGCCCATCATGGGCACAGAAGGGGTTCTGCGAGACACGCAGGAAGCTGATGAAGAGGCACTGCCCAGCCACCTGTGACTTCTGCTATGGTACCTGACTGCTCTGCTGCCATCCTTGCTGGGGTTTGCACAAAGGGAGGAGGTAAAAGCCAAGCAATGATTGCTGGAGGGACAAGCAGGCTCTTAATTCCACACTGGAGCTCAGTACCCAGCCTCATCCAGCGCGAGCAGCACAGCAGAGGTAGCCTCTGCTGTGTGTGAGCCAAGCTCGAGGCTGGGGAATAGGAAGCAGCTTTTGTGTCTAAACATTTGTGGTCTGGAACATGAAACTGGTCTCTGCTTTCATGTAAGTGAAGCAGTGGTGGGGAGTTTCCTGAAAGCACAACTGCCCTGTGTGCCTTTTGGCCCCAGCTGATGCGCTCAGTTCCTGATGCAGTGGTAGGACATCAGACACAACACAGCTGGGCTTGAGCTGCCATGCAAAAAAGGAAAGCAAGTTTGTTAATCCCCTTAGCTGCTCTTGCAGTTTTGAGAGTCCAGATAAGGACTACTGCAGGATCAGGTCAAGTTACTGCAGCTTCAGATAAACACCTCCTGACCTCAGGCTGCACCATGTCACTGGCACCTCTGGCTCCAGAGGCACTTTCTTAGGGCAGATGAATGCAAAGATGCAGAGAACTACAAATCCACACCTTCTGGGGCCTGGTCAGGGCCTGTGTGGGTGTGAGATGGGGAAGGTGATTCTGCTCCCTCTGTCAGTCTACAAGCCACAGTTTCCATTGCACACAGGCCATGTTAAATGGCTGTCCAGGAAGTGCTCAGTAGGAGGCACTTAAGGAACCTTAAAAGTATTAAATAAGCAATCCCAGTTCTGTGAAAGGGCTTTGGAATGCCTGAAGCTTGCTAATGAGATACTTTTGCTCATTCTCTCTCTCTGATATCTCTGGTCTACAGAATTCCCTTTCCCCACAGTCCCTCCTACTCTGCCCCCACCAAGGACAAAAACCAAGACAGTGTCTGAAGGCAGGAATGTCACCTTCCGCTGCGGACAGAAGATCATCCATAAGAAAGGCAAAGTCTAGTAAGTGTTGTCCTTCATTCCAGTCACTGGGGAGCCTCTGCAGGTTCTACCCCAGAAGAGCCTCACCCAGAAAGCAGGACATCTTCTGGAGCTGGTCACTGTCCCCTTCTGGCAGCCAGAGCAGAAAGAGGTGGGGCTGGAAGGGAGAGGGAAGGGTGCAAGTACTGCTCATCACCTTGCAAAGCATTTAGTCTGAAAGCAGAGCTAGCAGCAAGCAGCAAGCTGAGCTGAAAAGGAGTATAAAAATCCATTTTCATGCAGAGCACAAAGAATCCTTACCCTCAACTCAGTTCTCAAACCCCTATTCCACAAAAAATCTGTTCTGAAAGCTGCCCTTTCAAATCATTGTTAGCTCTTGCTGATGTACAAGCATCCAAAAGTGAGATGCTCAATCCATGAGTGAGTTTAGACCAAAGACCCAAATTCCCATCAATTCTCAGTGAGATTCAGGCTCCAGAAGGACCCAGGATGATGCCATTGTAAGAACCCTGAAATCAACAGTACAACTCAACCCTGGGTTTGCTGCAGTCCCATCAGCAAAGCTCCTCAGGAGAAAGAGCCTTCACACTGCACCATGCCAGGCACTTTGTGTTTAATCTCTGCTCTTCCTTCCTGTGTGACAGCTGGTACAAAGACCAGGAGCTGCTGGAATACTCATACCCAGGTTATTTATCCTTAAATGAAGACCACATGAGCATCATTGCCAATGCAATCAATGAAGGAACTTACACCTGCATAGTAAGGAAAAAAGAAAGAATCCTGACTACCTATTCCTGGAGAATCAGACTGAAGCACTGACAGGCCCTGGAGCGAGCAGTTGCAGGTCTGTTTCCAATCCTCAATGTTTCTTTACCATTTTGTATCTAATTTCCAGTAGCACAACTTCTGCAGCAGCTGCTTCTTCCACACCTTGAGCAAAAAGAGACTCTGAGACTTGATTACTGGAACGTAAAACTTCACCCAAGTGGGTTTAATGATAAAGGTTTTATCAATTCTGTGCTGTACAGAGAATTAAACCTTCTTTTGTAAAACAAAACAAAAAAAAAAGAGAGAGGCCAGGGTCAGGGTTTGCAGATAACCTGTGGCTTGCTGGGGAGAAACAGGAACAGCACACAACTGGAGGAGCACATCCAGGGCTCAGCTGCGCTGCAGTGGAGGTGCTGTGGGAGGAAAAGGAGCAGTTATGCCCTGGAAGTGTTTTGTTGTCCCTTCTCTAGACCCTGCTGCACAGCACTAGAACTACTTTCTAGTGAGGGTAGGGGACACACTGGAACAGGTTGTCCAGGGAGGCTGTGGTTGTTCTATCCCTGGAGGTGGCCATGGCTGGGTTGGATGAGGCCTTGAGCAACCTGAGCTGGTGGGAGGTGTCTCTGCCCATGGCAGGGGCTTGAAACTGGATGATCCTTAAAGTCCCTTCCAAATCAACCCATTCTATGAACTTAAAATCTTTCAGAAGACTTAATACTTCTGCTTGTCAGAAAGGAGGGAGGGTCAGAACCCCTCTCTGATGCCTCAATTCCTTATTCTCACTTGTCCCGTTGAGAATCCACAGATTTTTAACTTCCCCCACCCCCACTCTCCTCTGGTCTGTGTTGCTTTGTCACCTTACCCAGCAGACTGTTTACCTCCACCAGCAGCTCCTCAGAACTTGTCCTTCAGGTGTCTGATGGAGGAGCCTCATGACTCCTGCGGCAGAGATGAGGTAACTTCCATCACTGTCCTCCCTCAGGCCCCCTCCTGGGGAGGTAAATGTGCTACAGCCAACAGCCCAGCACTGGCAGGCAAAGCCTGGTGCCCTCATGTCCACAGCAGTGGAGTGTTCCTGTGCAGGCAGAAGTGTTCCTGTGCAGGCAGGAGTCCCTGGTAGTCCTTGCATTCAGCAGGATCCTTGTCACGTTGCTGAGGTTTATCATTTTGTAGCTGTCCTTGCAACCTCTTGAAGCAAACAAGTTTCTTCTTGCTCAAAAGCACCAACTGCAAAGCATCTCCCACGCTGCAGTACAGGGCAGAAGTCTAGGAAGCCCTTGGTGTTAGAGCAGAAAGGCTCTAGCAGTGCAGTTCTCCTCTGCTCTAGGACAGTTTTAACCATCACAGAAAAACATCTTTGCATGGTCAGTTAAACACAGGAAGAGACAAGTACTGAATGCAAACCCAGACAGCAGAGGCAAGAAAAGCTAAGCTGCAATAGCCAAACAGTGCTGCACTGCTCAGGGGGAGCTGACCCTTCCCTTCTATAGCAACAACGAAGTACACAGCTCTCAACCACATGGAATTTCCACTGCAATCCAGCATTTAGAGTTCCTTTGTTTTACTAAAACTAACCCAAACAATCTTTTTGTCAGAGCATGGCCCTGGAAGGAAATCATCTCAGAGAGTGCACCATGCACAGCTTGGAATGAAAACCAGAGTCAGGCTCTGATCCCCTCAGAGCTTAGCACAGGCTCCTTGTACAAGATGGGGGGGGTGCTGAAAACCTCTGCTCTTCAGTAGTTATTGATCTCCACCTAGGAAGTCCCTTGCTAAAAGAGAGGTCAGTTAACAGCCTGGTAACAGAACTGTGTCTCCTTCAGCATCAAGCAATCAATCAGGCCAGAAGAGCACAGAGAGTTCTGCATTCCTCCAGAGGGAAAAGAAAACAACCACCACAAACCACTGCTTTCAACATTTACCACATCCAAATTCCAGTTCCAAGATCTTTACCCAGAAAAGCTTCTCCAATGTACTGAAATTGATGGAATGTTTATCATCTCACTTACTCCTTTGCCTGGGCTGGTGCCCAGTTCTGAGAAGCATGAGCACCCCAACTGTTTCCCAAATCTTTCTGTTCCCAGAAAAGAAAGATCAGAGACTCAAAAGGATGTGGTATCTCAACATCATTCCTCTGCTTTTTTATCTAAGGAGAAAGGACTGGAATTCAGCATGATACAATCAGTGAAGCTAAGCTCTTTTCTTGTTTTCAATGGAAAAAGGGCATCTTGAAAAGATTTTTCTATGGAAAATAAAGTTTCAAGTCTCCAGAGCAAATCTTTCTTGATTTATAAACCAATGGAGCACTTCTCTTGCACCAGTGCTGCTCTCAGCCCATGTGTACAACACCCACAGGGATCAGCTCAGCAGTGCACCCAAAAAGCTTCTCAGTATTGAACCCAACCCATCCTTGCTCTCTCCAAGGCACACAGCAGGAAAGAAACCTCAACACTGTGATGGGTTTTTGCCCTAAGTAGATTCAGACACACACAATTCACTTAAAAGAAAGACAAAACCCAAGAAGCTGCCTGCCCAGCCTGACACTATTGGAGCAGTGGCAGCAGGAGGAATAAAGTTAATAAAGTTTCCACTCTAACAGATTTAATGCCACCAACATCTGAGTTTGCTGCATGTGAAGAAATGAAATCCTTCACACTTCAAACAATTAAAAATGTATTTTAATTCTACAAATTTACAAGGGAGGGAAAAAAAAAAAAAGACAACACAAAGGAAAAAAAAAAAAATCAACAACAGAAAAAAAACCAACCCTAAAAGTCAAACAGAAACTATTCCAGGATTGTACTTCAAGTTTTCCTGTGAATTCTGTAATGATCCTTGGCTTTTCAGGTTAATTCCAGTCCTCTAATGGAATGCAGCAGTTAAACTCCACACCCAGCAAGAGCCTTTGCATCTGATGATATCCGAGTTATTTTCCCCCCCCTGTGAAAAGCATCAAATGCCCCTGATGTGAAGAACAGAACTGGGGCACTCAGAAATCCACTCACATGAACAGTTTGGGGGTTTCCTGCCTTCCTCTCTTTCATGTTGGGTTTAAAACTTGAGGCTGAAGCCAGGTCCTGCAGCAGATGCTCCTTGGTTAGTGGTGGTCAGGTGAAAACCTGTGTCCTTCAGATCGTCGTCACCCTGTTGAAAAGCCACCGCAGGTCACTTAGCTGTGTCTATGCAGCTGCAGTTCCCTCTCCCACACAGACATTTAAACAGCAACAACACCATAAAGTATTTCTAGGAGAGCAGAACCAGCTGTTTGATTGGGAGGCCCCACAGCCAAGGCCTACAGCAAACTCTCAATCACAACCTTTAAGCACTGCTCGTTCCAAAGTTCTCTTTCCTAAAGGTCCTCCTCCTTTCTCTACCTGGTTTTGACTGCAGGTGTGAAAGATGGAAGCCATCTGTGAGCACAGTGGAGAAAGCAGTGTGCAGCAGTTAGGCAGCAGCTGCTTAAGCACACACTGCACACCCTCCATGCCAGCTCTTACACCCTGGAAAACCAAGGCTAAGTAGCCCTGGAAGTTTACTTTTAGGCACAGGAGCTGCTCAGTGCCCTCTCAGCTATGCTGAGGCATGGAGACTGTACTGAGATGTTGGTATAATGCAGGCAGCTGAGACTGCACCACACCACCCTACACTGTCAGGGACATCTCTTTCAGCCAGCTTGCTGTCAGCACAAGCTCCCCCAGAGACCACCAGCCCTGCCTTCTTGGAGGAGCTCTCCTCCAAAGACTGGAGAAAGGAGATGGCTTCATCCTCAAGAGAAGCAAAACTTAGCAGGCTTTGGACTGCCTGCAAAAAGCAAGCTGCAGTTTTGAATGCTCAGCTGGGAGAGCAAACCAATGCACCCTGCCAAAGCAACACTGATGAAACCAGGCCCTATTTCTTCCTCAGATGGACTGAAATAAGGATTCTGTGACCACAGCAGTAACTGGACCTGCCCTCTGAAAGGCTCACAGGATGTCAAGTTGGAAGGGACCCAAAGAGATCATCAAGTCCAACCCCCCTGCCAGAGCAGCACCATCCAATCTAGCTCAGGTCACACAGGAACACATCCAGACAGGCATAGAAAAGCTCCAGAGACGACTCCACAACCTCTCTGGGCAGTCTGTTCCAGCGCTCTGGGACCCTTACAGTCAAGAAGTTCCCCCTTATGTTGAGGTGGAACCTCCTGTGCTGCAGGTTCCATCCATTGCTCCTCGTCCTACCCCAGGGAGCAGAGCCTGTCCCTCCCTCCTGACCCCCAGCCCTCAGATATTTATGAGTTATGAGGTAGATTTATTGACTAACCTCCTGACCCCCAACCCTCAGATATTTATAGACATTGACTAACTCCCACAGCTCCAGGTCCCTCAGCCTCTCCTCACCAGGCAGTGCTCCAGTCCCTAATCACTGTCACAGACCTCTGCTGGACTCTCTCCAGCAGATCCCTGTCCCCCTTTAAGAGGGAAGGGGAAGCTGGGCTGCTCTAGTGTCTTTGCCAAGCAAACAGGTGAGCATCCCACCCCCACAAAGCACAGCCCACAAGAGCTTTTCCAGCGACACAACTCTCAGTCACTCCTTTACCAGCTGGCTGTATCCAAGGCCTCCTTCGGGTGGCCGTGGGCTGGTGCCACGCTTCACCCTTTGCTGTTCACTCTTTGCTGGCCAGGTGGGAAACATGGAGGGGTCAATGGGCAGGGGAGTCTCTCGGAAGTACTCATGCTTCAGACCATCCTCAGCAGTGATCCTTCTGGCTGGGTAGTATGTCAAAAAGCTGGGAAGATTTTAGGAAGACAAGGAAGTGGGGGAGTGACAGAAGGGCAGAAAGAAGAAACATTTTTATCCCCCAATTATAAACCCTTCAGAAAGACAAATGAGAATGGGGTGGGGTTTTAGAAAGAATTCCATTAGTGGCTGTGATTGCTGCCATGCAGTTGATCTGACACAGCCAGTTCACTTTAACATGCTTCCTGCAGGAATGGAACAGCAGCTGGAGCTACACATCAAGTCAAGTAGCTTTTGCAGGGCTCTGCTTACACACTTCAGCCCCTGTGAGTAGTCAGGTGCAGCTCAAAAGGGATCCAGGTCAGTTAAAACTGCTGCTTTGCTTTTTAAAGGAGACAGCTGAGCTGACAGTGACTCACCATGAAATAATGTCAGATAGCGTAAGTTCAGTGCAGAGCCTGTGGCTGATTTCACAAGACAGGAAGATGCTTTTCTCTACAATTCATCCTCCCAAACAAAGTTTGGCCCTGACCACACAAACACTGCCACAGTCAAAAGCTGTATACAAAATGAGTTCCACTGACTTGTGTTTCTGCAAGACCCAGACCCACAGGAACACCACAGTATTGTGATGAAGTCAAAGCCCTGCCATAACCAGAGCAGTTAAATAAATTATAGTGATGGGAACCCCCCAAGGCTGCCATTTTCCCAGCTCTTTTAACATGATCCTTGGCAGGTGCTGCTTTGTTCCCCCCTTTGTAATTTAATGTTTTTAACAAGATCCATCACACAACTCCACAACAGCTACTTCCCACCTGATTAAACATGCCATCAGCGAGCTGAGGCTGCTACTAACACATTGTTCTGTTCTTCTAGGATGTGTGTGCAAGAACCATCTTGGATTGAGGATTAAAAGCAAGTGTTAAGAGCATGGTACACTAAATAAAGCTGTTGTGAGGCATGTCACAGAAACGTCAAGTGCATCAGCATGTGTTTTGTCAAGGTTAAGTGTGCTGAAACACCAGCAGAGCTTCACCACAAGTCATTCTTCACCACTGTCCTATCACAGCATGTGCACAGCTTTCCCCAAGCAGGCAGCACTTACTTGTTCATCAGATCAAAGCCCTGATCAGAGAGAAGAGCTCCAAATCTCTTGCGCAGATTGTTGTAGGGGTACTCTGTGAAGGTCATCTTCTTTACTGCTGGCAGCTCGTTGTAACCAGGCCAGATTTTTTCACTTGGAGTCCCCAGATCCTGTCAATTAAAATATCTCCTGAATTCTAGAGTGCAGGTCTTCTACTTGTTATGTAGCTACAGAAGTTGGCAAGCACCAGAGCAAACAGACAAATCATAGAATCAGCCAGGTTGGAAGAGACTTCCAACATCATCCAGCCCAACCTAGCACCCAGCCCTGGCCAATCAACCAGACCATGGCACTAAGTGCCCCAGCCAGGCTTGGCTTCAACACCTCCAGGGACAGTGACTCCACCAACTCCCTGGGCAGCCCATTCCAATGCCAATCACTCTCTCTGCCAACAACTTCCTCCTAACATCCAGCCTAGACCTCCCCTGGCACAACTTGAGGCTGTGTGGGAGAAGAGCCCAACGCCACCTGGCCACAACCTCCCTTCAGGTAGTTGAAGACAGCAGTGAGGTGTGGCCTGAGCAGTGCTGAGCACAGGGGCAGAAGAACCTCCCTTGTCCTGCTGCCCACACTGCTCCTGAGCCAGCCCAGGATGCCACTGGCTCTGCTGCCCACCTGGGCACTGCTGCTTCATCTTCAGCTCCTCTCTCCCAGCACCCCCAGCTCCCTCTCTGCCTGGCTGCTCTCAGCCACTCTGTCCCCAGCCTGCAGCTCTTAGCTTACTACAAGTATTGCAAAACAAGAACCAGAGCAATGAGCTTAATCTCCAAAGGCAACAGGCATCTGTAATCTCGTACTGCTGCAGTGTTCCCATCCCTAAAGCCAATCAGTTAGAATCCAGAGATGTTTTTAAAAGCCTCACCTTAAACACTTTGTTGATCTGGTCAATTTCTGACTTCCCTGGAAACAGCGGTTTCTGCGTCAGCAGCTCTCCAAATATGCACCCCACTGACCACATGTCTATTGCTGTGGAGTATTCCTGAAAAGAGAGACAGATGACACCTTAAAAAGCCAGGGACAGCTTTGCTGAGTGGGTTGAGGAGCTGGAGGTGGTGTTGGTTTGGGGATTTGTTTGAGGTTTGTGTTTTGAAGGCTTCTGAACAGAGCACACAGAATCCTTCCAATACCCAAGGCACGAGGTGACAGTGATGGTTTGCACCAGGGCAGCAGCATAGTAAAGGAGAAAAATCTCCCATGTCTCACCTGCCCACCTTCTGTCTGTGGAAGGGGGAACCATTTTAGCTGTGTCACTAGGAAAAATAATACTGAGGAGACAGAATTCCCACTTTAAATCATAGAATAGTAGGGGCTGGCAGGGACCTCTGGAGACAGCAATCTAAAGAATCAAGCATGCTCATGCTTTGGTCACTCATTATAAAACAAAGTCAGCCTAAAGAGCAGGAAGGAGAAACAAACCTTAGCTCCCAGCAGCAGCTCTGGGGCCCTGTACCAGAGGGTCACAACCACAGGTGTGTAGGGCTTCAGTGGGGAGCCATATTCTCGGGCTAGTCCAAAGTCTCCAACCTAAAAGGAAATTGGCATCAGTAAGGTTTCAATCACTGAACATAGGGTCACTATCACTGCCAACCTGTGTGGCCATGGTGGCTGCTGCATGGCTCTCTTCTGGATTCACAACAGCTCTGTGTGCTTCTTATGCTGGGGACACCAGAACTGGATGCTGTATTCAAGGTGGGGCCTCAGCAGAGCAGAGTCAAGGGGCAGAATGCCCTCTGAGCCTGCCAGCTACAATCCTCTTGGAGCAGCCCAGCACACAGTTTGTCTTCGTGACAGTTTGGCTGCATGAGGGCACTGCCTGCTCATGGTGAGCTCATCAATCAATACACCCAAGCCTCTTTCTTAGACCTACTCTCAACCCACCCTGCACACCAGACCACGTTTATCTGTCACATCCTCACTTTGATGTTACAGCTGTGGCAAGGCTCTCTCTGTACTGGTGAAGTTCACTGCTTCACAACTGTACATTTCACAAGGCACACCTCTTGGTGTGAGGAATGCAAACCCACCCTATCCAGCTCCTGGCACAATGTCATTCTGCAGGTCAAGCTTCTCCCTAAGTGTGGAAACTCTGCTGTAAGCCTTACTTTTAAAATGCCTGAGTGACTGAGCAGCAGGTTGGAAGTTTTCAAGTCCCGGTGCAGGATCCAGTTGTCGTGTAGGTGTTTGACTCCTCGCAGTAACTGGATCATCAAAGTTTTCACTTCACCTGAAATGAGCAAAAAATGTAGCCAAAGGCATTGAAGAGAATAAAATCCAGAGAGTAAATGTTTGGGGTTCTTTGGAGAACAGGAAAAGGGACAAGGGGGAGGGAAGGACTGTCAAGTTAAAAGCGCATTACAGACTGTGCCGTAAAAACCTATCATGGCACAAGAGTTAAATCCAGAGAGCTGCCAGTACAGCAAAAATTCATTTGGATAGTTGGAATGCATCCAAATAATGCTCAGAAATAAAAGCCAGTTGGGGAAACTCTCCCAGTTTCACATCTGAACCTCCACTTCACCCTGAGCCTGCGAACTGGATTCACCAGGCAAACATCACTCATCACCCAAGCATTACAAGTGTTGAGTGTAAGATGCAGCACAGCAGGTTCCAGCTCAACACAAGGGGGAAGTTCTTGACTGTAAGGGTCCCAGAGCACTGGCACAGGCTCCCCAAAGAGGTTGTGGAGTCTCCTTCTCTGAAGACTTTCCAGGCCTGTCTGGATGGGTTCCTCAGTGATCGGTGCTAGGTTGTGTGGGCTTGCTCCGGCAGGGGGGTTGGACTCAATGATCTCCTTGGGTCCCTTCCAACCACTAATATCCTGTGAGCCTGTGGTCACCACAGTATCAGCACTCCCAGCCTGCAGTCCTCTCTTAACCTGATCAGTAACATCCACCTGAACAGAGAAGAGTGCAAAGCCCCTGTTCCAAGGAACACTCTTGGGACATTCCAAGGCAGCACACATCACTGTACAGGGCCTCTGATGTCAGCACAGCCCAAAGACACTGAGGGTTGTGTTGTGCACTTCTGCTGTCTATGAATGCCAGCAGAGTGCAGCCATCAGTACCTGGCAGGAATGGTTGCTTCATTGTTTCCATCAGGCTCTTGAGATCGTGTTCCACGTAGTTCATGACAATATAGATCTTGTCCATATTGCTGCCTACCACAATTTCCTGAAAGACAGAAGCAAACACAGCAAAATGAGCACTTTGTATTCAAAGAGCAGGCAGAAATTAATTCTGGACATTCAGTGGCAAGGTGAGAAAGGGACAAAATCCACACAAAATGCATTTTTCTATTGGAAAAAACTCTGAACATAGAATCATAGAACCACAGAATCAATCAGGTTGGAAGAGACCTCCAACATCATCCACTCCAACCTATCACCCATCCCTGTTCAATCAACCAGACCATGGCACTAAGTGCCTCATCCAGGCTTTGCTTCAACCCCTCCAGGGATGGCGACTCCACCACCTCCCTGGGCAGCCCATTCCAATGCCAATCACTCTGTCAACAACTTCCTCCTAACATCCAGCCTAGACCTCCCCTGGCACAATTTGAGACTCTGTCCCCTTGTTCTCTTGCTGGTTGCCTGTCAGAAGAGCCCAATGCCACCTGGCTACAGGCTCCCTCATCCTCTCCTCACAGGGCTGTTGCTCCAGGCCCCTGACCTCATATTAGGTAGAGATAAGTGTGTTTAGCTCACAAGCAGTGCACAGCTGTTCACAGAAACAAGCTCTGCTCCCAGTGCTGACACTGTTGCTCTGCTCCCAATGCTGACACTGTTACAAGGCATTTTAACCGCCTAGGGGCAGTATTTCAAGGACAAAACCACTTTTAGAACAAGAGGATTGTGGCCTTACTCTGACAGTGACAATATTTAGATGTTGTGCTTTCAGAATTGTATTTATTTCTCTCAGAGACGTAATGGGGAAGCCTTCCTTCTCCTTTTCCATTTTCAGTCTCTTCAAGGCCACAATTTCATCTGCAAAGGAAACAGAATTAGCTGCAGATTCCCCACCACGCAGCTGAGCAAATGCACATTAAGAGGTCCCCCACAGCGTTCTGCCACTGGAAGAGGAACACATCAATGGCTTGGTGGTCCTGCACCATTCATAGATAGTGCAATCATTTCTTCCAGTCATTTGCCACTAGAATCATGAAGGTTGGGACACTTCCATCATCACAGAATCCAACTCTTAACCCAAGTCACTACTAAATCACATCCCTCAGCACCACATCTGCACATTTTTGCACAATTCCAGGGACAGTGATTCCAGCACTTCCCTGAGTAGCCTGTTCCAGGGCTTAACCACTTCTTCAGCAAAGAAATTGTTCCTAATATGCAATTTAAACCTCCCCTGGCACAACTTGAGGCTGTTTCCTCTCATTCTGTCTGGTTAGGTGGGAGAAGAGACCAACTCCCACCTTGCTCCAACTTCCTTTTAGGGAGTTGTAGAGAGATAAGCAAAGAGACTGAGTTTTAAAAAAAGAAGTCCACTTGTACACAGAAGAAGTGGATGTAGAGAGGAAGATACAAAACCAAAGAGTGGTATTTCTTCCTACCTCAAAATACTGCAGCACACAACCCCTGCAGGCCAGTCCCTGCTTTTATGGACTCACTCACCAGGTGCACCAGATTCTGAAAGCTTCAGCCCTGGCGACTACCTACAGCAGATCACAATCCAGGAACAACTGTTTGCCTTTTGAGCCAGAAATTGAAATTGTATTAACTGTTCTACATCATCATGTCCAGCAGAGAGGTGATTTCTGAGCTCAGAAGAGCTAAAAGTGAAGCCCTTATGTCAAAGTCCACATCTGATTAAACACCAGAGATCCTTCTGCATAAACTGAGATAGGTTATGTTCACCAAGGGAGAATGCAGAACTGTCATCAGCATACAACTGCAGCCTTAAATGAAATGAAAGCAGCAGCTGGAGACCATTGGTGCTGACCTGTCTTCTTGTCCTTTGCCCTGTACACTACACCATATGTTCCTTCTTCAATCCTGTTCAAACACTGAAACTCCTCCACACTGCGACAGCCCTGAAAAAGAAGACACAAAAGCAACCTTTACCCCTCCAGCATCTCGGGGAGGCCTTGGTTAGGGTTTTTAGAACTTCAAAATCTCAGGAATTGTGACCATTTCCCAAAAGAATTCAACAATATTGCTACAGCAGAGGAGAATGGTGTCTGTGGGGGTTATCTGCACTTGGAACTCTACAGGAATCCTGAGCAGAGTTTGTGTTTTAGTAAACATAACTAAATGATTTCATTAAGTCTTCACTCGCTCGCTGCATAGGACAAACTAAAATGGCAAAGGCAACTCAGCACTTTGGACTGAAACCTTCCTGACAGTTCAGTTATTAAAAATATGCTTTATCTTCATAGCTCTGCACTCTGCTGATGGCTGCAAAAAGAATAAATCACCCATCCCAGTTTCACTTCAGGTGAGCAGATCTCTCCCAAGTATCTATTTCCAGACAGCAATACCAAGATACCAGAGTACCAAATGTATCATTACATTCTTACCTCTAGCTAAAAGACAGAGAGGGAGTTTTGCTCCATACACATTTTCACCTTGTCAAAAAACCCCCAGGAGGATTTCCTACAGACTGTCTATTTGGTGATTCTGAGTCAGCAAGGAGAACTATCTCCTGCAAAAAGCACAGCTAGGGAAATCCATATGCCTCTGATGTCCCCAAGAATCCTTTAAGTGAAGCTCTACCTGAAGTGCAGGGAGATACTTGGGAAGCTCCTGTTTCAGCTCAATGGGGGAGGAAGCTGGTGAATC
Source organism: Tricholaema leucomelas (assembly GCA_013400475.1). Lineage (NCBI taxonomy): Eukaryota > Metazoa > Chordata > Aves > Piciformes > Lybiidae > Tricholaema lacrymosa > Tricholaema leucomelas. Next base: position 68,240 of record WAAF01006604.1, read on the forward strand.
AGGGATATAGTCTCCTTCTGTCATGGCATTGGAGTGAGGGGTACCCTCCCCTGCCTCCTCCTCTTCCACTTCACTTCCTGCTGAATCTCGGTCAAACCTCGACTCTGTAACTTTAAAAGTCAGAATCAGTGCTGGAAAGAGGGAGCCAACTGGAGCAGTTAAGTTCAGCTGTAGACAAACTACATCCGTGTTTCACTGCCCTAGGAGTGCAACTTCTGTTAATTTAACAACAAAGATCAATGGGAAGTCAAATTTCTCTTTGCAGAGATGATGATTTCCAGAACTTGTTTACAGCCTGGACATAAAATTTCCAGCATGGCAGCTAAAGACATCTCTACATGAAAAGAATGAAGGAGAAAACTGACCCTAGGCAACTAGTTCTGATGACAAAGCTTTTTTGGTGAGAGGACATGACAAGAGACTCAAAATGAGGAAGGAGGAAAGCTCAATAGACTAGGATCTGATTTCCTCTAAGCCTGGACCTTGGAAGTGATCTCAAGGAAGTTTTCTTTCTGAGATGAGAAAGGCCCCACAGTGACAAACATGTGATGCTTTAGAACAATGGCAGAACTACAACAAGAAACAGATTGTAGTTGCAGAAACAGCTGGATTGGGCAGCAAAACCTCAGCCAGAGTTCTTTAAATATTCAGTATTTGCATTGTACCAACTGGGATGTGGTTTCCATTCTCCCGTTCCTCCTCTTCGCTCATTTCTTCTTCGCTCACTTCTTCTGCAAAACAGAATCAAGTTCAAGTGAGTCACCTCAGCAGTGCTGCAGCTCCCTGCAAGGCAGATCACTGCTCGAATGCTTTGCTAACTCACTAGGCCTTCTCCACCATCCAGTTAGTGACCTCACACTTGTGTTTCACTTAGAAAGCAAAGGCTTCCCCTAACGTGGAAGCTACAAGATGCAGTTCTGCTAACAAGGAACACAATCATCTGGGAATCTGGGGAGGGGGCAGGTGAGTAAATTAAGTCACAAAACATATTAATTAGTATTATCTTACATAATTGACTTTAAGGAAGGACACCCAGCCATCAGAGCATGCTTTTGTGCCTTTTCTTTGCTAGTTAACAACAAGTAAGACTTTTTTTTTACTAGGTGTTGGTAAAAGGCTTTACTAAACCTTCCTTTATCATCTTCATCTGCTTGTACTGGTATAAACCCCAACATTACCTGAAATTTGCAAATGAAAGGAATTAAAACTGCCAGGTATTTGTATTTCACCACTCCCCCAGTGAGTGCAGAATTGCTGGATGATAAAATCAAACTATGTCAGCTTTACACCACAGCTTACACCACTGAGGAAGTCCAAGATGGTTTTCAGTGTTCCAATCAGGCTGCTGTTACTTCTACGTACAAGGATAAAATAGGACTTGGACTTGTTTGGTTTTTCTCTTTAGTTACCTTGACCTGTGAGGACTCAGCCTACCCTACCCTAAGAGAAAAGGAAAGCATTCAAATAAAACACAGAAAGAGGGACAAAGAATCCCAACACACCATCGTCAGCCTTGCTCCCTGTCACTCACCAGCTGACTGCTCAGACACCTCCTCAGAATTGCTTCCTGTCTCCTCCTCCTCCTCCTCCTCTTCCTCTCCCTCTTCCTCAGAACCTTCACTGCTGGACTCTTCCTCCTCTTCTTCTGAGCCTGATCCAGATTCTGCTCAGGAAGAATCAAACAGATAACCAAGTAGGTGCAGGTTCTAAGAGCAGTGTTTCCTCAGCAGACAGCTGCACAGGCAATGACACCTACAGAGCTGTGTTTAATCACCTGATGAGGACTCTGCTGAGCTGGTTTTTCTCTCGCTGTCACTGATGTCTTGCAAGTCTGAAAGAGGATCTCTCTCTTCTGGTTTCTCTTCTTTTACTGTGGAGACCACAAAGATTAAGAACAAGGTGCTGACTGCATACCACTTGTACTTACAGGACACTCTGAACACCCAGACAACTGCTTTACTTTCTCTGGCCTTTAAATTGGTGCTGAGCATTCTTGCAGAGGAAATTCAGAGCACTAAAGAAAAATAAAGTAATTCATCCTCTGCTCAAAAGACACAACAGCTTGTCTGGACTGGAGTGGTGCAGGGTCAACAGACAAAAACATGGAGTATTGACCTTTTGGTTTTCAAAGATGATCTATGCCTAAGCTTCTCTAACAACCAAAGAAAAAAAAGGAGGTAAGTGACATGGTACCAAGTACCACCACAACACAGCTTCACCAGTGTGTGCACACACAGAACTTACTGCCACTCTGAACCACCAGGAAACAGCAGAGGGGAGTAAGTGTTGATGGATCAGACCACAGCTTCCAAGGACTTACTGCCTGCCTCCACCTGGGCTTTCAGCTTGTCACACTCTGCAATCAGCTCACTTGAAACAGTTACACTCATTTTGACAGCCACACAACCTTAACAAGGCAGACACAGAGCTCCTCTTCTTTAACCAAAGAGACCTTTATGTCAGTTGTGCAAGTCCTCTACTCACAGTCAGGACCTTCTAGGCACGGGAAGGGCTTAGAAAACAAAATTCAACCATCTAACCAGAATACTGCCTTCAAGATGCATTTTCTTCTCCAAGATGACAATGTTAATGGTGCTTAAACTAAACTGATCCCTGTAAGGTAACTTTTTAAGGTACTTTAGTTCCTACCAACAACTGGAGCTAGTGCAAACAATCCCTTTTTTAACCTGCAAAGGACTTAAACTACAAAACGTTACAAATTCAGTCAGCTGCTTCTTTTATCACTGACTGCAGTGACTCACTTTGAAACCTTTTAAATTGCTACTTCAACTACAGAAAGGTTCAGTTTGTTACTTGCACTGTCACCTGCAAACCCAGCACTGCTTAGCAGAACAGTGCACAGATTCACAGACTGCATCAGGTTGGAAGGGAGCCTCAGAGGTCACCTCACCCAAGCCCCTTGCAGTGAGCAGGGGCACCACACGTGCACAGCCATGGACAATCCAGGTGTGCCACCATGGCTGCAGTGGACAACACCTTCAACAGAGTGCCAGGGATAATGAAACACTACCCCAGAAGAGCTTCTCCTAGCCCCCAAAGACACGATGATGAAGTGGCAAATGCTACCTGGTTTCCTGCTATCTGCTTGCTCAAGCTTGTCTCTCTGCTGTCGTAATGGGCTGCGACTCCAGGGTCTCATTTTTACTTTGTCTCCATATTCTTCCCTCACTGTTCTATGGTGAGCAGAAACTAGTGAAAACAAAACCGGAAAAATCGTTACATCTCCCTGCCCTCGGCACTTCTGCCTGCCACCACCACCTGCTCTGCATTTTCCCTTCCAAACTCAAGGGGAATGGGGAGGAGCAGAAGTGGAACCTAGCTGTATCTAGGAGAGCAAAGGACTTTACCTCATGCACAATAAAAAAGGGGTTTGCAGCACTTTGAGCAAGGTGCCACCAGACTCGGAAAGAGAAGCAAGATGCCCTATCCACTGCGCAGTAAGCACTCTGAAGCTGAGGCAGTTCATGCCACAGAGAGAAGTGGACAGACCAGGAAGATACATCAAAAGAATAAAACCAGCTAAGGTTTAGAAGGAGCTGACAGAGCAGTTAGAGGAATAACTAAAATGAAAAGCTAGAGCGACTGAGCAGAATCAGTGTAAATCCCAAGCACAAAAAGGGAGCTGTTTGGTGTGAGCCGAACTAGAGCAGTAAATGTGGCTTCTGCTGCTCTGGAACATCTTTGTCACTTGAGCACAGGAACAGGCTCTGATTTTCACCTCTGAAAGCTGGGACAGAGATCCTCTCACCCAAAATGATCTGATCTTAGCCTGGAGGTACCTGATACGCCATAAAAGTGAGGTTCATGTGTAGAAGTTAACTGAAATTGCTCAGATCTTCCCCACTTGACTCCCACCAGAGCCTTTCTCATGGTTGGAGCTTACATAATCTGTATCTCTCCCTTGGCAAGTTATTTCCCCAAACCCTTGAAACACTTGAGACTTCAATTTCTATTGAATTAGACTTAAGGAGTTTCAGAAGCAACCAGCATCATCAGAGATACACAGGCACAGATAATACCAATGACATAAATCTTGTTTCTACAGGAAACCAGATGGAAACAGAGAGAGGCAAAGCAAGACTTAGTGACTACCCAATAGGCACACAGCATCGATTGACTTCCCTGTGTAGAACTTAATGGAATCTTTTTCCTCCCGTGAAGAAGCCCTCCCTAGTTTCAGTTGTTTAAATTCTGGCACTGACCTAAGCAACAAATGCTTTCTTCACCTTCACTGTGCCAGCAGGCAGCGAACCCAACCAAGGCTCCTGCAGACAGTTACCTTCTCTCCTGGCTTCTCGTTCCTTACGCCTCTCCTCAGCTCTCCTCTCTCGTTCTTTCTGCTCCCTTTGCTCTTTTTGCTGCTCTCGGATCTTCCTCTCCCGTTCTCGCTCCAGCTGCTCCAGGCGATCTCTAGGAAAGAATCATCCTTTGGTTATCTGATAGCTCACTGCAAATTCAGTTTATGAAGCAAGAGGAAGACAACTGACAGGGCCATTTAATTTTGTTAGCAGCACCACTGGCTGCACACCAGCCAAGAGCAGATGCAGCTCTTCAGCTGCTCCTTTAAAAGCAACACTTCAAAGAGAAAGCCCAGCAGCTCCAAACCGCCCCAGCTTCTGCACTTCCATCAGGATTTCAGCAAGTTCAGTTAATAAATCCTCTGGTACTGTGAAAAATCTACTTCATGCCTTTGTGGTTTTTATACAGAATTGTAAAAATAATTAATTTTTTTAATAGTAAAAATCTGGCAATGAATTCACCTAGAAACAGCTGGTGTGATGAAGCCACTTAGAAAGGTAACCAAAGTCAAGAGCACATCTGCATCGCACAACACACTCACGGGAATGCAGCACTGGCAGCAGAGCTCACAAAGTTTTTACTGTGAATTATTTGTGATTTCAAGAAGGGTGAAAGGTTAGAGATAGCTTTAGAGGAGGAAGCTGTTCAGCTCTGCTGGCTTGCCACAGGGGAGGGAGGGATAGATGTACCTCTCCCTCCTGGAATGCTCCCTTGCCATCTCTCTCCGTTTCTGTCTCTCCCATTCACGACGGGCTTTATCCTGCTCTTCTCTATGTCTCTTCCTACGCTCATGCTCCCGTTCTTTCTCTTTCACTCTGGCATGTTTCCCTAAACAAACAGAAATTCATTTTGGAGTGTTACTTGTCAAAATATTTAGAGCTCCTATTTCAAAGAAGCAAAACTAGAAAGGATGAAACTCATGATAACCTATTTTTGTCTTCTCTGTTATTGTCTTAAAGGAAAAATCCTGCTTTGAAAGGGTGTTGGAAAACTAAAAGATGATAGGATCCTGCACAAATAGTTGCATTAAAATCAGGAAAAGGCTGTTAGCAACAGGACACAACATGAATACTTTCAGAAGGGGTAGGGTTTGCTTTACAGTCAGGTACAAAGACCACTACTCTCACACAGCAGACTTCATGTCCCTGTCCCAAGGCAGTCAGTGATCTCTCAAACACATCTACACCCACTAGGGCATTAAACACAGCCAAAGAAATACCACACATTTCAGTTCCTTTGTCTTAGCCACCTGATGTGTTTTCTTCATTATCTACTTTCTACATAGTCCCTGTTGGGCTTCACTTTGGGAAGCTACCAGAAACGTTACGCAAGTGTAGCGGTAACAACCTTCTGCTGAATGACTACGGTGTCTGCGTTTCTCTTTCCTCTTCTCATCTTTCCTATGATGAGTTTTTTCCTTCCGTGACATTTGCTGCGGTGGTTTTATAGCCAAGGAATCATCTTCTTCTCCTCTAAAATACAAGACAAATTACTAAGCTCCAGGAGGTTACAGGTAATGTCAAACAGACTGTGAGTTATTTCCTCTTTTCTCCACTTGGAAGTTAAATTTCTCCCCTTCAGGTATTCTTAAACCTTTTCCTCAGTACTTCTAAAAGTTAATTTCTTCTGAAGCTTTTTCTCTTATCCTTACCTGTCTTCCATAGAATCTTCCCTCCTGTAAGGTGAATTTCTGATGGTTATTTCCATGCGATGATCTCTCAACTCCCCCTCTTCAAGAGAATCCCGCTTTGAATCCCTATCATCTGACTGTGACAGAAACACAAGGAAGAGCAAAGATGAAATGCAACTGAATGTTAGGTCACAAAATGGGGAGGACAAAAAAACCAAACTGAATAATTCTCAATTTTTCCACTGCTGGCTCAAAAGCCATCCTCAGCTGGTCACACTGATAAACCAGACTAACTCATAAAGCAGACATTACATAGCTGTAGACAACCAAATAGAGTTTAGGTGCAATTACAGCTGAACTGTACAGTCAATATAACTAGATAAAACTGACCAATGATTAAGGATTAGCTCTTGTGATTTTTGTTCCAAAAGAGTCTTATTTTGTACACAACTGTATATAAAAGTTATCCCAGAACAATTATTTAAAGCCCTTTTTCTGTAAAATCTTTCAAAGCTTGTTACTGGAACTGCAACTTTCAGTTCACCACATCCATTTCTCTACCTTGTCTAACTAATAACCAGAAATGAAAGCACAGCAGATGAGGTGAGGCCAATGGGATCTTAGCAGAGCATCTCCAGAATGAGAGAGAGCACACAAAACGTGCCTAAGAGCACAGAGGAGGTCCAGCAACAGAGCAAGAAGCCTTGTTCTCATCAGGAAATGAGGATTAGGCACTGGAGCTGCTCAGGTTTCAACAGCAATGTTTATGTACCACAGGATAGCTTACATTTTTCATACGCTTTATCTCTGCCTTCTCTTCTTGCTCCTTCCTTCGTTTTTTTTCCTGAAGAATTTCATCTAAAGTTTTCACTTTCCAAGAATCCTTTTCATCACCCATTTGAGTTTAAAAAAAAAAAAAAAGGTCTGAAAAAGAAGACAACATTCATGAAAACAGGAAACCTGCACACAGCAGACAGCTCGGCACCGCTATGTCTATTCCACGCTGGCTTTTCACATGCAGACACTTAACGGACCACCCTCGGGTGAAGTCAAGCGTGCCCCGACTTAACACTAAACTAGGAAAGCTCGAGTGAAAACGAGAGGCACACAAAGTCTTTGCTACGAACTCAGGGATCGGATCGAGCGAAATGCCTACGACCGAAACCTGCGGAAGAGGCAGAGGCAGCTGTACAGCCCAACCCGTTACGCATAACCTCGGTGCCGAGAACCGCTGCTCTCAGGAAGGCACCATCACCGCTCTCCAACCCGCCGCCGCTCGTTCCTACCGGACAGACGCAACCCAGCCTCGTCCTCAAACACTCTCGCGGTCGGGAGGCTGCCCGGAGCCAGCGCCCGCGGGGGCGCGGTGGGGATCCGCCAGTCTTGCGGCCCACCCCCGGCCCGGCCCCAGCACCCGTTTTCGCCTCAGGGAGCCGTTTCACCGAAGGTCCCAATTTCCGCCCGACCCCTATCCTGTTCAGTCCCGCGCCACAGACGGAATAACGCCGAAGCGTCTGACGGCCCGGGCGAGCCGCCCCTGCGCCCCCCGCGGGAGCCGGGCCCACTCACCGCCGCCACTACCGGAGCCTGGGACGAGCAGCGCGGGACAATTGCGTCACTTCCGCCCGACGGCGCAGCCTGATGACGCCGGGCGCTAGCTGCGTGCGCAGGCACCGCCATTGAAGGCCTGGAGGTTCCCTGGGTCGGGCTGCGAGGTAGTGAAAGAAGCTAATAAACGGCCACAACGCAGGACAGAGCAACGAGAAACTGGCACCACACGGATCAGCTTTTAGGGCCATCCTTAGAACTGCCTATTAAAAAAAGTCAAACTTTATTCGGTTGACTAAAGCATGATTTAAGCGAGTCACAGAGTGGCAACAGAACTAACACAGGATGAAGGCGAATTTACATTGAACTCCCTAAAAAGGGGAAGGAGACTCGGCAGATAGAGCTGAACACACTTAGAAGTGGTTATTTAACGTGACTACAGGTTACAACACAACAGAGGGAAGGAAAGAGGGTATTATTATGTGCAGCTACTTCATTACCAATCATTTTAGCTTTGAAGGATGCCAAGTGCTGCACAGAACAGCTGACGTGTACAGTCTGCTCTTCAGCAGGATTGGTGTTATCTCAGGAATGAAGAAGCTGTTCTATGAGAACACACTTGACAAACCAAATAATCCACATAGCTCGGGCTCACAGAGCTTGTCCTGATCACTGCATGAGTATCAGGGTGTGGTGCTGAGAAATGCCAGTGAAAAGAAAGCACAAAGCGTTGGAAAGAAGAGGAGTTTCCAGCAGAAATTAGGCAAAAACGATGATGTGAGGAGCAGGCAGAGAGCTGGGGTATAATACTGCAGTGAATTCTTGGTAGGGAACAGAATGGTCCAGGAACAACAGCAAAAGAAGAAGTGGTAGTATGGCTGGAGGTAAAAAAAAGGTCTTACAAGCAGACAATGAAGAGGTTGGTTTGTTTAATCTGTTAAAAACAAAGGGCAAGAAGAGGGAAAGAACAGGAAAGTACAAAAGGTCAACACTGAAAACACCTCCCCAGTACAACAGGACTATCCTGCTACCCTAAGACAGGTGGGGTTAAACCAGCCACTAATCACTTCAGACCTGTCAGAAATCACTAATTCCCCCCAGCTGTTTGGTTCACAAAGCATTTCCCAGCACTAGGAAAGGCAAAAAGCCTGGCAGCTTTTAAAAAATTAGCTTAATCAGTTGATACTGAAGTGGTTTACACAGGAACAGAGCTGGGCAACCAGAAAGCCACTAACGTTTCTGCCTTCCAGGAGGAGCAGGAACACAATGCAAACCTGCTGCTAAATACACTCAGCTTTTTGAAAGCATAACTACAAACAGAACCACAGAGCTCCACGTCATAGTCCACAGCTTTGTGAAAGTGCCAGGAGGCCAAAGGAACAAACCAGACAGACATCACATCTACAGTGGTGAAAAAAACCTCATGTTTCCCCTTCCCACTCAAACCCTTCAGAGGAGTCACACACAGGAATGTAACCTCAAGTGAGGCAAAGCAAGCACAGACTGTTGAAACAGAAACCAGGCTGCTTCAGAGACCCTCTCAAACAGAGTTTTGCTCTCTGCAGGAACAGTTCACTAAATGTAAAGGGATACTTCACAAGTGGAAATGAAACATGAGCTCAGCTTCTGCAAACTCCACCAGTAACATCCTACTAAACACTATTTTTACCATAAAGGCCACTTTCATCCACATTTCTAATGCCCTGCTACCATCTGTCAGAGGATGGTATTGAATCCTATCAAAGATTGGTTCATTTTAACAGTCAATGTAAAAAAAAATCCATTGGAATGGATTTGAGGTTTGTTTGGGGTGGGGTTTTTTTGCAGCCACAGGTTCCTTTTTGCCAAAACTAATTCCTAATCCTTCAGAATTTCTTTTAGGTTAACTTTTAAGCTTTCATCTACCACAACACAAAGCTTCCTTCAAAAAAAAAAAAAGAAGAAAACTTTTGAGAGTAAAGTCTTAAGACTTTGAGAGTCTTAAGAGCAGCAGAAATAAACAACAACCTCAGTTTATGGTGAATACTCCTCCCTTTAGTGACCTCTCTGCCATCTTTGTCACAGTTACCTCCAAGATTCTTGACATAAAACAGAAATCCTTTGCACACAGGCCAGAATTAGAACCCTGAGTTTCCACAAAGCAGGAGTTTGTGGTCTTCTTGGGAATAATAGCAAAAGGAGTTGATTTCCTCCTAACAGAAATATAGACTAAAATACAATAAATTAAAATAATGCTTTTCAAGATTTTGCTTCCTTTATCACCAAGGGCTTGGTTTTTTTCAGTGTTTTTAACCTCTAAGCAACTGCAAATACTAAACTCATTCCGTTTATAGAGTGCATGTCTATGTGTGTACCTGCATTGCAACACTGATGCAGGAGCAGGGTGCAGTGTTTCCACCTTACATTTTAGCAGACAATCCCTTTTTGTTCCCAGCTTTACAGTCAGCAGTAGCTGCTCAGGCACTGCTTTCAGGGCACAGCCTCATCTCTGTAGTTTGCTTCAATCGGATATTAACCAGAACAAGTCACTTGTTGGGAGGAGGCTCCCTCTTCCAGCTCTGCAACACACACAAATGATGGATGATGCACAAATAAGTCCAGATTTCAGTTATCCTCCCACTGCAAGCAAGCAGGACACAGGGGAGGGTCCATTTTTTTCACATTATTTTGATGGGAAGGGAGAAAGGAATCATTTTTTCCAGAGGACATCCAAGTTCTGTCGCTAATACACCCTTGTGTGTTCTTTGCAGTCAGGGAAAGACCACAAACCCCACATCTACCATGTCACACAACACCAGGTCCCTCTGTTGGTGTATCAGTTTCTGAATCAAAGCTTGCTGGGCTCTTCCCATTTTTCTTCTCTCTGCTTCAAGTCCAAGGCTTGATCTGCCATGAACTCCAAAGGAACCAAATTGACATCAACAGTAGAAGAAAAAAAAAAAAAAAACAACACTTTCAGGAAGAGTTCCTTTGAGTTCCATCAGGTCAGGAAAGTAAATGGCTAAATTAATCATAGGGTTCCAAATCCTTGGAAATTAGTGGCTCAGAATCTTCTGCTGTGCTTTGTGTAGCCTGTGGGGCCGCAGCCGCCAGGCTGTGGATAGTCTCTTGCTGATGCTGCTTTGCTTTGTTGTAGAGTAGGACTCCAATAGTCACCAGGACAGTGCCAATGGCTGAAAGGCTTGTGATTTTGTTACCAAACACAATAATACTTAGCCAGATGGACAGGGCATGCTTCACAGTACTAGCAACACTGGAAAGGAATAGAGAAACTCAGGCCAAAGAAAGCTTTCTCTTATCCCCCACGCACCCATGCAGAGACCTTGAGGGAGAGGAAGAGAGGGGAGAGGGATGCTCTGGACATGAAATCCAGCTTTACCTGAAAGTCACAGGAGAAATCTTTCCCATCAAGGCATAGGCTGTAACACTTTGTAGGTGGAACAAGACTCCATCTATTACCAGAAGTATGACAACATCTTGGTTGTAGCTGAAGCTTCTCCCACTTCTCCCAATCACAGGCACATCCTAAATGACAGTGAAAAAGGGCTTGAACTGTTTGGTTGATAAGCAATTCTGCAAGAGATTTTCCACTCAATCATTATAAACAGATAGAGTTTGACATTTAAACCTTAGCAAAACAAAACCTAAAGCATACAAAACATTTAGATCCTACAAACTTCCCCTCTAAAGGGTATTAGAAGACATCTCTCTCCTGACTGAACTTTCCACTGTGTTCAGCCTGCCTCTGATTTTCTTTTTTCTGAGCACTGATGCATGGAAATGAAATGCCAGAGTATGGAGGACACAGATTATAACTACTTAAGGATCAGGTCTGCTTTCAGGGAGTTGACATTCTCAGGGTGCGTAGCAAGAAGCCAAAGATTTAAAATTTTGTTTTCAAGACATTAAGTTAAACTTTAAATGCACTTAGACAATCCCAAAACTCTTCAGATAAACTGAGGAATTCAGGGGTCCCTTGGCACCTCATGCTTGTATTTAGTTATTGCTGTGAACAATTCTTCTTGTTTATCCATCCCAGTCCCTTGTAAATGTGAGATTGAATCTGTTTCAGGAGGGATTAAAAAAATGGAGTAAAGATAATCTTAATCTTTACCTTTACTCATAAAGACAAAAGAGAGAGAGAGTAAAAGAGAGAGAGAGAGAGAAAAAGAGAGAGAGAGAGAGAGTAAAAGAGAGAGAGAGAGAGAAAAAGAGAGAGAGAGAGAGAGTAAAAGAGAGAGAGAGAGAGAAAAAGAGAGAGAGAGAGAGAGTAAAAGAGAGAGAGAGAGAGAAAAAGAGAGAGAGAGAGAGAGTAAAAGAGAGAGAGAGAGAGAAAAAGAGAGAGAGAGAGAGAGTAAAAGAGAGAGAGAGAGAGAAAAAGAGAGAGAGAGAGAGAGTAAAAGAGAGAGAGAGAGAGAAAAAGAGAGAGAGAGAGAGAGTAAAAGAGAGAGAGAGAGAGAAAAAGAGAGAGAGAGAGAGAGTAAAAGAGAGAGAGAGAGAGAAAAAGAGAGAGAGAGAGAGAGTAAAAGAGAGAGAGAGAGAGAAAAAGAGAGAGAGAGAGAGAGTAAAAGAGAGAGAGAGAGAGAAAAAGAGAGAGAGAGAGAGAGTAAAAGAGAGAGAGAGAGAGAAAAAGAGAGAGAGAGAGAGAGTAAAAGAGAGAGAGAGAGAGAAAAAGAGAGAGAGAGAGAGAGTAAAAGAGAGAGAGAGAGAGAAAAAGAGAGAGAGAGAGAGAGTAAAAGAGAGAGAGAGAGAGAAAAAGAGAGAGAGAGAGAGAGTAAAAGAGAGAGAGAGAGAGAAAAAGAGAGAGAGAGAGAGAGTAAAAGAGAGAGAGAGAGAGAAAAAGAGAGAGAGAGAGAGAGTAAAAGAGAGAGAGAGAGAGAAAAAGAGAGAGAGAGAGAGAGTAAAAGAGAGAGAGAGAGAGAAAAAGAGAGAGAGAGAGAGAGTAAAAGAGAGAGAGAGAGAGAAAAAGAGAGAGAGAGAGAGAGTAAAAGAGAGAGAGAGAGAGAAAAAGAGAGAGAGAGAGAGAGTAAAAGAGAGAGAGAGAGAGAAAAAGAGAGAGAGAGAGAGAGTAAAAGAGAGAGAGAGAGAGAAAAAGAGAGAGAGAGAGAGAGTAAAAGAGAGAGAGAGAGAGAAAAAGAGAGAGAGAGAGAGAGTAAAAGAGAGAGAGAGAGAGAAAAAGAGAGAGAGAGAGAGAGTAAAAGAGAGAGAGAGAGAGAAAAAGAGAGAGAGAGAGAGAGTAAAAGAGAGAGAGAGAGAGAAAAAGAGAGAGAGAGAGAGAGTAAAAGAGAGAGAGAGAGAGAAAAAGAGAGAGAGAGAGAGAGTAAAAGAGAGAGAGAGAGAGAAAAAGAGAGAGAGAGAGAGAGTAAAAGAGAGAGAGAGAGAGAAAAAGAGAGAGAGAGAGAGAGTAAAAGAGAGAGAGAGAGAGAAAAAGAGAGAGAGAGAGAGAGTAAAAGAGAGAGAGAGAGAGTAAAAGAGAAAGGATGAACTTTAGCTGCACATTCTGCTCACAAGCCAAACAAAAGAACAAATAAATCTGTTAGTGAATTCAAATTACCATGAAAAATATCCAAGCTGGAATAAGCATAACCACTGCAGCAGCACTTGTGTAGAACTGAAGCTCTGGGGCTCTGTAAAGGAAAAGAAACAATGATTAAAACAACCAAAAGCTTCCTCTTTGAGCTGGAGAAATCTGCATCCAGATTGTATTTACAGATACCAACGACAATAAAAGCCTCTACCAAGCTCTGGGGACAACCAATTCTTGCACAGCCAAGGAATTGTGCTTTTTGTGCTGGTCAAGATGGAGAGAAGTTCAAATGCTCATGATTTTAAGACCTGGTGGCAAGTCACTTCTATGTAGCTCTAGGTCTGTTCTACCACAAGGTTTTACTCCTGGCTCACATTTCACAGTCAAAAGACCAACCAAGTTCTGAAGCTCGTCCCTGCACGCCTGGTAATGCCAAGGGGTGTTTTATGCTTGCAGAACAGGGACTTATTTCTGTGAAAAGATGATTCATTTGGGGAATGCTCAGTTTTAGCCTCCTCTGAGGCTCCAACCTACTACAGCAGGATCTAAGCATAAGGAAGTTGTCTTTTCCTGATGAAAAGATGTAGGTTAAAGCTGTCTGTGAACAGTCTGAGAAACAAAACAAACAAACAAAAAATCATCTTGGTGCAATATAATTCCTAGATTCACTGAATCATAGAATGGGTTGGAAGGGACATTAAAGATCATTCAGTTCCAACCCTCCTGTCACCGGCGGGGACACCTCCCACCAGCAGAGGTTGCTCAGTGCTTTATCCAACCTGGCCTTGAACACCTCCCAGGAGGGGGCATTCACAACCTCCCTGGGCAGCCTGTTCCAGTGTCTCACCACCCTGACTGTCAAGAATTTCTTCCTCATCTCCAGGCTAGTCTAATCACAAATATAACTTTTCCTTCTGCAGCTCAAACTCCACTGATAATCAAACCTGAACTACTTCCAATACTTACGAGAATCTGTACTTATCTCCACTGAGCAGTTTCTTGGAGAAGACATTTTGCAAACTGGAAAGAAAGAAAAACAGACACAATTTATCTGTATTTTACATAGGCAGTGGTTTCCTTTACATACAGGTGGAATCAGTCAGGGTTGGAAGGGACCACAAAGATCATCTAGTTCCAACCCTCCTGCCACAGGCAGGGACACCTCACGCTAGATAAGGCTGGCCAGAGCCTCACCCAGCCTGGCCTTAAAACACCTCCAGGGATGGGGCCTCAACCACCTCCCTGGGCAACCCATTCCATGCTCTCACCACTCTCATGCTGAACAACTTCCTCCTCACAGCCAGGCTGAACCTTCCCACCTCCAGCTTTGCCCCATTCCCCCCAGTCCTGTCACTCCCTGATAGCCTAAAAAGTCCCTCCACAGCTTTCTTGTAGGCCCCCTAAGACTCTGCAGCTGCAGAATGGTGTTTTGCTTTGGGCTAATGGAGTTTGACTATTTTTGAGAAAGAAAGCATCTCCTGTCAAAATCAATTTTAAGTACCAACATTTAAGTGTAGTGAACAAAACCAACCACAGGCAGCAATTTTTTTCCCTCTACCAAGAGATAAACATCTTTAACTGCACATCTGCAGCTATCACCATGCCTTACCAGTCCATGATATTAGTGGATAAAGCTGCTGAGAAACCTAGAATGTTGAAGCTGATTTCAGTGGCTGTGCAGAGAGCCAGGCCACCCATAACAGGAATGAGAGAGAGATTAACCAGCAATCCTGCAAATGAAAAGGTACATTTCAGTCTATTTATTTGTGTGTATATTGATGTGCATCAAATAGAGGTTTTTAAGTTTAAAGTCCACCTCAACTTTTTTTTGGTTGAAAGAGCAGCTTGTTTAAGTGGATTTTAAAGTAGAGAGGCTCCACTGTGACATCTCAAAGAGCAGGGTGCTCTGGAAAGCAACATGGACACCATTTTCTCTTTAGCACAAAGAAAATGGACTGATGACTGTCTGTGTTTCATCTTTTTCACCAAATGACAAGCCATGATCCTGTTTAGTCTGTGACTGAAATACTCTTCTTCCTCTGGCTTTTTGCTGTTTTACAATCAATCACAAAGCAACCTATCCATGGCTTCTGTGTTGCTCCTGTGACTTACAGCTGGTAACAAGCAAAAGCCATTCAAGCAAACCACACAACTGCAGGTGGAGTCACAGAGAGGCTATATTGTGGGGAGCCAGTTGTTTGGGGGTTTTAAATCATGGAGTGATTTAAAAACATACTGGAAGGGTTTACAGTGATTTAAACAGAGAGAAGAAATACAAGAATTTAAAGCTCTGAAGAGCAAACTGCCTTTAGAAGGAAGACACTGAACTTCAGTCATAGAATGGCTTAGCTTGGAAGGGACTTCAGAGATCATCTACCCCAACCTCCCTGCCATGGGCCGGGACACCTCTCAGCTATGCTCAGCTGCTCAAGGCCTCATCCAACCTGGTCTTGAACATCCTTAAGGGAGGAGGCATCCATGACCTCCTCCAGGCAGCCCACTCCAGTCTCTCACCACCCTCATACTAAAGAGCCTCTTCCTCAGCTCCAGTCTCACCCTGCTCTCCCTCAGCTTCAAACCATTCCCGCTTTGCCTGTCTCTAGACACCCTCATGTAAAGCTCCTCTCCAGCCCTCTTCTAATCCCTTCAGACACTGGAAGACAGCTCTGAGGTGTCCTCCACCAGGATGTAACAAAGCCCTTACACAGCTGCATTACAAGAAATCCTTTTCAACTTTACATCTGCTCTGCTTCTTGTGTTCAAACAAAATGATTCCTCCAGGGGCACTGATTATTTTTCAGTGGAATCTCCTCATCCATGGCTAAGTTGACAGCACCATGAAATCCAGAAACAAAATCCCACTTCCAGAGTGGAGTCCTTACCAGTGTATTCTCCTAATATCATCCTAGACATGATAACAGTAAAAATAGGAGCAGAGCTTTTCACAGTTTCTGCAAATGAAACTGCCACATTTTTCAAGCTGACAAGACCCAAGACCACTGTTGCAAACCTGTAATAAAGGAACACATGGGATTAAGTAGAAAATAATGCTTCAAGACCTACTTTTAGACCTCTAACGTTAAAAAGAGAGTCACATTCTAATTCCTCTGGGTTTCTACATGTGAGCTGCAGTGACTAAGAACACAGAGGCTGCCAATTGAGTTACCAGATCATGGTGGCATGGCTGAACTGCAGCAAGTGATCAGCTGCACAGCTTCACTCCACAGCACCTGCCAAGTGGAATGTGCTTAAACGCTGTTATTTAGCATAAGTGAGAGCATCCCTGAGCAACTGCAGTTGCTATGGATGCAGAGTGGACTTCCAGAAAACCTTTTTACTGCACTCCAAGCAGGCTTCAGAGTCTTTTAAGCTGAAGTATTCAATAGGCTTAACTAAACAAGTTAGTAAATGTGCTAGTTTGAGCCTAGCTAGCATGTTTTGGTGAGAAGAATTAGATGATAGGCTGTAAAATGAAAACAATGGTGAGGTCTACTTCCCTCACAGTCTTGCTGAGATGTATACAAAAGAAAGGCAAAACAAAGATTAGGGCATTTGCTTCTTCTCTTCGCTGGGGAGCTTTGCCTGCTTGGGAGAAGGTGAAGCTGCTGACTGGACTCCACCTTGCTTTCTAACCTCACCCTCCTTTTGCTTGGCTGCTTCACCTTGCTTTTAACCCTTTTGGCCGAACCTCCATTCTTCCTTGGGACTGGGGTAAGGTTGAGAGGGGTAGGGGGAAGGTGAGGGGTGGTTGAGAGCCCCTCCTGGGGACTCAGGTTTCTAGGAGAGGAATTGTGTTTGTATTACCTTTTTTTTCCCTTGTATATTTCTGTCTATAACTGTATAGACTGTAAATATCTGCTTGTAAATTGTGCCAGCTGTAAATATAAGCTTCATTCAAATTTCCAGAGCCGACTGAGTCTAGTCTGGGTGATTTCTAAAAGTGGGGGGGGGGCAGGGGATACCCAAACCATCACAGTAAAATCCTGTTTTAAGTAGTAATAGACCACAGGAGTGTTGTAATTTGCTGTCACCCACCTTTCATTAGGCATGCTACAGATTTACTGTATTTTAAACCATGAAATTAAACAACAGTGGCACAGTTCTTACAATAAAGCTACTCAGAGTTCATTTGAATCCTGTTACACTGTAGAAGAATAAACAAGTCATAGCTTCTTACTCTCTCAAGTAAGAATCTGCATCACTCTTGAGGCAAACTGCTGCAAAAGGTAAGGGAACAGAACAACTTTGTGATAAATATTAGGGCATTAAACAAACATTAGCCTCGAAAGAGACCAGGAAGAAAGTAAATGGAAAGAGAAGTGAGTTCTGAAGGAAGTTAAATGTGGTGGGAAGCCAAACTAGGCAAAACAATTGATATCTGGAAACAGGAACATAGCATTTAGCAACAGGAACTACTAAATTACTCTGCGACTTTTTAGGGGGGGGAAAGCTGACTATTCCAAACACTTGCCAATCAAAGAATGAAAAGGAAGAGCACCATGAAAATACAACTTCTGTTCAGAAGAGTGCACCAAAGCAACCAAAGAGATCTCTAGAAGGTATTGAACCATTTACCTCATTAATCCAACAAACAGCATTATCATGATGAAATTGGGTGGGTAAGAGATGCGCGTTTTGTGTTGGTACAAGCAGCATGGAACAAACATTTTTATACATCCAATGAAGGTGGTTGAAAGCATCTGAACAGCACCTAAAGAAAGTTTAGAGGGGAAAAAAAAATATAACACCCTACAATTAGGTGATGGGAACATGACAAATCAAGCAACTCAAGACAAACTTAATTGTGGTACTTTTGAGTGGCTAAGAAAGGTGGCAGCTACTGCCTAGGTTTTGGTACTTCTATATTTGGCAGCAAAACAAAACAAAGCTGGCAAACACCTTAGAGTCTGGTTCACAGAGTAAGAGCCCTTTGTTTTCCCCTTGAAAATAAAAAAAGAAGTAAGCAGCCCACTGGTTAGAAGAGATCACACAAAAGCAACTTCTGCACCTCTACCCATGAAATCTTACCAACTCTGGAGACTATGAACTGGCTCCAGAATTTATCCTATTAAACCCCCACATTTCTCTTCAACACAACCCCCGAAACACTGTATTTCTCCTCCCAGTTCTTACTTCTCACAGACACCATGCTACAGCTCCAAACACTGTATTTCTCCTCCCAGTTCTTACTTCTCACAGACACCATGCTACAGCTCCAAACACTGTATTTCTCCTCCCAGTTCTTACTTCTCACAGACACCATGCTACAGCTCTGAACACTGTATTTCTGCTCCCAGTTCTTACTTCTCACAGACACCATGCTACAGCTCCAAACACTGTATTTCTGCTCCCAGTTCTTACTTCTCACAGACACCATGCTACAGCTCCAAAGACTGTATTTCTCATCCCAGTTCTTAGTTCTCAGACACCATGCTACAGCTCCAAACACTGTATTTCTGCTCCCAGTTCTTCGTTCTCACAGACACCATGCTACAGCTCCTCTATAGGCTCCATTTCACACCATCTTTCAGTGAGTGTAAGAAAGGGCAGTGTCAACCCTTTGCAAGCTGAGATCACAATTCATGGGTTCCCAGCCTCAAGATCTACACCCACATCTCCTAACTGGGTCATTTTCACTTTGACTGAACCAATCTGTTCCTCAGCTGTTTAGAGGAGGATCTGGTATTGTGAAATATCTTACTGGAACTGGAGAGTAAAAGAAGGGAGGGTTACCTAGCATACTGGGCTCTCCTTCCAGTAGAGAGAGAATGTATTTGTTAAGAAAAAGAGTGCAAAAGCTGAAGAAAAACCACAGAGTGAGGTAGATGAGAGCATGAGAGTTCCAGATGCCCAGGTCTGACTCGATGACCGTCGTCTCCGTGATGGTTATTTTCAGGACGTTCTCCTCTGGCACGCTGTCACTCCTGGCAATGACAAATTGCTCACTCCTGTTAGCAAAGAGTGAACTCAAATTAAACAGCAATTTTCCCTTGGGTTTTTCTTCGAGGAGGGGAGGATTAGGTTCCTCTGGTGGCTGGGCACTCGTCACAGTCGACATGCTGACACGAAGCAATTAATATTTGTCCTCGATACAAACCAACATTGACTCAGCGCGGAACAGCGCTCCAACAGAACAAAGGTATCATGTGATTAGTCTTTCATCTCCTGTGGCCTGAAAAAGGGCACTTGGTCCTCCAAATAACATCTTGCAGAAAAATAAACTTCAGGTGCTTCTTCATGTGGTCCAATGCAGCCTTCCTGCCTAAGAACGAAGAGAAAGAAGGGGGAAAGCTTGAAGCGCGGTGTGGTGACACTGAAGCCCCCACTGCAGCAGGCATCACCTTTCACCTGCACTTTGTGAAAAATAAAACTCTGTGCTTTGTCTTTCAGCCTGGATTTTGCCCTCCTGGTATTGTGATATCAAGATTAAGTACTCAAAACTTGTCTAAGGGAGATGGTTTTATTCTAAAATAGGACAGAGACAGAAAAGACCTCATGAGCTTTTATGTTCTTTCTCCTCTAAAGAATGTGGGTGAAGCCTTTTCAGTTATAATCAGCTCCTCTTCAAGAACCTCCTGTTTCTTTTGATCTCAGTCTAAGACTTTCTTACAACCCCTCAAGAGAAAAATCTTCATAATCCAGAAGTCTGGGCAGGAGCCTGTACCCTTAATACTAAATAATCTGTTATGATCTCCAATCAAAGTTAACAATTAGTAACCAAGGACTGCAACTTCCAGACACCTTCCATAGCACAGTTATCCTGCTAAAGATGAGATCTAAGTCAACAAAGTCACTCCAGGAGCTTTCCAAACAGACTTGTTCTCTAATTACTTGTAAATAAGGCAACACTGCCGGTTTTGCCATCATACAGCTTGCAATTCCCTGTTGGTACTTGCAGGAATTCTTAGAGCCTTTTAAAAAGCTCAGCTAGAAAAAGGCATTACATTGTTTGCAGGTTGAGCTGTCTCCTTTTATAGATGGCATGAACGTGGCAAGCTACAGTAGAAGAGTACAAAGGACAACAAAAATCACAGTGACCTCTGTTCTTCACAAGTCACCTAGTATTAGCCTCAAAATAGACAAGATGGTGAAGGACTTCACACAAGTAAAGAAGTCATTCTTGAGGGGAGGGGAAGTTAATGACTGGGCAGCTTGGAAAAGCTGTCTGCAGTTAGATCATAATACTACAATGCATCCAAGAATGGCAGCACAAGAAATACTCCATGGCAAGCAATAACAACAAAGAGTTGCTGCACCTGCCCTGACTCTGGTGGCAAGTGAAAAGACCATTTCCTCCACGCTTTTTTAATGTCCAGTGTGGCATCTCAAGGTAAATTGTGAGCAGTCAAATGTATCAGTGTGTCAGTTTCAATATCCTAAGCAGCAGCTTCTTTACACTGACTTTTTTCCATTCCTCATATTCTCTATTTCTGTTGGTACAGCCACGCAGAGATTTCCATCCTGACTCCCTTGACTCTTCCCATTCTCACAGGAAGCCCTGCCAGCAGCACACCACAGCAGAAGAGCCTTTGGTATCCCTCTGTTAAGCCCTTAAGCCCTGTAGCTGTGTTGCCCAAATTCAAGGAGGCACTCCGCAAGCAGAGACGCATTCTTTAAGAGAATCTGTCCAAGAAAATGGATTCTTGACTCCACCTCTCCTTTTTCAGCCTTAGAAACCCCCACCCGTTCTCTGCATGCACAACGGTTAAGTTAGCACAACTCTGTGAAGCGCTTTTCTGGTTACGCTACTCAATTAAAACCCAAAGCAATTAAGCACAGCAGAACTCCTCTCCCCCAGCAGCACTGTGGCATCATCTTTGATACTGCTGATTGCACACATGGCAGGAGCAGAACAGCAAACAAGAAGATTACTGCCCTGAATTACTGACCTGCCGTCTTACATCAACTGCAAAGTCATAAACGGGCTGAAAGAGTTCTCCATCTGGAACTAATTGAGTCTTTCTCCCTCAAGACCGACCCGCAGCTGATGTTTACCAACAGATGAAAACGTGGCAGTGGTTGATAGCCTGTTGGTCTTGGATTACACACTCTCAATCATCCAGCTCAGAAAGCAAACAGCCTGCAGTGCATTTTACACTCTTGCTTGTGTCTTCTCCAATCTTTAACTACTTTTGCAATAAACATTTTGTATTTAAGGTGGGAAAAAATACAGACTAAAAGCTTGAGAGTCTCAGGCAAATTCAGACTTACAAAAAGCAGGTCATGCAATTCAACAACTCCTCAGTTTCTTAGTCTTATGGATATGATGTCTCGAAGCTTACCTGCATCCAAGTTCCTTTCCCCTTTCTACTGGAGAAGTTCGACAATTAATCAGGAATATATTCAGTTCAAACTTCAAAAAGGAGCAGAGAAAAACATTTTCTCACCACGAGAGATTCTGTGGGTTTTACTTCTCTACTGCCAGCCTGGTTACGCACAGAGTCCTTCGTGGTTCTTCCACAGAGCAGATTAAATACCTATCGTGATTGAAATAAATCAGTTGGCAGGCAGATCAGGTACTCCCAACAAACTTAATATCAAAGTCTTCCGTGATGCAGCTCACCTCACAACTGAGACCTTCTGGTCAGAAGCTCTAATTACTTCTTGAAGAGCTAAGCAGGTTCTGACAATCCCCACTACATCTACGACACCCACGAGTTCTTACTGCATTCATTTGCCTAAGAGCAGAAGTGCTCTGGACTCTGGACCACCACCTAACTGTCAAGACAAAGAGCCATTAATACATTTTTTTCTGACCACTCGTTAGTACCTGTATATAAGCAGATAATTTCTTTTGACAATACCCACCAAGAACACTATCAAGTCAGTTTTACACTTCATACAAAAAAATAAGAGCTAAAAAAATATTGCGTTAGACGAACTAAGGCTAACCTGAGAGTGAAAAAAACAACCCAGAGGATTGGTGTTATCTCTTTGTCTATTACACCACAAAGGTCACCCAAACATTGCGTCCAACGAAACCCAACAGAATTCGGCATCCCAGCAAGCCGTAAATATTCGCACTGCTCCGCTACACGATAATGACAGGATCCAAGACGTTTATAAACACAGGCAGCAAATGCAGTCGCAAAACCATGAACATCTCCCACACAAAGATGATGGTACGAGACTGCAACAGCTTGGTACTTCCTTGCACTGGAGCTGCATTTTCAGCCCCCCGGCTCTAAACCCTTCCCTCATTCAGAACCAGCCACCACGCAGGCAACCCCAGCACGTGTTTTCGCTTGCCCCGCAGCACCTGGCAGCCGATCGAGCATCCCAAACACCGGAGTCTGCTCGGAGCTGCCTTTCCCCGCCGCGCCTCTGAGACCTTCGAGGGGGCAGTGCTGTACCCCGGCCTTTGGACCCGACTTTCCGGCTCAAGGACCTTCCAGGCGGTACCAGAGCTGCAACAAGGCACAGGAGGGAGCTCAGACATCTCCCTCCTCATGCATGCCGCAGATGAGCCAGCGCCTCTAAGCGAAGAGCTCTCAGACAGCAAGCTCTGGATCTTCCTCTCTGTCAGCACCAGCAGAGCCCGGCCGCTCATTTTCCCTCCCGAGAACCGCTCAAAGCATCACCGCCAGCACCTGGGCGGTCCCGAGCACGCAGCTGCCCTCCACCAAGGCCGAGGTGCTCCGGTGGATCCCGGTCGAATCGAGCTTCGGCTTCCCAGGCTGCTGCCGCCCCCTCCCCGGAACGGAGCGAAGCAGCCGGCCGGGCCCGCCCCCGCTCACCGGCCCCGCCGCGCCGCCGCCGCCGCTTCGGCCAGGGGAGGCGGGACCAGGCCGCACACCGCCCCCGTGGGCCGTGCGGGAGGTGCCGCCGCAGCTCAGCTGCCACCGCCCGGGGTGGCTGCGGGGGCGGGATGCGCAAGGAGCTCTCTCTTCCTCCGTGCGCCAGAGGCAGCACCGCTCGGGAAGCTGCCGCGGGCGGTCAAAGCGCCCGGCCTGCGGGGCTGGAGGCGGCCTTGGGCCTGCGCCCCTTTGTCACAGCCGCCGCTTGTTCGCCTGCCGCCGCGGGCGGGCAGCGGGAGGTCATTTTAGGGGAAGGATTAAAAAAAAACCAACGCAAAGGAAAGGGGAGTTACAAGGGGCACAGCTCCGGGTAACAGCCGGTTAAACCCCGGGGGTTTCATTCAAGGTTGGTGCCTCTACTGAGCCCAGCGGGATCTCCCAAGCCGCCCGCCTCTCACACCGCCTGGCACGGCCGCTCCGGCCGAGGAGAACGGCGCTGCCCGGGCAGGGCGAGAAGAAATCCCCGGGGCATAAGGGAAGGCAAGGAACAGGCCACACGCCCTGCCGCCACCGCCCTGCGGTGCTCTTCCCGCCCGGCACGGGGGAAGTGACGCGGCCGCCTGCCCCGGAAGGGAGGGCGCCGCCCGGAACCCGCCGCAGCCATGTAGGTACCGTTAGCGGAGGGGGACGGCGCCGGAGCGGCCATGGAGGGCGCGGATGACAGGTAGCGGCGGGAACCGGCAGCGCTGGGCGCTATCGGGGAGGGAGAGACGGGAAGAAAGGAGAGGGAAGGCGGGACCGAGCGCTGCGCCGGGGCCGCTCCCGGTGCTCCGTCGCCTCGGTTCGCCGGGGGCGTGGGCGGGACTTGGGCCGCCCCCGCTTCTCCGGTTGGTGCGGGAGGGCTGGAATCGTCACTGCCGGCAGTAGGGGGCCCGCCCCCGCTCCGCCGGGGCTGTGCCTTAACGGTTCGTTCCCCCTTCCTTTCTCTCCCCATCCAGTGCCGCTACGGCCCCCCCTCTGCCGAACCTCACCCCCCGGCACCGGCAGCTCATCCCCACGCCCTGCGGCCCCGTGAGTACACCTACACCCACCGCCGCGCCTCGCAGCCCCGCCAAGACCTGGCTGGCTCCGGGACGGGCTCTCTGCTTGCCCCGGTCAGGGCCGTGCTCTCCCGCTGCCACTCGCCGAGAAAAGCTCGGGGCGAGTTTGTGCTCGGGGTGTCCCTTTGTGTCATACAACGGGCCAGGGCTGTCGGTACCTCCGTTCAGACAGCACTGCCCGGGGGCTGCTCCCTTGGTTTGGCTTCAATGAAAATGTTTCCAAACAGCCAATGAATAAAATAACTCACCAAAAGCTCCTGCGAGGACCGAAACGACCAGAAACCCTCTCAGTATGAATTAAAACCTGTGCATGAAACACAAACACAGCAAGGTGCATTACAAACAGCAGTGCCATAGCTCAGCCCTACCTGCAGGTGACTCTCCAGCTCCACGGAGAGTTCTCCCAGTCCCGGTTCCTGCTGATTTATTATTCCCTTACATAAAGAGTGGCCTTCCAGTATCTGAAGGGGGCCTACAGGAGGGCTGGGGAGGGACTATTGACAAGGTCTTGTAATGACAGGATGAGGAGGAATGGGTTTAAACTGGCAAAGGGGAGATTTAAACTGGATGTTAGGAAAAGGTTCTTTAAAGTGAAGGTGGTGAGACACTGGCACAGGTTGAGGGTGGTGAGACACTGGCACAGGTTGCCCAGGGAGGTTGTGGAGCACAGAAGCGCCGAATGTGATCAAAGATCACATTCGGCGCTTCTGTGCTCCACAACCTCCCTGGAGGTGTTCACGGCCAGGCCTTGAGCAACCTGTTCTAGTGGGAGGTGTCCCTGCCTATGGCAGGGAGTTAGAACTAGATCAGCTTTGAGGTCCCTTTCAGCCTAAACCATTCTATGATTCTATAAATCAGTGAAAGGATTTTTTGCTAATGTGGTGCAGTTTATCTGCCTCCACGATTCAGATTGCCTGGAGGAAAGATCACTCAGATCCTCTGCACCTTGCTCACTAGGACCTTCCTTCAAAGTGTTCTAAATCTGAAAGCCAAGATCTGGGGTACTGGGAATAAGTTACTTGCTGGACACTGCTGTGGGCATTGGCAATCTTCATTTCAGGAGGTGAAGTTACAACACTGTGGCACTGAGGAAAGCAGAAGGCAGTCTTTAGGTATACACTGGAGCGGGTTGCACAGGGAGGTTTTAGATGCTTCCTCCCTGGAGGTGTTCAAGGCCAGGCTGGATGAGGTCTTGAGCAATCTGCTCTAGTGGGAGGTGTCCCTGCCTGTGGCAGGGGGTTGGAGCTGGATGATCCTTGAGGTCCCTTCCAACCTAAACCATTCTATGATTCTATGATACACTAGAAACAGCAAAGCTGAGATTAATTACAAAATCAGGTTAGACTTCTCCCTTCCTCAGCAGGGGAGGGGGAATTTTAATTCAGCTGTAGGGAGCTTCCCTTCCTTTTCCCACGGAAAACCCTGCCTTTGTGTCACTGAGCTGACTTGAATGCATTTCTAGGAACAGCAGCTAGCTTGTACTGCACTCAGTGTTTAAAACCTTTTTTTTCCTTTACAGATAAAACCTTGTTCAGAGTTGTCCTTTCCTGTGAAGATCTACTTCTGTGTCACTATTTTGTCTCTGCTAAGTGTTATAGGGCTAACCATAGAGACACTTGTTCGACAGACTGAGGAAGATTTCACCATTTCTCTTATTCAGTTAGTTGGAGTTGGTAAGAAACACAGTTTGTTTTCTAAAACAAGGGGGTTTTCTTCCCAAGGTAGCAATTAAGCAGCAACTGAAGTTTCTTAGTTCACTCCATTTGGCCTCATGTTACACAGAGAGTATTTCAGCACTAAAGAGCTGGATGATTTAGTTGCTTTTTCCAGTAGTGAAAGGATCAATAATTGATATTGTGTCACCCAAACTGCATTAGTGTTTGACAAAATACTCAGGGGTGGGGAAGTTTGGCTGTAAGTGTTTTTCTCTAGGCTGGTGACAGCAGTGAATTTGCTTTCAGGAAGTTGTCACTTGCACAGTCAGTGTTCAGCTTCCCATTTCATGTCTGTATGATGAAAGGCTGGGGACTTTAGAGGTGTCCACACTCCAAGGCTTGCCATAGGACATGCATCCCCTGACATGAGCCGTGCTGAGTTGTGGCTACTTTCAAGGCACCTTACCCTGCAAGAATCCAAACATACAGCATTTGATCTGAAACAAGATGTTAAGTCATCCCTCTGTCTGTAGTTCCTGCAAGGATGTTGCATCACTGAAGTATGTTAATAAAAGACAATAAGGACTTCAGGTCTTTTGAAGCTCTTGTCTAATAATTTTTGTCCTCCTGGAAGCAAAATGCAAACTTCCACAGATAGGTCCCATTAGGGTTTCAATAGAAACATATTCCTCTTCCAGAGTCTGGTTGTATTAAATAGGAATGGAGCTTAACATAAACATAAATGCAACTATAAATCTTTTTGGAAGTCCTCTTCAGTGGCTTTAGCCACTGAAGCTGTTGGCTTGCTGGCCAAAAGAGCGTAGAAAAGAATGGCCTCTTGGTGGGTGTAACACCTTATGGATGAGAAGGACACCCTCATAAGCACTCATTGCTTTGCTTTCACCCAGAGGGAACAAAGACAATAGATTTGTTCCAGATTCTATAATTAGACACATGCAAACAAGACTTTTATTCCCAACCTCTGGTTTGATTAGCAGCTTTTCACACAGGACTCAGCACGCCACCGAAAAATTGCAGTGTTAGGACGTAGCACTGGTGCCTCCAATCTGTCACACTGCTTTTGTCAGCCACTGCTGTGTTTTGTGCTTCAGAGAAAAATGAAGAACCTTCATAATAAACCAAATGAATCACATGGGGAAGTGGAAAGTGTGCTTTGCTAATCTGTTTCTGCCCCTCCTGCCTTCTGTTGATAGCAGTCAGTATTCTGCACGCAGAGGAAGAGCTGCACACCTCTGACAAATCAGGGAAAACAGTGTTTAAATAGGCTGAAAATGGGATTAACCAGGTGAAAAGAGGTTTTAATCAGGAAGCAGAGTGTATTTTTAACACTCTCCTTCAGATTGCCAAGCTGTGATGTAAACAGAAGTGGTTTTACCTTTTTAGTCAGTCCAGATAACATCGCTCAAGGAACAAGTTAAAACTATGGCTTACCTTGAGGGTTTGAGATGTGTAAAGTAACCTCCATAAAGACACCAAACCCACATCTTCTGCATGGGAAACAAAGCCTGACAGAACTGATGGTGGTCCTTTAAAGAAAGAGAGATGCCCTGGCTGTAATAACTGGATACTTAGTTTGGCTTTGGGATTTAATTTGTGGAAAACCATTCACTTCCCAAAAGCAAAGGGATGTCCTTTCTTTGCTACCCCTGTGAAATATCTTAATGCTGAGGGAAAAAAAACAAAACCAAAGTTTGTTTTTCAAATCAGTTGTACAGACTTCTGATCTAGCAGCTGAATTTGCAAAACAAGGAAATAGTGACTTAAATCTTTCAGGTCTTCCTGAGGTCATAAAGAGGCAAAAAAAAAATCACTTTGTAACCTGCCCATCCTTTGCAGTCTTCTCAGTTGCTGTTGATAAAGGTGAAGAAGGAAGTGCATTCGCTGGAAGGTTTGTTTAGAGAGACTGAAGTTATTATGTTACTTTGAAAGCTTCTATAGCACTTTGTCCCCATGGCACAACCTGGGAAAATTATTTGATGTGTGGCATCCAGGAAGTAGCCCTCTGGGAAAAGAAATCTGTTGGTACTTTGTCTGTGATAAAATTTAACCAGTGTTTGCAGGAGCATCCTCTATGAGAACAAAGCACTGATTCCTCTCTTTATGGAGAGCCTTTTCCTCCTTCAGGCTTTATCAAAGCAGTGCAGAGTTCCAACAGTGAGAGCTGACTCTGGTGGGTTTTGATGGGTTTATTAAAAACTGAGGTGCTGCCAAATTTCCACCACAAGTAGAGAACTGTTAGGAATCCCAGGTTCAGTTCCACACACAATCCACTTGCAGCTGTCAGAACCAGACAGACAGCAGTGCAGATGTATGTGTGTGAGTAGTGACTTGCTTGTTCCTCGCTTGATTTACTCTCACTAGGGAGATGTGTCCTCTCAGTTCTCTATTAGAGGTGGTGTTGCTTCATTCAAACACACACCAGCATGCTCTGTAGTATTAATAGAATGGCACAGCACAGCTGCCAGTTAATTTGGCTAGCTAATACATTGCCATTTCCAAAGTGTTATTTCACAAGTAACTTCAAAAGCCTGCAGATTGTTTCCTTTCCTGTATGCTAAACACAGGGCATAGTGCCCTGTCCTCATTCTAGTGTCTGAAAGAGAGTGATTTGCTATTGGAATGGGCTGCCCAGGGAGGTGGTGGAGTCGCCATCACTGGAGGTGTTCAAGAAAATCCTGGCTGGGGCACTTAGTGCCATGGTCTGGTTGATTGGCCAGGGCTGGGTGCTAGGTTGGACTGGATGAGCTTGGAGCTGTCTTCCAACCTGGCTGATTCTATGATTCAGGCTCCTTGGTAAGAGTAAAGACATGATGTTAGTGACAGAGAAGCCTAATTACATGGTCTGGGTGCTCCGTTTTGTCACCTGGATCAAGCATGCTGCAAAGCTGCAGCAAGTGCAAGCTGTGCTCAGCTGGTGACAGCTTTCCTTCTCCTTCCCAGTGTTCTGTGTGTACTATGTGACCAGAGGAATCCTGCAGGAGAATCGCCAGGAGCTCATCGTCTTTGTTCTTTCCATCTTGCTGGTGATGTTTCGTTCCATCGTCAACTTCAGCGTTCTCTCTGCTGAGCAAAAGCCCAAGCTCCTGGTTAGTCTCCTGCTTTTCATTCATTTTGTTTTTTTCCACATCTTGGATTTGAAAATCTGAGAAAGGCAGGAGGTCTGTGATGGGGACACTTAGAGCGAAACAGGCTGGATTAATCCACAACTGTAAATCTCCTGCTGTGAGGACAGGCTGAGGGAGCTGGGGTTGTTCAGCCTCGAGACCTTAGAGCTGCCTTCCAGTGCCTGAAGGGACCCTACAGAAAGGCTGCAGAGGGACTTTGCAGGAGGGTGTCTAGAGACAAGACGAGGGGGAATGGTTTGAAGCTGAGGGAGAGCAGGGTTAGACTGGGGCTGAGGAATGTCCCTGGAGGTGTTCAAGAAAACACTGGATGAGGCACTTAGTGCCGTTGTCTAGTTGATTGGATAGGGCTGGGTGATAGGTTGGATTGGATGAGCTTGGAGATCTCTTCCAACCTGGCTGATTCTGTGAAGTGGTGAGACTGGAATAGGCTGCCCGGGGAGGCTGTGGACGCCTCTTCCCTGAGGGAGTTCAAGGCGAGGCTTGATGAGGCCTTGAGCAGCTGAGAGTCATCCCTGCCTGTGGCAGGGAGGTTGGAGTGAATGATCTCCGAGGTCCCTTCCAACCTGAGGCATTCTGTGTGTCTATGATTCCATGGGCTTCTTTATGGCAGTAATATAACTACCAAAGAATTTCCAGAGGATTGCTGCAGAAGACATCCTTCACTTCACTTCAAGGGAGCCTACAGGAAAGCTGGGGAGGGACTATTGACAAGGTCTGGTAATGTTAGGACGAGGGGGAATGGGTTCAAGCTGGCAGAGGGGAGATTCCGACTGGATGTTAGGAGGAAGTTCTTTACAGTGAGGGTGGTAAGACACTGGCACAGGTTGCCCAGGGAGGTTGTGGATGCTTCCTCCCTGGAGGTGTTTAAGGCCAGGCTGGATGAGGCCTTGAGCAACCTGCTCTAGTGGGAGGTGTCCCTGCCTATGGCAGGGGGTTGGAGCTGGATGATCCTTGAGGTCCCTTCCAACCTAAACCATTCTATGATTCTATGATTCTATGATTCACCTACTCTGCTTCAGGTTTCCAGCTACAAAAATAACTGGCCTTAAGTCACCTAAATGAGCAGGAGTGGAATCTCATGTCTATGTGCAAGGAGGTAGCCCTTAGTTCCACTGCTCCATAAATGCAGCCTCCTGCTTTTGTGACACTTCCAGTAGCTTGCAGTAAGGAAATAAAAAGGTGGTGCTAGGGCTGGCACTGGCCTTGCAGGTGATCTTGCCTGCATTTGGTGACAATAAATGTAAACCAGGGTTATATTCTGGCCATCACCAAGATTTGTAGTTACACTTCCTCCTCCCCAGCTTCTGAGAAGTCCTTCCCTTCGTGCATTTATCACCAACGTGAGAAGGAGCTGCCTGGCTGTGAAGTCATCCAGAAATTAGTCTTTCATAGGAGAGATGGCAGCCAGGCTGGGAAGAAGCAGCAAGGCAGGATTTGTCTATTGAATTTCCATGTTACTGTCCCTTTAGTTAAATCTCCTTATCTACAGCAAACTGGGGTGTTGGGCCCAGTAAGGAACAGTCATCAAAGAGATGCAAATGATTTGAAGGTTTTCATCCCAGGGACCAGTTTATACATGAAACTGAACCTCAAAGTGAAGCCTGCTGTAGAAGATGTACTATTAAGGATTTATTCTTTTTCTACTGCTGTAAAAGTCAGTTGGATTACTGTAACTCCTGCTTCCTGAGCAATGCTAGTATCAATCTAATCACATCAGTGTAATGATGAAGGCTGCTTTGCCACTTCTGCCATCTCTCAAGCAGCAGAGATTGAGTGGGAATGCCAGGAAAGTGAAAACAATCCAGACAGGCCCAGTGTCTTCTGAAATGTAGCCACTGTCCCCACTCAGGGCAACTGGGAAGATTCTCACCAGGTGGTTTGTGCCATGAAGGAAGCTTAGAACCAATCTGTCAAAGAAAGATGTTTCCACAGGTTGTATGATAAAGCCTCAACCAAAACCCGTCTGAAAGTCATCATGGTACTACAGGGAGTGCAGAGGTTACCTTTCTCTTAACAGCTGTAAAACTACTACACTGAGGGTAACATAAAGGAGACCAGGCAGCCTGAGTTCACAGGTAGTGCAGATGGCAAAACTGCTGAACTGATCATGTTTATGTTACAGTGCTGTTAACAGGCAGCCTGGTCCTCTTTGCCCCTTGATGCTTTCATTTCCAGCAAGAAGAGGTAAGGTTAAAGACTGTCTCTGTTTTGCCACGCCTGGTCACACCCTTTATTGCTCCTTCCCATCAGGCCCGCTTCATTCTGATCCTCCTGGTTGGCTCCTTTGATGTGATCTGTGCCATCATCCTCATTCAGAGTCAAAGCATGATGGCCTTCCGAGTGGGTGGTGCTCTAGAGAGCCTGCAGTCACAGTACTTCATGCTGAACCTCTGCTTTTCCATGCTGACCTTTGATCTTCAGGCACAGGTATAGACTTCTCTCCTCTCAGCCTCTGTTTTTTCCCTCCTGTGGAGAGCATCTCGGACCAACTGACCTGAACCATTCCCTTCCTAGAGTGATCCTGCCTGCACCTCACTTTGTAGATATGATTAGCTTACTAATGGTCATCTCTCCAGCTGTTTGCTTTAGGGAAAGCTTGGTTAAAATAATAAATCAACCTGTATCTTATGCTCCTGCCCAAAAGAACTGAAACTTACCTTTGGGAGGTTTGTCCATCAGAACAGCTGCATCCAGAAGCTCCAATACAGCATGGCCCCTTAAGATAAGAAAGGTTTTTAGTGCACAGCATCTCAGTTCACAGTCTTCTGCTCTGCAGCTACCTTCTGTATTGGAGGAAATGATACTGGTATGGGAGAGGGGATCCTGACCCAACAGGGCAGTCAGGGTGAGATAGCAACCTGAAGTTACAGATAATGAGGTGAACTCAAGAAGTGGTTAGAACAAGCTTGCACTTCTGTAGCTAACTTCATCCTTACTTCACTACTGTATGACACCTCTTACTGCTTTCCTTGTTCTTTGTTGTTGTTAATGTGGTACACAGGGCAGGACATCAGTCCTTGTGTCCCATTTCATGCTGTCTCTGAGATTCTGAGGGAGAATTTTAACCTTTAGACCTGTGCCCAACTTACTGTTGCAGGGAGTTTGTGTCAAATACTTGCTGGTAAGCTGTATGGTCTCATATAATGATGCTGCCAAATCTCTTCCCTTTCTCTTTTAGCTCTGCTTGTGCATTCTGCTGATAAGCCTGCATGAGATCACCCTTCTACACAACATCATCTCAGCAACAGGGGTTCTGTGGGCCTGCCTGAAGGTGACCATAGGCATCATTGCAGTAAGTAATAGCAACACTAGCAAAGATGTTCAG
This sequence comes from Tricholaema leucomelas, assembly GCA_013400475.1. Lineage (NCBI taxonomy): Eukaryota > Metazoa > Chordata > Aves > Piciformes > Lybiidae > Tricholaema lacrymosa > Tricholaema leucomelas. The sequence continues at coordinate 100,228 of WAAF01006604.1, forward strand.
CTTCTGTGCCATCATCCTCATTTAGAGTCAAAACAGGTTCTCAGCCTGAGCAGTTATCACAGGCTGGGAAGTCACAGCCATCCCATTTTACCCACTACTGCTAAGTGCAAGGGAGTCAGAATGGATCCCAGCAGGAAACAAAAGCAGCAACCACAACAACGAGGTCAGGGGTTTTTGTGAATCTGTCTGTCAGTGGAGCACCTGGGATGAAGCAACATCACACACTCATTGTTCCTTTTGGAGGGACATGGTTTTATACCCTGATCACTTTAATGAAACCTGGAGGAGCACACTCTCTGTGGCAGGTATTTCTGCCTCTCTGACAAGGTGAGGTAGGACTGGCAGCACTCCTTGTTGTGTAAGAAAGGTATGGAGACATAGACAATCCACCAGAAAGTAGAGGCATAAAAGAAGGGAAAGCTTTCCAATGCCTCATGCACAGTCCTACTGGTAAGCACAGTACCTGAAAGCTTAACACCATGCTCCCTTATTTCAGGCTTGATCCCTTTACCCTTTCCCAAGGGATTATTCCTTATCTTGCTTCTATTTATATCCAGGCTCTCCCTTTTACTTCAGCGGATTTCTTTGTCCTATCTCCATTATCTGTTCTCTCTCTTTTGTCCTGTTAATTACTAATACTCTTCCCCATTGCTCTTCTTTCTCAGTCTTTGTTTTCCTTTCCCTTTTGATCTTTCCTAAGAGTACCCTGCAGAAAACAGAGACAGTAGTAGAGGTGGCAGAGAACAGACAAACTCCTTAAAGGAAGGACAGTTCCCTTAATGCTTCTGTAGAGGTTCCTATATTGACCATCACAGAAGGATCAGTATCAGTTTGGGGGGGGAGCATCTGTGGTTGATTAGATGCATCAAAGCCTATCACAGCATTGACTCCGGCACTGCATTCGTTGTCAGTGACTCAGCTCTTTTCCTTTGGTTTCCTCAGACCTGCCCTTCCAGTTCAGGACTGCTGAAATCTGCTACCTGCTGGAGAGCAGTCCATTATTCCTTCTTTCTCAAGTCCCAAGGCTAATTGTGAAAGTAATTTTTTTCTAACAGTTAAATCCTCTTGCTTCTCCCACATTTTAGTTCTCAGTGACTTTTATCTATAGCAGAAACAAAGCTGGGGAAAAAAGTCACAGAGTGCTTCCAGTCAGCCATGAAAACACGAAGTTGTTGGAGAGAAAAATCTGAGTGTACCCAGAGAAAAAGTACAGCAGCTTAGGTACAGCTCAGAAGAGTCAGCTCCTTCTCCACTGAAACCAGCTGGGAGCTGGACTGTAAGCACTAGAACAATCACACAGAGGACTCAGGTCACATACAGTGCCCATGAAACAACCAGCTGAGATTTCACCTACATCACCTCTGGCCCAGCTCAGTGGAAAACAGAGACCACATTTCCCAGTAAAGGAAACATAGGTAGAGAAGGCAGGAGGAGAGCAGTCATGACTGAGAACTGGGCTAGAGCAGCACTTGAAATGCTATTGAAAAATCAACTAACTACAGCAATGAGTTTTAAAGCTGCATTCATCTCGTTTTACAGATTTTAAAAGAGCTGAAACCTCTGGTGTGGATTTTTCTGAGTCAGAACATACCTGAAGTGGCTTATCTCATCTACCTGCTCTACACGGTAACTCTTCAAACTGTACTCACTCCATCATGGGGAGCAAGGCTGGAGGCCTCCTCTTCATTACTGGATTCTTGGGGCCAAGAGATGATGCCTCATTCCTGAGCAGCTCCTGTTAGAACCAGTGAGAGCAGCAGGCATGCCCAGCCTCTTCAGGATCAACTTTTCAAGATAAGAGCCATGTTATATTGCTCTTGAACTGATTAGAGGAAGAGGCCTTGGGAGTCTCTGCAACTGGCAGTGTGTCCAGAGTGATTAGGGAAAGATGCAATGAAATTTTCCAGCACAAGATACACAGCTCCTCAAGAATGTCTCAAGTGGTGCCAAAGCATCTGCAGGGCCTCCAGTTCCTTAGGCAGCACCCCCAGGTGTCAGTCCTGATCTAGTCAAAACAAGAGAGAGTGCAAGCCCAATAAATTCCAGCATTAGGCATTTTTTTGGCACTGAAATAGTGCTGAAGCACTTCTGACTGGGGTAGCCCAGCACCTCCCACAACCTGTGTGTGGAAGGAGGCAAGGAAGAAGGGCAAGGGCAATGCAGATTGTTCAGCATGGGAGGGGCTGGGATGGTGATAGCTGCCAGTGTTTCTCATACCTCACAGTCTCCAAACACTGATAAAAGTCCAGTGGCTGCAATCAGCCAAGTCCTTTGGCTATGGAGTCAAACCAGGCCTTCCCCATTATCCACAGTCTGAGCTGGTAGAGCACAGGAGGACCACACACTGTCTCTGGTGGCTCTTTGGTGGCTGTACTTGTGTTGTGGTTAGGGAGGGAAGTGCAGGTGGTGGCTTCTGAACGAGAGTAACAGAACTTGAGGCCAGCTACACAAAGAGAGACCAGGAAATAAGGGCATGGAGATGCAAGGCAATACCCCTCTGTGCCTGGGAGATCTGGAGTCTAGTCATAGTACCTAACAGGAAGTAAGACAGGTTGAAAGCAACCAGGTTCTCCCCCGCAGTTACGCTCTCTCTAGTGAATTCACACAGAAATCCAGTGATTGATTGCATTTTATGGCTTCAACAAGGTTTTGTGGCACTGGGTGCTGATGGTTGTGTGTCTCCATTTGTCCTGCAGGTGATAAGAGAGTGGGGCAAAGGGAGTTCCTACACTCTGGAAGCTGCTTTCATTATCGGCTCTTGCATTTCAGTTGCGATCAAGTCCGTTTTGTTTGGGGCACTGATTCACGTCTACCGCAGCTTTGGACAGGGGCTGAGAGAAAGAAGTAAGTACTTAGAGAGGTTCACTTGGCTGTGAAGCTTGCAGCCTGCTGTGTGACCACAGTCACAAGTGAGCAGAGAGCTTGTTGAGCCAGGAGGATTGTTAGGGATAGTCACAACAACAGGCAGCTGCTCAGTGACACCAAGCACTGCTGCAGCCTCAGAATTTACTGACCTGCCCAAGTTCAGAAGCTTGGCTGGAACACTTGTGGTTTATCCCTGGAGAAAGCTGACATGAGTCAAAGTTGTTTGCAGCCTGTGCAAGAACTGCTGCTGTCCAGAAAACCAGAGGAAGTTCTTTACAGAGAGAGTAATTGGCACTGGTCTGGGCTGCCCAGGGAGGTGGTGGAGTCGCCATCCCCAGAGGTGTTCAAAAAAAGACTGGATGAGGCACTTGGTGCCATGGTCTGGTTGACTGGACAGGTCTGGGTGCTAGGTTGGACTGGATGATCTTGGAGGTCTCTTCCAACATGCTTGATTCTATGATTCTGTGAAATATCTCCTCTATTCAAGATGCATCTGATCCTTCTTCTTTATTGTGACATATAACTGCTTTATAATAACTAGGAGAGACAAAATGAAGGTACCCAGAGAGACACTGACCTTTAACCATCCAAACCTCCTTCTGCTTGAAAGACCTAAATGCTGCTGGGCATTGGTGTTGACTGATTTTTCTTTCTTCCCACAGTGTTTTCTTCCTATGGAAGGATTGACTCCTGAGCATCCTCCTTGTGCTCATCTGCAGCTCTTAAAGAGTGAAATCCTACCTGGGGAAGTTCTGATCAAGTGCTTGCATCGGGGATGTAAGACAGTGGGCCAGTTTCAGAGGGGAAGAGGAAGCTGCTCAGAAAAATGTCTGCACATTTCTTGGTTTGCTTTGTGCTGGGGAGCTAGGGCAGTGCAGCTGGTAACTGAGCACGAGAGGCAAAGGCTAATCTCTGTGCTCAGGGAGCTGTGCTGACAGGACAGTGCAGGTCAGCACTCCCTGTTCTCCTGCTGTTGCTTTGTGACTGCAGCAGGAGGTTCACAACCTGCACGTGAGTTGTTCCTAAACCTGCTGGGTGTGTGGCCCTAGGCACAAATGGTGATACTAACCTGCTCACCCATCTCCCATGCCCGAGCCTGGCTGTGGGCTGCCCTGCTGGCCTATCTCAGCTCACATCTGTTGCTGAACAGAGGGCAAGCCCCGGAGCAGTTCTGATGACAGCTGCAGTCCCTGCTCTCCACTCTGGCTGTGTGATGGCTTAACTCTTGCCGAATGGTTAAGGCTCTTGGTCCTCCTCTGACTTCAGTTGGTTTTTGTATATTTTTAATCCCAACTGCCCCTCTGTACTCTGCCCCCCTCCTGCAGCCTGTCTAACCACTGTGCCATTTCACAGACCAAGGGTGACTGTTAAACTAAGCCTTTAACACTGGAATCTAGGAGTTTGATATTCTGTTGATTGGAACCTTTAGCTACTGGCTGTCTATTTTTAATAAAGTGTAAACACAGCTTGCATGGGTAATTATTGCTCACATCAGGACCCTGGGAAGCCTGTTTACAAACTGGCCCTGGGAGAGGCTGGAGCTGGAATTCCCTTGTGCTGTGAACAGTGCTGTCCTGTTCCTCCTCAGAGACACCTTGAACTTGCAGCTATCCATACACTGCAGAAAGCAGTCACACTGATTGTGGCTTACAAGAGAAATGGATAAGATTGATCTCAAAAGTGCTATTAAAAATACATCTTTTTCTCCTGGTCTTCTAAACCTGAAACAAATGGACTTTATAGCTAGCACAAGGGAGGCAGGAAGGGGTTAAATGTCTATGGTCAGACTGCATACAGCTGACAACATCAAGAGAACGCTCCAGAGTGCCAGCTGATGACTGTGACTTCATTCCACAAGTCCAAATGTGACTATGAATTGTTGCTGAAATGGAGGAACACAATGAAGCATATTCAGCCTTCTTCACGAGGTCCTGAAGTTAATGCTTGCGTAGGCAAGAGCTACAAGACAAGCTGTGGAAGCCTCTTGATACACAAAAGCCTGTGTAAGCCACAGACACTACCTGTGATAGACTACTCGGAATTCAAGCACTTCATTTCTTGCCCAGCCACTCTAATCCTGGATGTAGACAATCATTAAACCAACTGCTTCAGACACCCACCTTCACATTAGTAAAGCAGGAAGACTAATCCAGCCAACTCCAAAGTTAGCTTTGGATAAACCCAAGGTTACTGACCAGTTTTTTTATTGGTGCTGGCCAGAAGAGGAGGAAACAAGTGAGAACACATCACATTTCCACCAAAATGGGAGCTGCTGCTCTACAGGGCACTGGGAACTCCCCCCTGGCAGAAGGATTTAGCAAGCTTCATTGAGAATAAGTGAAAGGAGATTGCAAGTTTAGGTAGTTTGTGCAAATTCTTTATGTAGCACCTGCTACATTTCCCCTTCTTTGATCTACTTTCCCCTGCTACACGGAGAAACTCTCAAACCCACGGACAGAGGCTACTTTTTGGTCACAACGTGCAAAGACAAGGAGAGAATGAAGATCTAAAGTGATTTTGAGTGCTGAGATCCCCAGGTATCCCAATGATCCAGATGGTTGCCTTTGTCCATTTCCTCTTTGCTCATTTTTTCACCCTTGGGCCTTCCAGAGTAGCTAACACAGGCCAATGAGTTGTACAGAAGATTGGTTTCAACTCACACAGCAAATCCAGCTTTATTTTGGGGGGAGGGGGGGAAGATTGGTATCAGACATAGGCATTCCAAAAGCTTTAGGTGTATTTCTAGGAAGCAGATGCTGCTGCCCCACCAGACAATGCCCCAAAGCCCACTTTGCCTTCGGAGCAGGAGGCTCTGCCTCCCTGCTGTTAAGAGTCTCGACGGTCAAAGCGCTGCTTTCCAAATCCAACTTTACAAAAAGATTTTATTGAAAGGATTGAAAAATATTTGTGTTCAACAATATTTTAAAACAGGTTTTCAAAGCAGTAACAATATGCAACAGGATTTGTTTGTTTCCTCTTTAAAAAGTCAGTACACTGCTTCATTTCGTACCACATCAAAGTTGTTAACAACTTCGACTCTCTGCTGGAGAATAACTTCCTTGAAAAACCCAAATTCATTTCCAAGCTTCCATTGTAGACTGGGAAGGGTTTGTAGGTACAGTGATGTTTGCAAACCCTCAGATTAGAAACTCTACTCTTCATCAGCAAAACCCAATTTTACCAGTCCAGTTCAAACAATTGACTTGGAGTAAGATCCAACAGCAAAATGAGCTTTTATTGCCAACATAACCAAGCCTGCTTTGGATAGAAGTTACCCACACTTTAAGCAGTTAAAGATGCAAAACTGGAGTGCTGTTTAAACCTCAGCAGCCCGTTTGTGAGTTGCTGGTTTGCAGATTAAAGGCCCTGAAAAGAGACTTTGTACAGCTTGTGATGTACTAGCACAGTTTGGGCTGTGTTTCGATGGGAAGCAGCTGGTACAACTCTACTCAAGGCAGCTCTCTGGGGAAGAAGCCAAAGGCCTGAAGTCTTGGTGAGACTTTTTCCTGTACTCGGTGATTGCAGCTCCCTACTTGGCTGATCAGGGATCCCAGTAAGATTATTATCAAGCAGGAATAGTTGTACAAGCAAAACTGCAGCAGCCTCCAAGCCAGTAATGCAATTGCAGCACGTGATAAAGAGAACTCCTGATCTAGATCTAATCTAGAGAAAGTAGTTAGGTGTGTTTTGATTACAGATTTCATGAACTCTGCACTCTGGAAATTAGAAGTTCAGCAATTCAGTCAATAAAAGCTTTGCTATTATAAAAAGCATAAATAAAAAGTGCTGAATATAGTTTTTATCTTTAAAAAAATACTAGATAAGGCTCATTAATCATTTCACCTCCCCTCTGCAAAACGATTTCCACTTCCTAGCGTGCCTCACCTGTTCTGCTCTCCTTCCCCACAGGACATTTCTCTAGCCCTACTACACCCTGTTCCTTTCCTCAATTATTGCATGTTTTAAATAAAAGAGTTTCAAAGCAAAAAAAAAAAACAAAACCAAAAACCAAACAACCCCAAAATTGACATTTCTACAGTTCAAAAAGTAACCAGTTATTAAATAACTGAATACTCCACCTAGGAAACCCGTAAGCAGCTTCAAAACAGTGATAAAACAATTACTGCAGCTTCAAGCGAAAGATAAATCCCAAAAGCTACCTGGATATTCTCCAAGATATCCCAAAATATTATCTATTTCCACCAAATCAAACCAATATTCTATTTTACAGAATGTACAAACCCAGAATTCATTTATCACAACGCATTTTGTCGTCGCGATTTGTATCGCCGGCCAAGAGTTTGCTTCTCTCCTACGGAAAAGTGCTCCCAGCTGGATTTAATACAATTAGACAGGACTAGGGCAGCATCCAAAAAATGGAAGAGACATTACTGAAACCATCAGAGGACAGCAGGTTAGGCAAAGTTTGGAAATTCACACATTTCCCATTCCCACTTTGGACCACATAAACAACGTAAGACATTCATGAAGATTTCACCATCGCTTCTCTCTCCGCTTCCAAGGAAATCCCAACCCTTCATCAGGAAATTAACCCCTCCACAATTTTATGCCATAGGTTTAAATTTAAACAGGCAATGTCCATTCCTTTAATGGCCAACACAGCAAGACTTTGAAAAAGCTTAAGTTTGGATAGTATGAGCATGAGACTGCACCACAAAGAACATAAATGTAAACATTATACTTGGGTTTGATATTTTTTCAGTTTAAGTACAGTACAAACCCTTCTTTTTTTAACCACCCCCAACTAGTTTGGGTTTTTTTTTCTGTTGGGTTTTGTTTTTCTTTCATAAAAGCACACAGAATAAAATATGTACATAGAGAAGTTAGAAACAGTTGAAAGCATCTTAAAAAAAAAAAAAGTAAATACAAGACTTAGAATATCTTGAGTGTGCTGAAGGCACCGATGCTACTCTACTGGGAATGTGTCCTCTCCTTTATCAGCCTGCACTGCAGTATCCCTTTCTTCTATTACTCAGCACCAAGAGCTAGAAGGGATCAGAGGAAGCTGAGGGCATTCATAGCCTAGCACAGGATATGCCTTTCTCTAAGGCAATACTGGAACTAGACAGTATAGTAGGAACTGAAGACAAAATTCTTCTTGAATACTTGAGGACCTGTGGCCTTTTATTTTTGCACTCTCTAATGCTACCAATTACCCAGAGAATCAAACAGCAATAACAAAACAACCTACCACACTGCTGATTCCCACCAACCATTGGAGAGCTGTAAACCAGCTCAGCTGCAAAAATGTCAAACCAAGTCCAGCCTAAAGCTCATCCACAGGGTTTGTGGATGCTGGCAGAGTGATGACAGCCAAGGGTCAACCACTGTTCCAAGGGGCTGAAGATACAGAAATATGTATATATAAAAATATATATATACACTCTTTTTTTTCCCCCCACTAGTTCAATCTATTTAAAAAAGAAACATTCTTCAGGGGTGTTTCTTCACAGTGTGTCACATTTGCAAGTAAAAGGAAGGAGGAAGCATTTTAAGAGCTGTCTTGATTCAGAGCTGCTCTGGGTAAGACATTTAGGCTAACAAAGAGGAGCTTTGGGGTTTTCAAAACAAAAATTCCTAGAGCCTTTGTGTGTGTATGGAATTACTTAAATTCCTTAAATGGAATTAGAAAAGAACACTATCAAACAGAAGATTTGAATGCCTTTTTACTACTGCCACTCTGCTGTTAGGTATCTACATTCAGCCTACCAGGTCAGTGGTAGGTTAGAGGTTACAATCAAATCTCCAAATGCTCTTGTCAGTACCAATCACAAATAATCCAGATTGCTCATGTGAAGGAAATCCACTTTGGATTGTAACAATCAGAGCCTAATTTCTTCCATTCCTACTCTTGGTGGACAGGAAGTAGTACAACTTCTCCCAGCCCTCAGCAGATCAGCCAGAACCACTACAGGTGTCTGAGACGGTGACCACACTCGTCAGCCAAGAACTTCTGGATATCCAAGAATATAGAAGGGATACTGCCACATTCCATTCCCATGAGTCTTGTTAGATGTAGACACTCAAAATTCTTCCTCTTCAACAGCAAAATTGTTCTGCTTCTTGCGAACATTCCAGTGTAAACACTCAGCCAAGCTTTCAAACCAGTCGCTCACAGGATCTCGGAAACAGATCGAAGGAAGGGGATAGCAAGAGGTAGTGATGCTAATACTGCAACAACACAGGAACACCCCAGTCAGACAATGAACAGCAGTTTAAACATCATCAAATCATCTTCAATTCACTAGCTGTGCTTAGACAAGGTGGGGAGGCAAGCAAGTTTAATCAAGCAATAGCCAAGCCTGCAGGCTCATCTCCACAGAGTGAACACAGAGAGAACACTGAAAAAATGTTCTCCCTCCTTTGACACAAAAAAGACACTGAAACCACTACCCTACATCCTGCAGTCTTCTGCTGGTCTTCACATCAATGTCATGAGGACAAAACAAAATGCAAGCCACCACCTTGACTTTGAAGTTTCAAATCTTAGCTATAAGCAACAGTACTGTGAAGTCTGGCATCTAACCAAGGGCTGAATCTCACATCTGAACCCTCACTGACCTGATCTACCCTCCAGGACAGAAAATACACACAGCTCAAGATGGAGTGCCATGCTAGCTATGCATTTGTCTTCCTGCAATTTGTATGAACCAAGGCAAAGCAGCAGTCCTCCTGAACAGCCACTCAGGTATCACATCTTCACTCAGGATAAGCCATGACATTTTGTCCACAAAGCCAGAGGCAACTAAGCACATTGCTCAAGGCACTGGCATTGCAAGTGACCACAACACTCACTCAGTTCACACAGTTCAAACCATCTAGCATTATTCAGAGTGCTGCTTACACCCTCTCAAGCTACTGAGACTTATTTTAAGCTACAGGTACAGGATTTTCTCAAGACATGTCCCTCATCCTTGCTGGCAGGCTTTTGCCTTACCCTTTCACTTGCTCTCATGGGAAGATCTAAAAGCCTCAAGTTAGAAATTACAATACTTTGTGCTAAAACAGGTGTTAAGAGTTTATAAAGTTTGTTCGTTCACTGCCAGCAACCCTTCTGATGGTTGTTAGAGAGGGAAGTGCATCAATCAGCATTTTCTATATAACCCAAAAAAGGCCTGACCTGTCTCCATGGCATATTTCCTGCCTCTTCCTTCCATCAAAGGAAACCCATGCTGTATTCCTGGCATCTGGGGAGAGCATAATCTGAAAAAGAGAAAAGAACTGAACTTTAAGTCCCAAAACCAGTTTTCAAGAGCCAAGAACAAAACACTTCCTCCATTCTCCCTCTCTGCAACCAGAGCTGCACTGAAATTCATGATCTGCCCATAACCCTGCAGTAGCACACCACACAAGTTCCAACCCCTCCTTCCATGTTTGGTTTCATAGACTCCGTCACGGTTGGAACAGACCACAAGGATCAGCCAGTTCCAACCTCCCTGCCATGAGCAGGGACATCCTACCCTAGATCAGGCTGCCCAGAGCCCCATCCAGCCTGGCCTTAAACACCTCCAAGGATAGGGCCTCAACCACCTCCCTGGGCAAGCCATTCCAGCCTCTCACCACTCTCACGCTCAACAACTTCCTCCTCACGTCCAGCCTGAACCTACCCATCCCCAGCTTCACTTCATTTCCCCCTAGTCCTGTCACTCCCTGATACCCTGAAAGCTTTATGTGCATGTCTTTTTCTAGATGCAGTAAACCCCCTCTTTGGAAGGACAGAAAGATTTTCCAGTTATTATCTGGTTATTACAGAAGTTTTTAACTAAGAGAGAGAAATAACAGAGGAGAAGCTAACCTTGAGTTCCACTCCAGCAGGAACAACAATGGGTCTGAAAGACAATGAGTGAGGGCAGATCGGGGTGATCATTATTGCAGGAACATTGGGATGAATCATAGAAGCTCCTGCTGCAGCTGCATATGCAGTGCTCCCAGTTGGTGTGGAGACAATGACTCCTGTGAAAGGAGCAGAAATTTCACTGGCATGAGCACCACAATCTGGAAGGCAACTAAGAAATAGCACTGTTGTGAAAACGAAGCACAGGCTGTATCAGCTTGTATTGCACAGGAGAACTGCAGAAACTCCTCTTACCCTGCCACAGCACATTTGTCCCATGGCTTCAGTCAGTTGCATAAACTTTTAGATCTCAGGTTACACAACTTTGTAAGAGTGATACTCTCTAACAGTTTTTAAAGGTAAGAGCTTTAAAGATTAACTTCTCTATTTCATCTGAGGTCTTCAGCAAGTTCCAGTTATCCAAATTTTTCCTGAGTTATTTCTTGCCCTTAGCTCTAACATTTCATACCCAAAGGAGCTGCCACACTTGCCTTCACAAGTCCACAAACAAAGCTTACAAAACCTTAATGCTTCACTGTGGAACATGTTAGTTACCAATAAATAAACACATCTGTCTCTGCACACTGATGTGTTCTGTCACTGGAGTGAACCAGAGGTTGAGATTTTGTTTCCATGTCAGAAAAATCCTCTAACAAAACAGCAACAGCCTACATGTAAACTGGTAATCAACTGAAGTCAAGAAACAGACTCACCATCTCCTTGCACTGTGGTTATCAGGTGTCCATCTAAAAAGACATCGACATTGGAAAGGTAAGAGGAAGGGCCACGATCCACTACAACTTCATTCAGGACCTGCCATGACATGAAACATTACAGCAGTCTGCTGTGGCTGATATGGCAATGGAGTAAGTGACAAGCCAAAACCTGCCTTCCACATCTTTGAAACATCCTTGCTGATTTAGTACCTGCCAAATTAAACCCTTTACACTTCTACCTTATCAAGTGCCAGCTTGGTAAGTTTTCAGCTGCTAAGAATTATCTCCAGAAGCTGATTGCTAAGGATGTGCAAGGCTTTTCTGTTCACTTATCAAACAAAAACCAAAACCACTGAGATACACCATTTTAGAACTACTACTTTGTTTGACAAATGGAAGGAAAATATTGCTACAGGGAAGCATGATATTGGCAGTTATGATTGCAGAAGGTAATGAGAGAGTCATGTTAGTGCACATACTTTAAATGGAGCAATGTGGATCTGGCCCACACCACTGTTAACTAAATGAAAAGGGAAAAGTGACAATAAAACAAGTACAAAGCCATTTACAAACAGCTCTTTTGCTTATTTTGCCCTCTGACCTGATATTGCATAATTTGCTTGCCCACTTCTTTCTCTAGACTTGTAGACACCACTCCGTTTTCTTCTATACCGTTCTGCACTGTCATCTTCTCCCTGTGCTCTTTTACCACTTTGACTTTCAGCCTGCTTCTTAGAACCAGGGCTGCATTGCCTAGAAAGGGAACAGAGGAGAAAGCACACCAAGTGATATGCTGGTAGAGCAACTAACCCCCTGTGATGATTAGCAGACTGTACAAAATGCCATTCATCTACTGCCACTGCTCTCAATGTGCACAAATCCATTCAGAGGATGACTGCCTACATGTGGTTAAAGCCCCAAGCTCATTTTTAGCAGCAATGAGCAAAGTGAAAGTCCAATCTGAACCCAGATCTTACTCCCTTTCCTCACGGTGTAAAAAAGGAAATGTAAGCTTCATAAGGACATGCCTGGGATGGGAACAGGCTGCTAGGCTCCTGCGAGCCTCACTGAGACAAAAGCTGAGCTTAAAGAGGATTGGAAACACCCACTGGAAACACCCATTGAAAGAACATTCTAGCAACAAGGTATTTGATCCATCTTTTCAGGCATCTGCTTTGGAAGCAGCTCAAATAACCTCATATTGAAGAAAATTTCTTCCCTTAAATACCTTATTTGGCTGACTTGTCAGTATTTGAGTACTGCACTACCACAGCTACCAGAGCCATGCTCCATTTGTGCTTTTAGCTGTCATTTAACATGAGACCTGCATCATCTTTTACTTCTAGCTGTCATTTAACATGAGACCTGCATCATCTTTTACTTCTAGCTGTCATTTAACATGAGACCTGCATCATCTTTTACTTCTTTACTCCACACCAGACAAAGTTCTTAGCCAATTTAGCTGTCATTTAACATGAGACCTGCATCATCTTTTACTTCTTTACTCCACACCAGACAAAGTTCTCAGCCATTTTCCCTTAGAGAGCAGCACAGAAAGCAGCACTGAATGAGTCAATGCAAGGCAATTACTTTGGTTAGTTTAAGCACATGTTTCTGGTGTGTCAATCTTATGGGACCACCTCAAATCAGTTGGTTAAGAAAACTGATTTCTCTTGGAAAAAGCTACAGCAAATGTAACAAAAAAAAAAAAAAAAGAAACACCACACCTTGTCCGCTTAAATTTACCTTCTATAACCTGAGTGACTTGGGACTGAAAATTCTCAAAATTAAATGGAGTAAGAAATCCAAGGGATCCCAGATGAAAAGCCATAACTGGAGGTACACTACCCTATCAATAAAGAAAAGAATTTAAAAGCTACTGAATAAAAGCAATTCACACTTCAACTAATTGCCCGTAAATACTTTTGACTATTGATGCAACTGTGCATAATGAAAACAAGACATTAACATAGACTACTGTCAGAAGGTAAAACAGGCTAGGCTTTGACTTAAAGAATGAACAGCAAAGGACAAATGCTGTCCTCGAGCAAAGGAAAAAAAAAAACCCCAACCCAACAACCTTCAAACACTTCAAATAGAAAAGGTTTTTAAGTCTACTTCCCGCAAAGACCAACCTGGAAAAGTGAAGAAGCATAAAGTAAGGTCCCATCTCCTCCCAGGCATATGATAAAGTCTATCTGATTGGAGATATCATCATAATCTAGAAGAACATTAAAGGTTTTTAATTAAGCTTTACCAGCAGTTTCTATTTCATAGAATCACAGAATCAGTTAGGGTTGGAAGGGACCAAAAAGATCATCTAGTTCCAACCTCCCTTGCCCTGGGCAGGGACACCCTACCCTAGATTTGCTAAGATAAAGCCAAGTGCAGCAAGCCACCATTCACTCACCAGTATAAAAACACAACCAAGATGTGCCAAGAGCTGTTTGCAAAAAGACATTAGTTGACCAACAACTAAGGAAACATCAAGACAAAGCAAGTTTCCTTTCAAGAACTTATCATACCTTCTCTGAAGGTGCAAAATTTCTTCTTCACTGGTCCAAAGTTATCATCATTAGCTATAGCAGGGTCTTCCAACACTTTTTTTTCTACATACACTATCATATTGTTCTCCTTAAGAGAGGTAAGAGAAGTTTGTTAACATTTGACTTCCCTCACCATCTGGATTAAAAACAGTGTATTTTAGAGAAGTGGTCTGGATCTGTTGGCTGTGAGGTTTACTGTTAATGCATGGCCCTATTCTAGCGAGAGCTCTGCAGCATGCCAAATAATAAATCACCTCATAAATCACACAGGTTACATGATGCAGCACCACTGCTGTTTGCTCAAGGCTTAAAGCATTTTATATCCCATGTCCTGTAACTCAGAACTGCAAACAGAATGAAGGAATGTTTTGGTTTTGTTCTCTTTTCCAAGCTCTTTAAAGTACTTCAGTATTGATCTGAAGCTCTGAAACGAGTTTTACTACTTCCAGCGGCAACAGGGTAAAGCAATGTTTGCGTATCCGATCCTGCATGCTCCGCACGCAGCAGAATCAGCAAAAGAAAAGTGTCTGGATGTGAAATTTCTCCTCGTGGGAAGAGATTACCTCAGTAAGATACACACAAAGCTCTTTGAAAGGCTGCAGCAGGCTGGCATCACGAATCTTTTTAATCACCAGGACGCTCTTGGGAGGTTTGTTCCATGTCAACCGCTGGCTTGCTGGATCCTGAATGTGCCTAGAGAGCAGGGAGAGAAAGACAATGCTGCTACCTTCTGCTTTGCCAACATTCTGATGAAGAATATATCCTTGCATCTGGCCCTACAAGAACAGAAAGAAGGTTTCACAGAATCACAGAATTAACCAGGTTGGAAAAGACCTTCAAGATTGTCAAGTCCAACCTATCACCTACCACCTTCTAATTAATTAAACCATGGCACTAAGTGCCTCATCCAGTCTCCTTTTAAACACCTCCAGGGATGATGACTCCACCACCTCCCTGGGCAGCCCTTCCCAATGTCAATCACTCTTGCTGTGAAGAGCTTCTTCCTAACATCCAGCCTGAACCTGCCCTGGCACAAACTTGAGGCTGTGTCCTCTTGTTCTGTCATTGTGTGCCTGGCAGCAGAGCCCAACCCCACCTGGCTACAACCTCCCTTCAGGTAGTTGTAGACAGCAGTGAGGTCTGCCCTGAGCCTCCTCTTCTCCAGGCTGAACAGCCCCAGCTCCCTCAGCCTCACCTTGTAGGGCTTGTGCCTGAACCACAGAATCAGAAACTGAATGTTTCTCCTTCTTTGGATTGTAATGGTGCTTTCCCCCGCCATGAACCAACCAATGCTTTACTGTATGGGGACAGTAACACAGTATTAAGGTCCCCATTCTTGTGACTGCTGCCATGCTACCAACACCTGCACACATGGGATTGAACAGAAACACTGAAAAAGCTCTGTGATCAAGTTCTCACACTGACATCTCCCCAGATGCTTCCAGCCATAATGCTTTACTCTGTCTTGTCTCAGTGCTCTTGCCTCTTACACTGACTCCAAACAAGGAGAAACATTCGGCTAGAGAATCAGGAAAAACTACAGCACAAATCTTTCCCTGGCCCACACTGGAATTCAAAAAGCTCAAGCCAAGGTCAATTTAAGCAAGAGTGTAATAGTCCCAACCCAAATACTCTTTTGTTTCTTTCCAGCAATGTTTCCTTCAGCATCTTTTCACCAACACAAAGCTCTCTCAGTAGAGTTCAAAGCAGGCAGATGCAGACACGAATTTGGCTTTTTTTCCCACTAATCCTAACCACCACTGTCTCAAGAGAAGGGCAAAATAATTAAGATCTGGATGGTTACCTGGACTAAATCCTTAGGAAGCCTGAACAACTATGAGAGTAACTTTAGTACAGTCTCTGTAACAGTCTAATCTACACATTAAGTTTTATTTTAGTGTTGGTCCCAAAACTAAGCTCATCTGCTTTTAGCACAACTACTACTTGGAAGTAAAACAATAAACAAAAATCAACTTTAAGAAGTACTTTACAGCCATGCTGTGCTATTGTCAGGACAGAATTCTGAGGCTGGAGAACCCCAGCATATATACAGAATAGATAGAGAGAACCTGTAGAAGGAATAAATACAGGCTGCAGCTTGCAAAAGGGGTCAGTAACAGAACACTTGTGTTGATATGGAACATCATAGAATCAGGCAGGGTTGGAAGGGACCACAAGGATCAGCCAGCTCCATCCCCCCTGCCATGGGCAGGGACACTCTACCCTAGATCAGTCTGCCCACAGCCTCAGCCAGGCTGGCCTTAAGCACCTCCAGCCATGGGGCCTCAACCACCTCCCTGGGCAACCCATTCCAGCCTCTCACCACACTCATGCTCAACAACTTCCTCCTCACATCCAAGCTGAACCTACCCATCTCCAGCTTTGCTCCATTCCCCCCAGTCCTGTCACTACCTGATAGCCTAAAAAGTCCCTCCCCAGCTTTTTTGTAGGACCCTTTCAGATCCTGGAAGGCCACAAGAAGGTCACCTCAGAGCCTCCTCTTCTCCACCTGTATTTCCCTCCTTCATTTCTATCTGCTTCTAAGCCACATAATTGCACAGTTGCACTTCATGCACAATGCCACAAGCCCATCCTTTTCCATATGGGGCAGACATAATCCATAAAGCAAAGCAGATTAGCAGAAACGCTGGGCAAGCCAAATTCACCAAGAGATTTGGGTTTGGCACTTCAAGGGTTAAAATAAGAGATGCTGCTGCTGGAGGTGGACTGATCTGCTCACTTTCCTTCTCAAAACGGACGTATTCAACATGTAAATACAGCAGGAATTGATGAAGTGGTCTAATACCAATAACCTTTACCCCCAAATCTGACATTTGGAAGGTTTCCTCTGACCTGAGTAGCCACAACCAACAGCTGTACTGAAAACAGAGTCAAATAAAAACAGAGTGAAAGAAAATAAGCCAGAAAGAGCTGCATTGATGTGTTTATTGCTGCCAAGCAGCTGCAAAGGAACTGAAGCTGAAGTGGTCTGTGCTATTTCCAAGACAAATGGTGACTAAGGAAGTGTTTTCTATACTAAAAGTTCATCTCAAAAATTAATACAAGCCTCAGTACAGTCAAAAGGCAGAAAATGCACACAGAGAAACCACCCCCCAAAAGCATTTCAAGATGACCAGGCTGTCTTCCAAAGCTGCCAAAGAACCAGACTGCACTTCACAAACTTCATAAAGGCAAAACTAAAACAGACTTCACCAAATGAAAGATGAATTTGTTTCTGCTGTACTCACCAAGTCCAGGTACTCCTACTACATGAAAGACTATTCATAACATGCTTTAAGATCTTCATGTTTCCTTCCAGAAGTCAGGCAAAAGTAACAGCTCCAAAATGAGAAAAGGCTGTGGCATTTATCATCTCTCACTAACTGCTACCTCAAAAGAAAACATTTTCCTCTGATTTTTTTTTCCCCCCAAAGTATTTCAGTTAGAATCAATACAAAGTTCTGAGGCTTTGCAAAAAAGAACAAAAAAAAAGAACACAAAAAGGTTTCTCACAAATCTTCAGAGGCAAAGCTTCATGAGAAAAATCCCACTTCAAGGGTTTAAAACCAGGTATTTGATCTCAATACCATGGGCACCTGATTCTTTGTTCACTGCAGTCATTCGACTCTTCTGCTTGCCTTACACAAGTCTTCATAAAGCAGGTTTTTCAGTACAGTTCTCAGCACCAGCACTCCAAGAAGCACCAAGACCTTCACTAACTAACTTACAGGGGGGAAAAAAAAAAAAAAAAGGCAAATTGCCTGCTAAAAAACACTCTCCAGTGGAGAGAGTTTAACAATATTGCTGACTGCAGAGAAGAAAAATCAAGGCAAGACAGTCTGGCTTGATTGTAGAAGCCACAATAAGTGCCTCTTGCATAGTAAGAGCACTACTTGACAATTCAGTAAGACTCTACAACTACTCTACAACTGGTGTTCAAATTGCCATTTCCTTCAGTTCCCTTTTCTGCCCAGCTGCCCTGAGCACTGCACAGGGAGACTTGGCCCTGGCAAGCAGCTTGTGCTTCGTATCGCCTGCAGTCTCTGTACTCGACTGATCTTGACACCATGGTTATATCATACTCTGCTGGCCCAGCCCTTGGGGAGGAGCATGCCCATCAGTCAGGTGGGTAAGCACACAAGGCAAGCTGGGTTTCAGATCAACTACAAGACTCCAAGCCATAAACTCCAGAGGAGAAAGAATGAGGAAGCTGAGTTACTGTACCCTGCAAGAGTTCCACCACGCTTTCATAGGAAAGGGAAGGGCACCACCAACCTGTTCTGAAGAAGATCACTACTACAGAGGTGAAGATTTAGGCTAATAAACACTTGAACACTTTATTTTTAAACTGAAAGAATAATGAAGCAATAATGAAATGAACAAAAATAGGGACCAATAACTCAGCTAATCCACAGAATTCTGACATTCCTTACTTGACCAAGTCAAGAACCATTTAAGTATACAATAGAGGGTGTAAAAAAGCAGTCTTTTTATACCACCTAGCCTACAAAATTAACATGTTTCTATGCCTAAGCACTTTCACTCAACCTATCAGTAGAGTCATGATATTCACACACTGCAAATGCCAGAGATCAGACACAGAAACCCAAACCACCGACCCAGCAGAAGGCTCTCCTCAGATTGCACAGTGCACAGAACACATTTCCTTGTGTTGTCCACAAAATATTTTGTTCCTCTATCATTCCTCAACCCTGCTCTTCATGTATTTCAAGTGAGGGAATAGAAATGGTAGCAATAGCTCCTGCACATCATAATTAGATTGCTACAAGGGTGCTTAACACATGGTAAGTTTACTGTCAATTATGCTGGAAAGTGCTTATTGTAACTGCCATTGCTGCCATCAAATTGTGGATTGCAGAGGATGCAGAAAATGTCTAAACCAAACTTATTACTTCTGTTCACATGCCCTGCTCTATATTTTATGGGAAATGGTTCATTTTACTAATTTTTTTCCCCCAAACAGATACACTGAGCTGTGAAAAAAAAACAACTGCTAATAGGTAGTAAACAGTGGGCCTAAGAACATCACATGAATTAGTAATGGAAAACCAGTAAAATTCATTTCCTTTTATCTCTGTTATCTTGCAAGAAATATTCCAACTGGCATCCTCACCATCAATCCATACAGAGAAACATTGATTAGGTCCTAGCATCCCTTGGGAGAATAAAATCCAATAGCATTCAAACCCACACTGTACTTCTCAACATGCAGGTCAAGCCAGTCATAGAATGGTTTAGGTTGGAAGGGACCTCAAAGCTTAGCCAGTTTCAGCCTCCTGACATAGACAGGGACAACTCCCACTAGAAAAGGTCACTCAAGGCCTCATCCAACCTGGCCTTGAACACCTGCAGGGAGGTTGTGGAGCAGAGAAGCACAGAATGGGACTGAAGAATCGCGTTCTGTGCTCCACAACCTCCCTGGGCAATCTGTGCCAGTGTCTCACCACCCTCACTGCAAACAACTTCTTCCTAACATCCAGTTTCAATCTCCCCTCTACAAGTTTAAGCCCATTCATCCTCATCCTGTCATTACAAGACCTTGTCTTGCAATAGTCCCTCCCCAGCCCTCCTGTAGCCCCCTTCAGGCCACTCCAAGGTCTTCTTGAAGCCTTCTCTTCTCCAGACTGCAAAGCCCCAACTGTCTCAACCTGTCCTCATAGCAGAGCTGCTGCAGCCCTCTGAGCACCTTGTCGGCCTCCTCTGGACTCACTCCAACAGTTCCATGTCCTTCTTGTGTTGGGGGCTCCAGAACTGTACACAGTACTTCAGGTGGGCTCTCAGGAGAGCAGAGTAAAGCCAATGCCTATCTAGCGGTGTTTGACTCAAGAACACAGCTCAGCAGTGCTGCTGCTGTCCACCCTTGCCTAGAAGTGACTTTATATGGTGGGAGAAAAATGGCAAGCCAGTTTGGGAAGTGCAAACCCTGAACTGGCAATCCAGCAGCATGAAAATGCTGGCAGGGACCCTGAGGATCATCTCATCCAACTTCACTAAGTATCAGGTAAGACACAAAGGATTCTAATTAGAGGTTGAAGAGGCGAAAAGCAAACTCACAATTCTAATTAGAGGGTGAACAGGGGAAAAGCAAACTCTTTTCTTGGCCACAGAATGAACACCACACCACTGATTTGTACTTACATAATCGTTTTAGGATTTTGCAGCATGCAGGCCTTTGGTCCAAATGTGGTCACTGGGCATGGTCCATGCAAGGAGCGTGTTCTCCTAAAGAGAGAGACAGAAGAGAAACATGATCAGTAAGTCAGAGCAACATGCTGGCAAAATGGGTATGAGCAGCTCACCAAAACCAACTCTTTGAAAAGGCTGCACTAAGCAATACAGGGCAAAGTACAGCTCTTAAGCCTGCGGTTGTGGGTGATCGGCCAAGGTAATTTTACACCTATTAGCTCTCACATTTCACCTAAAACTTAGCTCCTGTACCTGCTCCTTTAAAGTGATTTAATCACAGTTTACCCCTTCACACACTGAATAATCCATTTCTAAACGTTAGTAGCAGCCAAACAGTCTTCCTGTATTCACTCCATCCTCGCTTTGCACAAGGGAAGCATCACTGCCTCCAAAATACAGCCAAATTTTCCCCCCCAAGTTGCTTCTGTGAATTCACCTCCAGCCTGCGAAGATTCTATTTAGTCTCAACTCCTCTGGACACCACAACACAGAGTAATAGATGTGTCCTTCACAAAGACTGAAAAAACAGAAGTGCAGATAAATCCCAGATCATAAAATCAATCCATTTTCAAGGCCTCCCTACTGTGAAGAGGAAAATTCCTCTGCTTAAGAAACAAAGCACAGATCATTCCTGATTGAGAATTAGCTGTGCAATTCTTACTGGTTAAAACTCTTTCTCAAGCTGGGATAGGAAGGGCATTTAAAGAACTAGAGGGCACATTTTTTGACTCCTCAGTGTGTTGTGATCCTAAGTAATTGTCAATAGAAGAGCATAAATAAGCATTTAACACTTGCAAGTGCTCAGCCTGGTACTGGAGCAGCAGATTGAACATTTCAGCTTTTAGAATCAGGCAGAGTTGGAAGGGACTACAAGGAGCAGCCACTTCCAACCCCCCTGCCATGAGCAGGGACACTCTACTCTAGAGCAGGCTGCCCACAGCCTCAGCCAACCTGGCCTTAAACACCTCCAGCCATGGGGCCTCAACCACCTCCCTGGGCAACCCATTCCAGCCTCTCACCACTCTCATGCTCAACAACTTCGTCCTCACCTCCAGGCTGACACTCCCCACCTCCAGCTCTGCCTCATTTGCCCCAGTCCTGTCACTCCCTGACAGCCTAAAAAGTCCCTTCCCAGCTTTTTTGTAGTCCACTTCAGATCCTGGAAGGCCACAAGAAGGTCACCTCAGAGCCTTCTCTTCTCCAAACTGAACAGCCCCAACTCTTTCAGTCTGTCCTCACAGCAGAGCTGCTGCAGCCCTCTGAGCATCCTCCAGGCCCTTCTCTGGACATGCTCCAGCATCTCCACAGCCCTCTTGCAATAGGGGCTCCAGAACTGGATAAACTCTTTTGGAGGAAGTGATTTAATAACACTGAGAAGTGATCAAATGAGACATGTGGCAGCATTCAACAAAAACTCAAAGAAACCTCTGTGGTGAAACTAGCTGAGAGGAAAGAGCAGCAGGGATCAGTTTTTGTTGTGCAATTCAGAAGTCTCACAACCCTCACTTAAGAAGTGTGCCTAATTAAAAACCCAAACACAAGCCCAGGGGCTTTTGTTTACATCGTATAGGCCACGTTCTCTGCAAAACAAACCCCAGTGACTGTTAGTTGTGTGTCAGTAGTGTGTGTAGTGCCTTATTCTGCATCAGTTTCAAGTGACAGCAGCTTCACTGCTGCAGACAATAACCACAATACTCTTCTACATACCCTGAAGTCCTGCATCTTGCCTGAGTGCCCCCAGGTTTAGAAGAGGCCATGCAGAATGATTAAATACACATAAAAGAGCTTAATGAGAGCTCTTTGTCTCAATAAGAGTCAGTAACGGATACAAAGTAGGTTTCCCAGTGGAAGTCTTGACAAGGATTTACAGTGAAATCTCCAACATTATGGCAACATCTTCAGATTTTTTTTTGCCATGGTCCAGGCACAGTAATTCTGTCCAATCACCTAAATGCTTTTTGTGATATTTAAACCTTTGCACTTGATAAATTAATAACAGAAGACAAAGTCTTCAGTTCTAGGGTATATGGAGATATCTAGCTGCAATATCAGGCCTTAGCTGTCAATAAGCAGAAGGAAAACGCTACTTTCCCCCATCTAATAAGAGCTAATATGATCCTTGCCTTCAAATAAACAGCTCTGAAATGTCATTTATCCTCAAACTTAAACCCCACTCAGAACACAGGATTATTTCTAGCTCTAGGATAATCTTATCTGAAGCAAGTCAGAACTCTTCTGCCTTTCTCCCCTCCTACCTCCTTCAGCAAATCTCTAAATGGGAGTACAACTTACTCAAGCCATGTCACTGCTGAAACACTGTGTAAGTGCTACTAGAATGATTCCATTAAAAAGCAGGGGGAAATAGGCCTTTCCTGAGCTTAATTCAATTAACACAGGAACTGGTAACTAACCTATTGCTTGGCAGTCACAAACCATCACTGCACTGCCTTCTATTGTGTATATTAGGCAGTAGCTCTGACCAGCCCCATGACTCACTCTGGTACTAAAAAAACCCTCAGAAATCTAATAAAAATCAAAGCCAGATGACAGGTTAAGAAGACATAATTCAGGAATTACAGCAACATCTCTTTTTTTGTTTTGTTCCATGTCTACTGAAGTATGTCTGTGTGAGAGAGATTCCAATTCCCATAACGAAAATGAGTATTGAATTTCCTACATCCAGGAACATTTGTTTTTCAAATTGTTTATCTTCCATTTATAGGCTCAGGCATGACTAATCCAGTCAGATAAGGTCATTACTAAGTGCTTTGTAATGTTCACCTTATTTATATTAAAACAGAGAAATGAGCAAGGATTTGACATAATTGGAGATTAAAGTCTGTGCTAATATGTCTAAAGGAATAGTAAGTTTCTATCTACTTATGACAATTACACCTCAAATTGAGGTAGTTACACAACACCCTGGCAGCATCAGCTCCTGCTCCACTCAAGCTTCTTCCAAGTAACTCTTCTCACCTTCTTTCCACACCACTCCCAGTAAATGGCTAAACTCTGATCCTACAAGAGGCGTTAAATATCCACATCTGGCCTTCATGGCATTCCAAGTTTTCTCTGCAAGCTCTAATTAATCATTGCTATACATTTTGGTTGAGATGTGCCTTGGTTTCATCAGTACTCAACCTGTGCACAATTCAGTCAACAGAAGGCAGAAACTCTGAGTGAAGAGAAGTTAAAGGTCTGTAAGGCTGTCTTTGCTAGGAATGAGCAGCAGTGCACTGGAAATTACACAGCTTTGAGAACCAAAGCCTGTCAGCTGAAAGCAGGGAGGTGAACACTTCACTCTGGGTACCACACAGCATGCCTGAGATTTCTGACTCTGCAAAATGCTAAATTGAAGACAGGCAGTGAAAGAATGCAGAGCATCCTAATTAAATACTCCTGATCAACAACAGCCCTAACTCAAACCCACAACGGGGAGCAGGGGCTACAAAGATCACTTCTAGCTTAAAGAGGCAGTTACTTAAATAGTGGAAAACAGAAAAAACATCATGTTTTAGAGCACTTTTAAGTTATTAAAGTCTTACATATTGACTACAACACAGTGGAGGAACTGGAGCAGTGCAGAACACAGCACTTTGCCAACACTTTCCAAAGCATTAAAGCACACAGACCTTCTGAAGCATGAGTGCAAAGCAAGTATTTTCCTAACCTTTTAGCCTCCTCAGATCCAGGCTTTCATTCCTCCTCCCTTCATCAAGCTTCCCCTCGTGATCTTCAGCCTCACCCATCTACGCTCTTGCCCTGCAAGAGCTTTCCTACCAGCAAAGCAGTAACTCTGGATGAGAATTTCAGCTGTTGAGAAACTCCTCCATGGTTCTGTCCGTGCTCTTCCAGAGCCAGAGGCAGGCAGAGTTCTGCTGTCCTACCCACAAGATCAAGACACACTGCTGCCACAGTTTGCTATTCAATATTTACGAGTCCAAAGAGCACAAAAAACAGAAGTCCTTTCCAAGCTGTCCACATGACAAGAACCTTGCAACCAGATCAGAAATTTGGCTCCAAGGAAGTGTGGGCGTTTCTCACTGCTGTGAAACAATCTGCAAGCACAAACTTTGTGCTGCCTCACCTTACCATACAACCTCAACATTCACCCAGGCTTTGAATACACTACAGCTCCAGCAGCCTTCACAACCAGTCAGAACCCATCTACATGAACATCTCTTTGGAGGTACCCACCTACATCGCGGTTCCCTCACCATCTCCCTCTTTGTTACCACATGCCACTACTTTTATTTCAGTTCATTACCACAGAATGTTAGGGGTTGGAAGTGACCTCTGGACACTGAGTCCAACCCTTGCTGCCAGAACAGGATCACTCTGACTAGATTACAGGAATGCATCCAGATGGGTTTGGAATCTCTCCAGAGAAGGAGACTCCACAACCTCTCTGGGCAGCCTGCTCCAGTGCTCCTATCAGTCACCACACAGCTTCAAGAGCATGGTTATATATTTAAAACAGGAGCAAAGATGAAAATCTAGGTAACTCATTTTTTTAAATGCCCTTTTCATTGTCCTTAAAGACAGCAGCAAGAAGAAAAGCCAAGAGCCATACCGGAATTCTTTGGTGCTTCCTAGGGCTGGTGAAGCAGACAAACTTCGTGACTTCGCTCGTCCCCGGCTAGTGTTGCTCCACTCCTCATCATCATGGCAGGTTGAGCAATGATAAGCAGAGTCTGAGCTCCCATCAGCCTTACTGGCACACAGTTTTTCTCTATTCATCTCCATACTGGAAGTGAAGGAACCTCAGTGAGAGAGAAATCCAATTCCTGTGGAAAAACACCAGGAGAAAGGGGAGAGGGAAGAGACAGAAGGGAAAATCTCAGAATTAGAAAAGCTAACTGACAACTAACCACTGAGCTTACACACTTTGATCAAAAGGGTCTGGGCAGCTAAGAAGCTCTTCAAGGTAATCAGAAGACACAGAAAGGAAAAATGCCCAGAATTAAAACATGCATGCCCCCAGATTTAGGAGAGGCTCAACACAAAGTTGTTTCAAGACCAACACACACTCATGTCTCCAGTTATACACTGGATGAAATAAATTCATTTTAAGATACTGAAGAAAACAAAAAGCTTTAAACATTTGCCAAAGAATAGAGACTCAAGAAAAACTACGAAGCCTTCTATTAAATGCTGCACATATTGAACAAATAAAACTAAAACACCATAGTACCTAAAATACCAACCACACAACTGTCCAAGTAAGGAAAAAATAATGCAGTAAATAATAATAATAATAACAACAACAACTACTACTATTAAGTCTTCTATTAAATGCTGCACATAGTGAATAAACAAAACTAAAATACTCTATTACCTAAAAAAACCCCAACCACACAACTGTCCAAGTAAGGAAAAAATAATGTAGTTAATAATAATAACAACAACAACAACAACTACTATTAAGTCTTCTATTAAATGCTGCATATAGTGAACAACTAAAACTAAAATACTCTTATTACCTAAAAAACCCCAACCACTCAACAGTCCAAGCAAGGAAAAAACAATGCAGTAAATAATAATAACAACTGTTGTTATTATTATATTAATAACAACAACTACTACTATTAAGTCTTCTATTAAATGCTGCATATAGTGAACAACTAAAACTAAAATACTCTTATTACCTAAAAAACCCCAACCACTCAACAGTCCAAGCAAGGAAAAAACAATGCAGTAAATAATAATAACAACTGTTGTTATTATTATATTAATAACAACAACTACTACTATTAAGTCTTCTATTAAATGCTGCATATATTGAATTAATAAAACTAAAACACTCTATTACAAGGATGATCAGAGATCAGAGGGCTGGAGCACCTCTCCTATGGGGACAGACTGAAAGAGTTGAGGCTGTTCAGTCTGGAGGAGAGAAGGCTCTGAAGTGACCTTATTGTGGCCTTCCTATATCTAAAGGGGGCCTACAAAAAGGCTGGAGAGGGCTCCAAGGTGACCTTCTTCTGTCTTTCCAATATCTGAAGGGGGCCTACAAAAAAGGACAAAGTCCCCCCACAACTGTCCAAATAATAATAACACCACCACCAACAACTACTACTACTACAAAGTATTCTATTAAATGCTGCACATACTGAAAGAATAAAACTAAAATACTCTCTTACAGGAAAAAAAATCCAAACAATTATCCAAGTAAGGAAAAAACAATGCAGTAAAAAAAATAATAATAAACCTTCAGTTCTTCATAAAAATTAGATTAATACCAAGCTGAGCAGAGACAAAAACAAGTTGAAGGATGATACCAAAGTTCTTAAATCATTTGTGACACACTGGGGACATGGTCCAAAACAAACAAGAGAAATAAGGACAAATGTGAAGTATTTCACTTCCACGAATGATCAGCACAGCTACAAGACAAACAGCTGGCTAGAAGTAAAAAACACACCAAGCCAGCCCCCAAGCTTTAACTCAGCATCCTTCCCCAAAACCTCTACAAATCCCATTATCTAAGCTCTCATTTGAACCACGTAAAAGAAGTCTCATCACAATGCAAACAGAAAGCAACTTGGAGTGTATGAATAAACTACAAGCAAACAGTACCTAAGACAACATAGCCTGGAGGAGCAGGGCACACAGCCTGGAGGAGCAGTGCACACATCCCCCAAGCCAGAGGATTCCAACACAGAGGGAAAAGTTGGCTCCCTGAAAATGTGCACTTGTTTTTCACATGAGTTTCATTGCTTCATCCACCCACAGTATCCCATAGAGAATGCACCATAACCTTACTGTAACCAGGAAAATACTCACAGAATAATGGTATTTGGCTCTGAAGTTCCCAGAGGGCAACAAACTCCAGTGCTTATTTTTCACAGCACCCCAACTTTCAGATCACAAAAGCATCAATAAAACAAAGTGGTAATTTTAGGCTTAAGTTACTAACTTAAAACCACCAACTCAAACTAGACAATACTTCTGCTCCTCCTGTAGATTAGACTTATCTTAAGAGACCAGCACAGAGAGGTTCAATTACTGTCCTCCATTAATAATTTATAAGATCCTGCAGTTGTAAGGGTATCAATGTTCAGTTGTTGGTTACTTATTGCTTAGGGCCACCTGTGACCAGAACTTGGGAAATTGCCATTCCAACACAGCTGTCATTTTTTTGGGGGGTTACAACTAAAATTAGATAGAAGTAACTCCATTCTTAAACAACTTGAAGGTCAATATAAATTTAATGGCAGTTGGGTGATTTATGCACACAACTACTCCAATTGTGCAAGCACCTATGTAAAACCTGACTCAAAACTACTTTTGATAGAGTTTCATTTGTGTAATTTTTAATCACAGCCTCATCAAGCTTCCAGAATGTACCTCTAGCTGGTTGAGCCAAAGAAAACCTACCATGTCTTAAATATGACATATCCAGCATGTCTGAGGGAAAAGGGTCTTGCAGCATCTCAAGAATAATAAAGGCAGGGGAAAAAACAGACTGGAAGCGGTGGTGAAGGAAAAGCAGCCCCCAACAAGCACTGCAATTATGTTTTATTATCAAATGTAGAAGCCAGGCACTTCCAGAAGAAACCCTGTGCTCATAGAGTTACCCTAGGAAATGATACAAAAGGGTTGTTTTTTATCTATATCCTGAGTTAGCTCTCACTATGAGCAGCTGCTGAACTAGTTCAGAAGTACTGAATGAAAATCAGCATCGAGCAGCCTCTCATCTCCCCTTACCCACCATCCCCAACAGCGTATCTCTCAGAGACATTCGTGTACCCCCACACATAGAGCTGCACTATGCATCCTCTTGCAAAAGTCAGAGCTAAAAGTCATTGTTTCCTTAAAATCTGCATTGTAAAAATGGGCACAGACCAAAATCTGGCAGGCCTGGGCAGTGCACAGCGCATCATTTTCAGCTGCTTCCCCACTGCATAGGTTAGCAATTCCTCACTGCATTCTAATCAAACACTGAGAGCATGAGCTGAGCTCAGGGAAATAAAAATTGCAGCTATTGAAGTGTGTGGAAATGCAGCTTATGGAGTGGTTTTCTCAGTAACTCAACAGTTAACACATACACATCCTATTTTATAGCATCATCCCCAGCTCAGAGCTGCAGACAGCAATGATTTATATAGCAGCCCATATATAAGGCGTGTCTCCAATGACTGTTTGAAGTCCCTTCACCTGACAGGTGCTGCCAGTAAAGAAAATCAGATTAGTACAAAACTGGAAGCAAGACAGTGTCCAGACCTGCTAAATACAGCCTAAGAACTTTATATTCCTTCCATGTAATGCCTTCCAATTCAGGATGTTTTAACTACAGCTTACACTACATACTGTTTAATTAACATTCCCTCACAAGACCTTTATTAAATAAGCAGACTTGACACAAGGACAGAACTATCACTGAGTAGCTTCCAGGATTGGATCCAAAAACCTGAAGCACATGGCAACAGACTAATGAGGAGGCTGCTCTGCCCACAACTGAACAAACTGTTTCACCTTCATATGCAGCCAGCTTTTTCCTGTAGTTTCCCATCTTCAGCTTCTTCATCATTATAAACAAACACTCCTGTGAAGCAGAACTTCACTGGTGTTTCATCAAACCACCTTTACATAGGATACAACACTATGATGTCCCCAAAGCACCCCTACACTGTTCAACCTCATGCTGAGGGATTGTTAGGGAACCACACTCCAGGTCAACTGTAAGTCCCAGTTACAAAGGGAGTCTGAAACAATTCTATTGAGCTTTCCAAGGAGGGGTTATGTGTGCTCACATCTTAAGAGCCATCTTCTCCACTGAGACCACAGCAAACAGCAGCCAGAGAAATATGATCTTCTGATGGAATCAGCTACACAAGAGCTGCAAATCAAGTAATTTCATTTTGTAATGATCATGCTTAGGAGCTGTTATTTGGTAACAAACATCCTGCCTTAAATCATCCCAATTAGGGGATTATTGCAGACTCCATCCTGACCAAAAACATTCCTTTAACACAATAATGTCACTAATTTCTTAGGAACTGCATCAAGCATTCAAAACTCCTTGTTTTGTACCTTATTATCAACCTTATATGAGGGTATAAAACACCAACAACACACTCAAAAAAGGTACCACTTGCTCCTGTGCTACAGACCACTGTTCGCTTCATCAGTTCTACGAAGAAGTGCTTCTATCATATTCTGCTGAAAGAAAAGCACTTGGACAGAGATTGCATGCATAAGACTCCATCCCTAAGGCACTAAAATTCCTCTCACCCAAAATAAAAGAAGGAACCATACAAGGCAGACAAAACTTCTTTCTGGTTTAGTTTATCAGTTCACATTTTAGTGTTCCTGCAGAAAAAGAAACCAAAGCAACGTTCCACGATGAAATGTAGCAGGTGAGATTTAGTAGCAGGCTTTATGATTCCACACCCAAGTGCTGTTTCTACTAAAAAGCAGGCAGTATGACTATCACGTGTTAAATACCCAGGAAAAACAAGTCTTTGTGTTAACCCTTTCGTTTCGGACACACCGATACCAAGGGGCAGGCATCAACAGCCTAAAACCCACCTACAACCCTTCCAACTGATGCTGTCCCGCTCGTTCCGCTCGCACACGCTGGCTGTGCCAGGAGATCGCGGGCCAGACGAAGCGCTTTCACTTGTCATCCCCTCGGGAAACTCTCCCAGCTCAGGGCTCCTCACGTTACCGCTGCACAGCGGGTGCACTCCCGGTGAGGAGCTCCCCCGGCTCTGCAAGGGTTACCTGGAAGCGACCCACGGTCTTCCCAGCGCGACAAACGAGCGCCTCGGGGCCGGGCCGGCCCGCCGGACCCGCCACAGGGGATACAGGCGCCACGGGCACTGCTAGGGGCCGGCAGCCCAAAGCAGCGCCGGCCCCGACACCGCGCAGCCCTCCCGCAGTGACACGCACCGGGGACACGCACCGAGCTCCCCGCTGCGAGAGGCCCCTCGGCCCGTCCGACCTCCTCTGGGGTCCCTCCTCAGCGTAACCGCTCGCCCAGCGTCCCCGACTCACCGCGCCCCAGGCTGCTCTCCGTCCCGGCGGAGCCTCCCGCTCCTACCACCCCCTTCAGAGGCCGGCGCGTCGCTCCCGACAGTGGCTGTGGCGGTGGTGTTGGCAGCGGGCGCGGCGGCTCCCGGGCAGTGAGCGGGGCCGGCGGACCCTGCGCGCCTCCATCGTCCTCTCCCCGCCTCCTCGGGAGCGGCGGCGCTGCCGGCAGCGCAGCGCGCGTGCGCCTCGGGCCCGCCCCCCGCGCTGGGCCCCGCCCCTGCGCTGCCCGGCCGGGCGGGGCCGTGCGCATGCGCACACGGCGCGGACAGGAGCACCGCCCCGCACATGCGCCTCGGGGCTGGCAGTCGCCGTGGCAGCTGCGGGCCGCCGGGGGCCGGGTGGCTGCTTGCCATCTCTTTGCTGCCTCGTTACTGTGGGTTAGAGAGTTATTACCACCAGCAGAAGGCTGCAAAAAACGTAGCAAGGACTAAACTTTAAGGCAGAGGAACAGCCCTGCAATCCTTCCCACACAGTCCGTCATTCTGGACACGGAACCCAAGCAGGTTCCATGTAAACATACGGGAAAAGAATGCTTCACTGTGAGGGTGGCAGAGCACTAGAAGAGGCTGCCCAGAGAGGCTGTGGAGTCTCTGGAAGCGTTCAAAATGCACCTGGGCATGATCCTGAGTGACTTTGGGGGAACTCTAACCTACAGTATGCTGGGATTCTGTGCTAAGAGCATCACTCAGAAAATGGTCCAGGTGGGGAGGAGAAGCAGTGACAACCTCCTCAGATAACTCAACCACAGACTGCTCAAGGGCAAGCAGGACATTGCTGTGGTTTTGGGCTGGTCATAGCACAATGACTTCTGTGGTCACCTCTCCAGTGGCTGATGACTAGTACCAGACTGCAGCTTTGAAACTTCGTCCAGTGGAAGAAGTGCAGAGTCCTAAACTGAAGTTTCCTGAGTGCTCTTCTCAACCCACCTGGGCAATGTGCTGCTCTGCTTTTCAGGGAAGACAGAAAAAACAAGAGACAAAAAAAATGAGCCTCTGAACTGGTTTTGAATAAGTAGGTCTAAGAATATTGCTCCTAGAAGACTGTCAGTTGAACTCTCAGCACTTGCTTGGGTTCAGTGTTGCTCTTGACAGTAATGTCACAAGGTGACATTAAAAAAATCAAAACCTGCCTGGACATGTTCCTCTGTGATCTGCCATAGGAGATCCTGCTCTGGCAGCAGGGTTGGACTGGATGAGCTTTTGAGGTCCCGATCCTGCTCTGGCAGCAGGGTTGGACTGGATGAGCTTTCGAGGTCCCTTCCAGCCCCTGACGTTCTATGGTTCTATGCCTTCAAAACAAACTCATGCTGACTCGGAACTAAATCATTTAACTAAATCATTTGGCCTCACCACCGATGTCTGTCTGCCTCCTGAAATGCAAACACAGCCCTACAGACATCGAAGCAACTCTTGAATCTTCGCTGTGCTGTTTTGGTGCAGTGCTGGTGTGGGGATTGCTTTGGTTACACCTCTGAGTGCAGTGACTTGTTGGGCTGCCACGCATGCAGAGCAGGCAGGGTATGGAACTCCCCTGTCTCCCTGGCTGAGCGGAGGGTGAGCCACATACCCATGATGTTCCTGTGGAGCTCATGCACTGCCTGTAAGTTCCAGCACACTCTAGAAGGTGCCAGATGTGCAACACTGCTACTCTCACCTGTAACATGTCATCTAAGCACTGGCAGGTTTGTACATTCCACTGGCTTCCTCCACTTTCATGCCACACCTTTTAATCTCTTTGCTCTGGCTGTTGTTGTTTGCTCACACTTCACTCACACCCACCTCCCCTGGAGTTACAGTCATGAACTTTTACCTTAATGCTTTTTACATCATTGGTCGAATGCTCCGATACAGAATTCCTCCCACTTTGCTGTGTTAGGATCACATTTAATCTCAACTACAAACATAAGCTCCTGAAATGCAGGGAAACGTTTTCTGTCTGGGTCAGAAACCAACTTTGGAGCAAGGGTAGAAACGAAGCAAAAAGTCATTTAGTCTCTGTGTGCATCCTGCCCTGAAACCATCGGGAATTTCATCACAAACTACAACAGAGGTAGGATAAGGCCCCTGTATAGATGCCAACAAGAAAAGAATCCTCCAGAGTTACCAAAACCAGCAAGGTTTTCTAACTTCTAAATTGCATTTTCAACCAATGCCACTTTAAAGAGATAGAGACTCACAAGTAGCTCACTGGGATGCGTATCAGGATAAACCCACAAGGTCAGACCAAGTTACACCATTGTAAATGTGGCAATTTAGGAGGTTATTTTTTTTCCCTTCTTCCTCCTTGATGAAGAAATTTATGTTCTCAGAAAACTGAGCTGATAAGAAGTGACAGTCAATAAGTGATGAGAGAAATTAAAATGAGGAAGCAGTTGCTTCCATATGGGGAAATACCACTGGCAGTGTTACACCACCTTCGATAAAGTGCAGAACTTTGAGTCAAAATTTCCTCTTCAGTTCTCCTCCCAGACAACATCATGACAACATCAGCTCCAACCCCCCGCCATAGGCAGGGAAGCCTGCTCTAGTGGGTGGTGTCCCTGCCTATGGCGGGGGGTTGGAGCTGGATGATCCTTGAGGTCCCTTCCAACCTAAACCATTCTATGATTCTATGGTTAAGAGCCCAGCCAGCAAACCAGACACAGTTCTCTGAAGTTAATGATAGTTTACAGGCTCACAGTGTTATGGAGGCAGGGAATTAATGTGGCCGAGTCAGGAATTTATAGAACAATAGAGTTATTTTACCCAAAAACCCTCCCCCAAAACTAGACACACGATTCTATGACAAGGGGACACAGCCTCAAGTTGTGCTGGGGGAAGTACAGGCTGGATGTTAGGAGGAAGTTCTTCACAAAGAGAGTGATTTGCCATTAGAATGGGCTGCCCGTGGAGGTGGTGGAGTCACTGTCCCTGGGGGTGTTCAGGAAAAGCCTGGATGAGGCACTTAGTGCCATGGTTTAGTTGACTGGATAGGGCTGGGTGCTAGGTTGGACTGGCTGAGCTTGGAGGTCTCTTCCAACTCGACTGATTCTATTCTATTCTAATTTAGTTTTAACTAGCAGGTTCAGTTGGTTGAGAATATCTACACGGATACCATAGGTAGACTTGACTATTTTGGAAGGCAGAAGTTGGAAAAGCCTTAAGCTATTAAATATATATAGCGTCCCCCACTATCAAGATAAGGCTGAGCCAAGGTTACTGACAGATGAGTCAGGCTGGCTTAATGGAAGGGCCGTCCAGACGCTTGTCCCTTCGGGTCTTTCAGAAGCCTCCGAGGGTCGTTAAGAACCATAAAGAGTGATTAAGGTGGACGCGGTCCAAAGCAGACAGCCCTGTCCCTCAGGAGCTTTCGGAGCGCCAGGAGCTCCGGCAGAAGCTATCCCGACGGGGGAGAACTCCAAGGCGGGAACGAACCCTAAGGCGGGAACGAACCTTAAGGCGGGAACGAACCCTAAGGCTGGAACGAACTCCCAGGCGGGAACCCCAAGCCGGGCAGTCCCCCAAGTATTTATCCCCTTCCCAGACACAAAGCTGAGTTAGCAGTGCCTGGGCACACAGAGCACAGCCAGTCCCCAGCCGAGCGCAGCGCGGGCCCTGCGCGGGCACCGCTCCTGCCGGACGGGTCCCTTGCTGCCCCCTCACGCCTGCAGGGCAGGGGGAACAGGTCTGTTCGCGCCTGTTCCTCTCCCGTTCAAACCACGGAGGGAGAGGGATTTTAGGGTACACAGGACTCCAGGACACACAAGATGTCAGGAGTTGGAAGAGACACAAAGAGATCATCAAGCCCAACTCCCCTACCAGGGCAGGACCATACAATCTAACTCAGGTCACACAGGAACACATCCAGACAGACCTTGAAAGTCTCCAGAGCAGATGCCACAACCTCTCTGGGGAGCCTGTGACAGTGCTCTGTGACCCTTCCAGTCAAGAAGTTCCCCTTTGTATTGAGGTGGAACCTCCTATGCTGCAGCTTAGTTTGGAGACTGAAAAGTCTTTCAGGTGCTGAAAGAGATAAAACCAGGATGGCAGACAACACAGGGTAGCAATAGAAATCACTCACTACAAAAGCTAATCAAGGAGTAAACTTTCATTTGAGTTGGTTCTTGGGATGCCTTTCCCCCTCACACCCCCATTAATGAAAGTAATAAATCACCACTGGAACCACTTTGCCCAAGAACCTCTTGTTGGCTGCTAAAAACCCAAACCTTTCCAAGTGGCAGGGGTTTTTCCCACGCGTGGCAGCTTCAGGCAGTTGCTCAACATTTTGTAAGAGGCATGAACTCTGCACCACGCTGAACACTTAACCTCATTAATTGGTGGAGATAAGGCTGCTAATCAGCTGAGCCGATCCTATTTATAAAAGGGCTACAGTTACAACAGCAGCTCTGAGCTGCCCAGACTCAGCAGCGACCTTGGAAGCTCTGCCTGCAGGTCTGCATGTAACAGACTGCTAACACCTCATCCCTCCTCTACAGGCTGAAGTGCCAGGGGAGTTCTGCCACTTTGGAGCACTTCCTCCCTTACACCAGGACCTCTCTAACACCATTCTACCCCTGATGGTGCTTCCTTTCTCCCAGGGAACACACAGGGGAAAAATAAACAGCTGTAACTCTGACAAATAAGCATATCAACACCCTGCTTTGGTCTTCCAGCTCTGTCAAATACATTTGGCTGGCTTTAGATTGACCAAAAAACATTAACAAAGCTTCAGCTGCTTCTTTGCTTAAGTGCAGAAGGCTGCTGCCTGGCACTGAGAGGCTTTGTTCAGTCTCCACCTGCAACTCAAACCTACCTTCAACAGAAGGTATTGCCACTGAACTAGGAAACGGATTGTCTCTCTTAGCACCAAACAGGGTTGAAGAGCCTAGCCCTTGCTTCTCAAACTTCATTTCAAACAGCCTCTGATGACTCAGAGTTCCCGAGGAATCAGGAGAAATAAAAATGTAGCACCACATTTAAATTCAGATGAAAAAAGGGGGGCACATGAGTGTGACGAAGAAAGGGCACAAACCAGGCTGACGTAAAGGCAGAGCAATGCCTGTGGCAGCATTGCATGCATCATTCTGGCTGGTTACAAACACCCCCAGTCGTTATGTAAAGGCCATTATCCCAGTTTTAACGACTGAACTACAGTAATTGACTTGCACAAGGGTTAGCAGATCTGGCACAGCTAAGATAAGCAATCAGGGACACTGGCGGGCAGCCCCACACTCAATCCACTTGACCACGCAGATCATCTTTGGTAATGTCAGAAGAGGATTGAGAGGTGTTGGCAGCCAGTAAAGAAAGGTTAGGTAATAGGGAGAGACTTTGGAAAAACTCATCGTGTGAAGAGTAGCATCAAAACAGGCCTAGGACTTACCTTCTGCCTCACAGCAGGATGTAGAGAGGGGGCAGAGCTATGAAGAATCACAGAAACATCCAGGCTGGCAAAGCCCCTCAGGATCACCAAGCCCAACCTATGACCCTACTCTACAAGATTCACCTTAAACCACAGCCCTAAGCACCACTTCCAAACGACCTTTAAACACATCCAGGGTGGGTGACTCCATCACCTCCCTGGGCAGCTCATCCCAGTCCCTGACCACTCTCTCTGTGAAGAACTTTTTCCTAATGTCCAATCTAACCCTCCCCAGCCTCTGCTTGAGGCCATTCCCCTTTGTTCTGTCTCCAGTTACCTGTGAGCAGAGCCCAGCAGCAGCCTCTCCACAACGTCCCTTCAGGTAGTTGTAGACAGCAATGAGGTCTCCCCTCAGCCTCCTCTTTTTAAACTAAACAGCTCCAGCTCCCTCAGTCACTCCTTATAAGATTTATTCTTATGGCTTGAGGTGTCTGGGAAGGTGTTCCTGGCTCTCCCTACATGACTAATGCACTCTGGGTTTTTTCTGCCTTCAAAACAGATAAAACCAATTACTTCCCTCTATCAATCTTGTCATGACTCTGATCTCACTAATACAGGAAATGCAGTCCATACTTTATGATTTCCAGTTGCCACTCCAATGTAAATAAGAATTAAACCCCAGCTCTATTGATGCCACCATTTGACTCTTCAAGGGAAACCTGGTGATTCTTTTGGGGAGCTCTTGATTCACAGGAGACCTCAATTCTTTTCAGGAAAGCAGCTTGATCAGTTGGAAAATTCATTACCTGGAAAACTGAAAAGCTTCAGGTTGCTTCACTTTCCCTGCAGAAGACAGAAAAAGGGGGCTGAGAGGCAAGCACACTGCTGCAGCACTCAATTTCAAGTCCAATTATAATCTAGATGTGCAGTCCAGAGGAACTCTGAAGGATCCCTCTGAAGTCAAACAGCCCTTAAGACCTTTACTAAGCTAAACTTCCACATTGGCAAAGCCTGTGTTGTCCACAATTCCAAGGAGAGAGACTGAAGGGAACAACTTCTTTCTGTTTTCCCACCCTATCTCGGGAGGTCTGGCCAATGGCAGTTGCTGCCTGTCCCCAAGCCAACAGTGCTTGCTGGCCTGATGGAATTCCACCTCTTGGTATTTCAAGGAAACTGGCTTGTACCACCCAGGCTATCATCAGAACACATCCCAGCACCGTAACAGACAGCTAAAGGTACGGAAAAGGCAACTTCAGCTAGCAGGAAAGATACTGAAATGGCAACTTCAGCTGCCAGTCGGCTCTTGACAGCAAAAGGAGCTGGTTGTCCTGGGGCCTTCACTTGCCAGAAGCCACCCAAATAAGATAAACACCTTCTTGTAGCAATGGAGGAAGTTGAGTCACAAGCTTTCGTAACTGCCCAAGCTTTGAAAACAGTCTGTTGAGCAGCAGCAAAGGAACAGACCAAGATGGTGCCTTTACATTCAATTCCTCTTTGTTCTTGTGTGTCATCAGTGACACTGCCATCTGGAGACAGTTATGCAGCTGGGGAATGATTTTAAATAGCAAGAGGCAGAAGTTCCAGAGGTGGCATGAAGTGTAAAATGGCCAAACCCTCTTGTTGTCACTAGCAAGTGAACGAACTTTCACCGCAGGCTTTTCTCAGGGGCTGTACAGGTATGAGATGCAGCTGGAAGATTCATTCTTAGGTCTGGTTCACCACAATAAAACCTCATCACACACCAGCTGATTACAGTAAGTACCAAGCAGTCAGATAACTCAGAATTTCTCTTCTGGAAGTCAATAGGGAAACGATTTGCAGCTTAGTCACCAACAAAAATTTCCCTGCAGCCCTAAGATGCTACAATTCTAAGTCCATGAGCCTTGCTGTCCACAATTAATGAAGGTATTGATGGCCTCTCACCACATGGCCCTAAAGTTCTTGGGAGTACTTGCTCCTCTTATCAGGCAAAGAGCATTGTACTAAACACTGTTAAAAGCCCTCAAACCAACAATGCCTTCATCTCAAGATCTACTCTTTCTCTGTTCTTTTTCCTTGTAATTGAGGCTCTTGGTTCCTTTGGCCTTTAGGTTTGTGCTGTCCTATCTGGTTATCTGCTGGCAGAAGAAAAAATTCTAACCAGGGACTTTGTAATTTATGACATTTTGGTTGTGTTTTGGTTTATTTTGCTGTCGATAAACCTGAAATCTTGGTGGATTTAAAATAAAAGTGTCTGGGTCTTGATTTGCTCCCCTGAGTTGAGGGTCATATGGAGCCAGCTTGCTTTTAACCCAGAGGAGAGCCAGACAATGCCAAAACAACCTGACTTGAACAAAAGGAATAAATGCATGGAGAAGGGGGGGAAATCTATACAAAGGAAAAACTTAAATAGAGCTCTGAAAAGAGAAAAATAAAACCAGGTGATGTTATCAGTACAACACAACTGCAGTCTGGAATCCAAACGCTCCAGTGTAAGGTAGGATTAATTCTGAGGGTAAGCCTTAGATCACACCCTTCCAACTGTCAAAAACACAACTGAAAAGAGCCTCCTCTCTGCCAGCTCCTGGCTGATTTGCATTAGAATTCTCTGTACCCCAGCATTATTAACATCCTTCTTTTCATGTATTCAACTCCCTTGTATTTTGCAGATGCTCAGATCACAGATGCATTTGAAAACCTACCCATTCAAAAACCTTTGTTCTAGTTTTCAAGAGGGCCGCAGAAAGGTGATGCAGATATCCTTTTCCTTGGCACAAAGGGAAATATACCTACCAAACAGGCCTCTGAAAAGAGCAGCCAGCTCTGTAGTTAGATGATTCTTTCCATCCCAGAAAAGAACAAGGTAATATTTCAGACAAAAGAATCAGACACTGAAGAGATCTGCACCTGCATTTACAATAGCTTGGGCAAAACCACTCCTCCTGCCACCTCCGACAGAAGGCTCAGAGGGACTCTGGACCCCACTCAAAGCCAACCCTTCACTACAATCTTTGCACTAGGAAAAGTACCAGAAAGCAGCACTGGTTTGTGCTGGTAGAACTGCCTTGTTCTCATCATTACTAGCTACACGTAGGCACCAGTTTACCATCCCTCTTTAGTCACAGATGGTTTCCCTAATTCAGTGGCCAGGCAGCTACCGAATAACCCAAAAATCACATCCATGCAGATTGCCATCTCCCACCAGACCTCTGTACCATTCTCCCCCCACCACCATTGATATGGGGATATGAAGAAATAGGGGGTGACCAAAGGTATATCTGTACTAGAAACAAAGAAACAGAATAGGTAATCATAGAGAAGTAGAAGTAGATGACTAACAAGGGGAAAAGATGGTCTTAATCATTAACAAAGGATGTATTCTCAAGTAGCAATGTGAAAACATTCCAAGGCCAAAGCAAGGCAAAAAAACAAATACTTCACAATGTTATCTGGGATGGAGGAGAAGGACTGAGCAGCACTTGCCATAATCCTATCAGCCAGTATCCATGAGGAGGAAAAGCAGAAGACCACCAAGGAGATAGGCTGACAAGGGTACTACAAACCTGCATGGTCATCACATTCCAGCCAGGGGTGAAAAGTACATTGTGATGAAGACTCACAGCCTTCCTCCAACCGACCACTGCCCACATTTGAAGGACCCTTGCCCACAATTTCAGAAGGGAACTACGCAAGCGCAGAGGACTGATGAGATAATGAACATAGGAAGCGGGAGCAGGCGGGGTTTAGTGATAAGGATGTACAGGCATTTCATGAATATGCATGGATTCAGTGTGTAAATGTGGGGTGCTTGCTCCTTTGGGCATGCACGACTTTGGAGGAGATATCCCCCGTGCATCTTGCACAATAAACATACCTACTTTATAACTTTTGCGTTATAGAGTCTTGTCCGTACGTCACCCACGCCTCAGTCTCTTCCTTAAAGCCTTTTTAACCCCAAGAGATACATTTTCCTCTCCGGTGTTTGCTGATTTCTTCCTCTCCTGCTGGAGAACAAACTTTGCAGCATTTCCAGCCATGGGAGTGCTCCCCACGAGCTGCCCGAGCTTCCCAGAAAGCGTGGCTGATCCTGAATCATGCTGTCATTTCCTGTTTTGCCTCTCTGCTGTGAGACAGCAGGTTAGTTATTCAGGAAACATTGCAGTAACCAAGTCAGCAATGTAATGTTTCTAAGCCTACTAATGAACAACTCCTAATCAGAGAAAAATAGCACTTGGTGATACATGGACAGAGGCACTGAGGCACCCTCAGCGAGTTTGCCAGCGACCCCAAGGTGTGTGGTGCGGCTGACGTGCTGGATCCATCCAGAGGGACCTTGACAGGCTGGAGAGGTGGGCACAAGCCAAACTGAGAAGTTCAACAAGACCAAGTGCAAGGTCCTGCACCTGGGTCAAGGCAATCCCGAGCATCAATATAGGCTGGGCAGTGCCTGCCTTGAGAGCAGCCCTGAGAGAGGGACTTGGGGGTGCTAGTGGATGAGAAGCTCAATATGAGCTGTCAGTGTGCTCTGGCAGCCCAGAGAGCAACCAGGGCCTGGGCTGTGGCAAGAGCAGTGTGGGCGGCAGGATGAGAGAAATGATCCTGTCCCTCTACTCCGCACTGGTGAAACCCCACCTGGAGTACTGCATCCAGTTCTGGAGCCCCTGGGAGAAGAGGGCTATGGATGTGCTGGAAGGTGTCCAGAGAAGGGCCACCAGGATGAGCCTCTAGAGGGCTGGAGCTGCTCTGCTGTGAGGAGAGACTGAGGGAGTTGGGGCTGTGCAGTCTGGAGAGAAGGCTCCGAGATGAACTTACTGTGGCCTTTCAGTATCTTAAGGGGGCTAAAAGAAAGTTGGGGAGGGGCTTATTTAGGCTGTTAGGTAGTGATAGGACTGGGGGGAATGGAACAAAGCTGGAAATGGGTAGATTCAGACTGGATGTTAGGAAGAAGTTCTTCAGCATGAGGGTGGTGAGACCCTGGAATGGGTTGCCTAAGGAGGTGGTTTAGGCTCGGTCCCTGCAGGTGTTTAAGGCCAGGCTGGATGAGGCTGTGGCCAGCCTGATCTAGGGTAGGGTGTCCCTGGCCATGGCAGGGGGGTTGGAACTAGATGATTCTTGTAGTCCCTCCCAACCCTGACTGATTGTATGGTTCTAAGACACCTAAAGAGGTCAGGCATGCCTCTGCTCCAAGGCAGGATCCATTTTATCCATGTCATCCACCAAAAGTGTTATTAAGTGACACTAATGGTAGAAACAGTGCAACACCCTAAGGATACACATTTCAGTACTACTTCTATTACGTTCCTAAGCTTTTTCCAGTGCAACACATCCTTGCCTTGCACATTGTACTCCACATTATCAACTCAAAGCAAAACTCTAAAGATTTTACTCACATCTTTTGCGAGTTTAGCTTTAAAGCAACTGCAACTGATTATTTGCTAAAAGACTTAAAGGATAGAAGTATTTGAAAGACAGGAGAGATTCTGAGGTTGATGGTTCCCTTCTTCAAACCCCTGCAGCAACAGCTTTTAGCCAGCTTGGTTTGTCATGTAGAACTTCCTCAGGTACAAGAATTGTGCCAGTTACAATGTCCACAGCAGAATGTGGAGGCTTAGGCTAAGTGCAATGCTGCCAGCCTGTGAGGAGGGCTGTGACTGCTTCCCCTTCCACTGAGCCTGTGTGTATGAGTGGATGCAGCACACTACAAGCATCTCTGTAACCCTGCACACGTTTGCTTGCTACCGATTCTCATTCTGTACCTGGTTGTGAGTTTTCCTGTGGCTTCCAGTACAGGAACTCCTACAGCCTGCAGTGGCCTCCCAGGGCCTGTCAGATATTTCACAGGCTCGAGAAATGACATCGAGTTGGGTTCTGTGGTGTAGCACTGTCACTTCAGGACAGAAGCAGCAATCATCTCCCTGCCCCCAAGGCAGGGGTACCCAAACAAGTCTGTGAAACAGGTAGTGGCAGAAGGTGCAGTTGTGGAGAGGCTGCTGATGGGCTCTTCTCACTAGTAACTGGAGACAGAACGGGGGGGAATGGCCTCAAGCTGAGGCTGGGGAGGTTTAGATTGGACGTTAAGAAGTTTTTCACAGAGAGAGGGGTCGGACACTGGGATAAGCTGCTCAGGGAGGTGGTGGAGTCACCCACCCTGGATGTGCTTAAGGGTCGTTTGGAAGTGGTGCTCGGGGATGAGGTTTACATGGTAGGGTCATAGGTTGGGCTGGGTGATCCTGAGGGGCTTCGCCAGCCTGGATGTTTCTGTGATTCTGTAATTGCTGCTGCTCCTATCACACCACCAACACCCTGCTCCAACCCTAGGAGCACCAAACGCTAGCCAGCAGGAAACAGCTGCGGCAAGAACTGCAGCAGTGCCCTCTAGTGCTGATGAGATGTCTGCGAAGCTCTTAATTGAACTTTTTAATCAAGCTCTAAAGGTTCAAGGGTTCAAGCACAGAAGATTTAACTTTTAAACTAAGCTCATAACACTGCTCCCACAAGCTCTGTAATGGCAGGCTGTCCAGCAGCCAGATCCAATTCAGTTTTGTGTCTTTCCCAAGCAGTTCCCCTGCGAGCAAATTTGAGGAGCCCAGGCTGGGGCATGCAAAAGGTTGACTTTGCTATTCCCTTACAACAGTGGCTGTAAATATTGAGGGTACAGAAGAAGTGGCATCTCCTCATGATACTTCGTGTCTGTAAGTGAATGCAGAAGATTGAGAGAAGATGCCACGAAGATGCTCAGAGGGC
Source organism: Tricholaema leucomelas (assembly GCA_013400475.1). Classification (NCBI taxonomy): domain Eukaryota; kingdom Metazoa; phylum Chordata; class Aves; order Piciformes; family Lybiidae; genus Tricholaema lacrymosa; species Tricholaema leucomelas. Next base: position 142,518 of record WAAF01006604.1, read on the forward strand.
TGGATAAGAGTTGGGGCTCTTCAGCCTGGAGAAGAGAAGGCTTCGAGGAGACCTTGGAGTAGCCTTCCAGTATCTGAAGGGAGCTACAGGAGGGCTGTGGAGGGACTGTTTACAAGGTATTGTAATGACAGGATAGGGAGTAATGGGTTTGAACTGGCAGAGGGGAGATTGAAACTGGATGTTAGGAAGCAGTTCTTTACAATGAGAGTGGTGAGACACTGGCACAGGTTGCCCAGGGAGGTTGTGGAGCACAGAAGCACAGAATGTGATCAAAGATCACATCAGGAAAAGTAAGAGGAAAAAAGCTGACAAGGAGAGGGGATCAAGGTTAGAATGGTTAAGAAAGAGCAATGCAGGAGGTTTAGACAACCCAAACCACTCTATGATCGGTAAGCCCATGAAAGGCTTATAGAAGCTCTAGAGAGGCTTCGCTCTGCAGGGTCGGGGTCAGTTGGTTGGGCTGGATGTGGTGCTTGGGGATATGGTTTAGGGTGAACCTTGTAGAGTAGGTATATCAGTGGAGCTTGGTGATCCTGAGGGGCTTTTCCAACCTGAATGTTTCTGTACTAGAGGGTGAGTAGACCAGAGAGTGGAAGAAGCTCCAAGTTTCAGAGATCTGTTGAGCTGTCTTCTCTCAGACTGACAGGTCTGAAGGACAGGTTTGGAGGAGAACACAAGCTCCTTTTGGAACAATATTTTTAGAATCTGTGTAGTATAAGAGAAAAAAAAAAGAAGTTAGGATTTGTGCAGGGGTGAACAACAGTAACAAGCAGCACAACCCCAGCTGCCCTACGCTCTGTGCTCTTCAGTGCCATGTTAAAGGCATTTCCAAGATGCTCACCACCACAGAGCCAGGCCATACAAAACATTTCCTACTTTTGGTGCTCCATCTACAAGGCCTTACTCCTGCAAAGCTGTATAGAGCACTCCAGGACAGGTTCCCAGCCTGAAGTGGGCATGGGCAGCAGGTGGCAGCAGAAGCCTTAGCCTGGTATCTCCAAGCCGGCGGCCACGGTGGAGTCAGTGCAAAGCCAACGGCTGTGCCACTTACTGCAGAGTGGACTGAGCCTACTGCTCATGCTAAGCGTGGGAAGATACCTTGTCAAAAGATCCTATGGAGCCAAATCATCCCTCAGTTATAGCCATTTGCAAGGCTGTGTATTCAGCGTGTGTGCAGGCAGAAGTGTGCCAGGACCTGGGGTTGCTGGTAGATAGTAGCTGAACATAAGCCAGCAGTGTGCCCAGGTGGCCAGGAGAGCCAGTGGCATCCTGGCCTGGATCATGAACAGTGTGGCCAGCAGGACAAGGGACGTTATTGTGCCCCTGTACTCAGCACTGCTCAGGCCATACCTTCGGTACTGTGTCCAGTTCTGGGCTCCTCAATTCAAGAGAGATGTTGAGGTGCTGGAAGGTGTCCAGAGAAGGGCAGCAAGGCTGGGGAGGGGCCTGGAGCACAGCCCTGTGAGGAGAGGCTGAGGGAGCTGGGGGTGTGCAGCCTGCAGAAGAGGAGGCTCAGGGCAGAGCTCATTGCTGTCTACAACTACCTGAAGGGAGGCTGTAGCCAGGTGGGGTTGGGCTCTGCTGCCAGGCACCCAGGGACAGAACAAGGGGACACAGCCTCAAGTTGTGCCAGGGGAGGTCTAGGCTGGATGTTAGGAGGAAGTTGTTGGCAGAGAGAGTGATTGGCATTGGAATGGGCTGCCCAGGGAGGTGGTGGAGTCGCTGTGCCTGGATGTGTTGAAGCCAAGCCTGGCTGGGGCACTTAGTGCCATGGTCTGGTTGGTTGGCCAGGGCTGGGTGCTAGGTTGGACTGGCTGAGCTTGGAGCTCTCTTCCAACCTGGCTGATTCTATGATTCTATTTTACCTGGCCTTGCAGAATGGAGAGCCTCATTTCCCTCATATCCAAACTGCTATTTTCTCCAGATCTTAAACACAGTCCCTATGTTACTAAATCACAAGAACATAATCTTTTTTTAGCAGATAAGAGCTTAAATTTTAGCTCTATTTTAACAAATGTCCATAAAATCAAGGCCAGCTCCCCTCTAGTCTTCACCTATGGCAACACAACACATAGAGATGCTTGCTGCTTTGGCAGTTACATCAGCAGTGTGGAGCTACAGCAGGAGCAAGATTTAACAGTACTGGGTTCTGCCTACAAAGAGAAAGGAACCAAGAGTTCACAGCTAAAAAGCTTCTGATGAACTTTCCCTTACATCTCTTCAGTTTCCATGCACCTTCTGTCAAACAGCACAATGAACCCAAAATGCCAGAGGTCAGCAGAAATGACCAGAAATCAGACTGCTTAGATGAAATTAACATGAGTTAATTACACAGCTATGACTGTGAGGTCAGAAGTCAGACCCCACATGTCCGACAAGCCCAGGAGGAGCAGTGTTTGATATTCACCTATGGTGTAAGCTTCACCTCCCAGCAGTTGACAAGTCTGTACCTGAGCATTCACAGAAGCAAAGCTCCTCAATACTGCACGACCTTGCTATGAATTAGTTCCTAATCCATCAGGATCATCAGTTTTGAGTTCAGCCAGCAACAGTGCAGGTAGCTGTTCTAAACAGGGCAGGATACAAATCAGAACCACTTGGAGACTGTTTCATCAATGGACCCTAAATAGCACTGGAGTCACGAGGAAAGCTGCTGGCTTTGTGACATGGGAAACGGAGAGGAGAGAGGGGGAGAAGGAAAGATCCAAGTAACTTTCAGATGTGATGCAGCTGCCCACTTTTGTCCAACTTTTCAAAGAGCCCAGACAATGATGTTATGGTCTGGTCTTCCTCCACAGAGCTGCATTTCCACACTGCGAGGCGCTAAAGCCTCCAAACAATAAGGGAGAACAGCAGCAGGGCTATCACCCCAGCAGGAGCAACAGGCTCACAAATCCCCTTGACATGATTGCAGAGGATGTTCTGTGAAGAACTCAGCCAAACACAACTCCCAGGATGATCCTTCTCTACCAAAGTGTAAAATTAGGAATATTTCTGCTTTCTGTGGCTTTCACCCAAGTGTTTTACAGTTGACATTTCCTCCAACAATAAGAGAACATCATGCTAATCCCACCCTGCTCTTGTGGCCATCATCTGCTGCTGCTGCAAACTAGAGTGATTCTGCACGGTGAAAATGGTGGCAACTGCCAAGATTCATCAGGCTGAGCAAGCAGATGTCAGCCAGGAAGAGCAACAGCAAAGGAGCACTCTTCTCACTCAGCAGAGAGCTGCAGCTCAGGGAGGCAGCCTGTGTTCCAGCTCAGCCATTACATGACAAGGGTAAATGCAGGCACCTCCATGCCACAGGCTCCTGGTGCACAAAATGGAGGGGAGTCTGGGCACAGGGCTGTGATGAAACCTGCTGGGAGGTTTTTGCATGTTCAGCTGGGGAAACATATGCAGGCATTGCCTGATCGAGTTGACAGAGCAGTTTCAAAAGGCCCATGCAGGTTTGGCAGGGGATTTCTTGATTTCTTAACTGCTGCAAGTGGTTCAGATAAAGAGGCTTCTTTGGAGCCATGCTGCTGCAATGTGGCTGCAAAAGGAAGCTGCACTATCTGCTATTGTTCCTTGAGTGCCCTGACATTCAAACTGTAAAGAGCAAAGCATCAGAAACAGCACACAGACAAGGTAAACCACCCAGGGGCAACAGCAGGACAGAAGGGGCTTGAAGTTCTCAGCACCTTAACTGCACATCTTCCACCCAGTGTGCACCACCAACAGTAACTGATGATGCTGGCTGAAGTGCAAAGGACTGACAGGACAACCTGGAAACTAAGGGTGAGGGGAACACAACCACCACCTCGTACAACAGCCCTGAGAAATTCCGTTTTCTATCTGTAGAGAAAGAAAAGCCAGCCCTGCTCACCGGGGCTCCAGGACTCAGCAAGGGACTTCCCCTTTCACCAGGACCAGAGCCGAGGTCAGAAGGCTGCCTGGCTGCCATCTGGTATTTCTGGTTAAGTTACTCTTTGTATACAGAGCTGTAGACAAGCTCCAAAGAACAAGAACGATCCTCTTGCTTATGAAAGTTGAACCTTCCATTCTGATAAGCTGTTTCTTGAAGTCTATCTGTAACTGCTCCATTTCCTGTCACCATGCCCAATGCTATCACTTGATTGAAATATAAGCTGCAGGAGGAGGAAGAGAGAACTGCTCAACAGGATCAGTTTTTAATTCCAACATTACTCTTCAGAACCAGCCCTGACACCAGCCTGGCCGATGCACCTCGCTCATCTTCCTCCACACCAAATGCTCCTCAGCCTTCCTTCATAATTCAGTCATACCTCATACCCTGGGCAGTTCTTTCACATCATTTACCAGCACAAACCCCCAGGTTTGACAAGCTTCTCAGAATGCCTTGAGTTGAACACATGTCTGATGCAAGCAGGAGATGAACTATAGAATTGTTCAATTAAGTGATGCAGTCACCCTTGGAAAAGCTCCCAGATCTCTCATTAGTGCAAACTGGTGTCCATCACCCCCAGAACTGTCACTCCTTGAATACTTATTGTTCATTCAAGAGCTCAGATCCCCACTGGGCAGGAGGAAGAAAGAAAAAGCCCACCAAACACAAACCAAGAAAGCATATTCCAAACGTTTTTGTTTGCCACAGGAAAGCACAACCAACCTGTGAACTATATGCTACACCTAGATCACTTCATCCACTGCTTAGTGCCCTCTGGATACTAACAGAGTGTCCTGAGCACCTTCAGCACCCAAAAGAACACAGTGCAAAAAGTCCTTGCAGTTCTAAAGCTTGAGTGGCTTAAACATCAGATGTTGTCTACCATTCACTCTAAATCCTGTCCCTGTTTTTCCTGCTTCAGGGAGCCAAGGATCAAACATGATTATTCCCCCTGGACCTTGTTTCAGTTTTGCTTATAATATCACAGAAGGTAAATGACTAAAAAAAGATAAGGAACTAAGGTGAAAAATCAATGGAGGTTTAGATAAATATATGCAGTTCCACATTATTACAGCATGACTCACTCTGTCAAGCAGCAGGCAGCAGAGAAAAGGATCTGCTGCTGCCTACTTGCTCTTCACTCAACACAAATCCTCATTTTTGCAAGAGAGACAAAAACTGACTGTTAGGATTCTGCAGATCTGGAAATAAGCTGCTTTTGTAAACAAGGACTCAGAAAGTATGTGATGGGTCTACCAGATCCAAGAGCACTACAGATGCTAGCACTGCTCCTATCCACTGCAGACTGGCACTTCACTGCACTGCTGGACAGCGTTAGTCTGAGCTTAGCATCAGCACCCTGTCAATCAAAAGCTCTTCATTAGCAACTCCAGCTCCCAGTTCCTCCTTAAAGCAGAGGAGGAAAGCTAAAAAGAACAAGCACTTTGGATTAGAGCTGTGACAGGGTGCATCAAAAATGTCGAGAGGGAGCTCAGAAACACTGAGCAGGGGCAGAAGGAAGTGTCCCTGTACTCAGCACTGCTCAGGCCACACCTTGAGTGCTGTGTCCAGTTCTGGGCCCCTCAATTCAAGAGAGATGTTGAGGTGCTTGAACATGTCCAGAGAAGGGCAGCAAGGCTGGGGAGTGGGCTGGAGTGCGGCCCTGTGAGGAGAGGCTGAGGGAGCTGGGGGTGTGCAGCCTGCAGAAGAGGAGGCTCAGGGCAGAGCTCATTGCTGTCTACAACTACCTGAAGGGAGGCTGTAGCCAGGTGGGGTTGGGCTCTGCTGCCAGGCATCCTGTGACAGAAAAGGGGACAGAGTCTCAGGCTGTGCCAGGGCAGGTTTAGGCTGGATGTCAGGATGAAGTTCATCACAGAGAGAGTGGAATGGCATTGGAATGGGCTGCCCAGGGAGGTGGTGGAGTTGCCATCCCTGGAGGTGTTTAAAAGGAGGCTGGATGAGGCACTTACTGCCATGGTTTAATTAATTAGAAGGTGTTGGGTGAAAGGTTGGACTTAATGATCCTGAAGGTCTTTTCCAACCTGATTAATTCTGATTCTGAATTACTGAGGCTCTTCATGATCCCCATCCATGATTTGCTAAATTAGAGCTGGATTTCAGGCTGGCTAACACCCTACTCCCGCTAGGCTGATTTTAACCCCTCCACCTCTGCCACCTGAAGATTTTACATTTAAAAAAAAAAATTAAATTAGGAATTCCTGCAAGAGTAAATACGAGAAAAAGCTGAAGTCTTTATGGTGCAACCAGAACATCTTCAGCAGGCTCTGAAGACGTAGAGGGGAAGAGGTTGCACGTACCAGGAACAAAGACTGCAGCCAGGTTCAGCACAGGCCTCTCTGTCACACACATTCTCTCCGCTGCCCACCCCTCTCCAGTATGCTTTGTGCCAGCAGATGGAGCAGCGCTGCCTGCTCGCAGTCGGTGCCCAGCAGAGCTCAGCCTTTTCCCAGCTTCAACACTTCCTCCTTTTTTTCACAGACTTTTTTCCCCCCCTCCCTTACCTATTTTGCCGTTTACAAATCTGTTACATCACACTTCTCATTTTCCACTGCCAGCTCCACAGATGATTAGCTCCCGGGGTCAAGCACAGCTGACTGCACTAACCTAGAGCAAATGGCTTGTGAATAATTAAAGGAGGAGGTTCTCTTTGGTTTATTTTCTGACAAAATTCACTTGAGTTTAAGCCTGGAATTAATTGAATGATTATTCTGTGGGGGTCTGTGTTTCTAAAGGGTGAATTTTTAGCAGCCAGCTCTGCGAGGAGAAGCTCACCCAGCTTTTTATTCCCATTTCTATGGCTTGTTTTCCCAACACAAGTGACATACTGGGCAATTTCACAGCCACTCTGTGCTACTCTCCCTTTCAGAATGCTCCTTGGAGGCTTTTTAGTATTGACACTTGAAGAAAAAGCTGAGTAGGCAGTTTCAGAATGATTCAGCTTCGCCTCCCTTTAATGTCAATCTTCTGGATGGCCCAGATTATCAGAGGGGAAGTGCTCTAGAACACTGACTCCTGATCTGGGAGCCCACAATCTGTCAATATTTGACAAGATTTTAGGAATTGCCATGGGAATGTGAGCTGGAGCTTTCCCTGCTTCCACTGAACCAATTTAACCCATCAGCGCTTCAGGAGGAACCTTCTCCTCAGTTTACATTTTAACACTCTTAAATTTGCACAGGCTGCAAACTAGAAGGCAGCAAAGTACAGATCCAAACGTGAGGCCCTGTGGTCAGGAGGCCAGAAACCTGCCTGTCATGGACCAGCCCCTGTCAGGAAACAGGAACTGCAGATTGTCTGAACAGCATTTCCTGAGAGATGGTTTAACACAGGCAGTCAAGCCTGGAACAACATCCAGCCACAGCAGCACCCAGGCCTTCATTTTCTCAGCCCAAGTGACCGAGAGCCAGCTCATGGACTGAGGTTTACCAGATCAGGTCTCACCACAACAGTAAGAAATGTGCGAGGCAACATCCAGCAATGGTTCAGGAGGCAGAGCAGTTTTGTAACTCATCAGGTACACTGGACCAAAGTAGTAACATTTAAATCAGCATCTAACACTGCCAGGAAAAAGCACATCAGACAGGATGCAAGCAGCTGCCAGTCAGGATATGAGATGTCTGCAGCAGTCTTCATGTGACAGAGCCACTCAGCAGGGGTGACAAGGGAATGGGCTAAGCATGCCCTTTCAACTGGTGTTTGTTCTTTTCAGCCTGTCTCATACAAGCCCAAAACAGAAAATAGAAGTAATAATAAATTTCTCACATATTTCAGGTGAATTATGACATGGAACTGCTGGAGCAGGTCTAAAGAAGGCCATGAAGATGATCTGAGGGCTGCAGCATCTTCCCAATGGGGACAGGCTGAGTTAGGGCTGTTCAGCCTGGAGAAGGCTCTGTGGAGACCTTGTAACACCTTCCAGTATTTGAGGTGAGCTGCAGGAGAGCTGGAAAGGGACCTGTTAACAAGGCATTAAGTAACAGGATGAGGGGTAATGGCTTCCAACTGGGAGAAGCTAAACTTAGATTAGGTATTAGGAGGAAATTCTTCCCCGTGAGGGTGATGAGGCACTGGAACAGGTTGCCCAGAGCAGTTGTGGTGCCTCCAACCCTGGAAACATTCAAACCTAGGTCTGGATGAGGCCCTGAGCAACCTGGGCTAGTGGGAGGTGTCCCTGCCATGGGCAAAGGGATTGGAACTGGATGATCTTGAAGGTCCCTTCCAACCTAAACCGTCGTGTGTTAAATACACACTGAAATGTAATATTGCTAGACACTGACCAGCTCAGCTCCCACCCATCAAGTGGCTGATGCTGGAAGCAGAAGCAGGATTAGATGAAGAAAAACTGAACATTGCTATACAAAAATAGCCAGCTGCTGTTAGAGCATGTTCATTACTTGCTTCTTTTATTCTTTCCCCTCAAATCTGAAGTCATGGTTACACCTACACTAGAAGCAGTGTTAATCACAGTGCCACACAGGATCCTGATTTGTTTCAGACCAAGGTACACGGAACTCAGCAAGGGTGACAGGTTTTATTATTCTCTATTTACTCTGCCACTTCCCAGAACCCAGATCTTTCTATTTTTAGCTCTTAGAAGGCATGATTCAATCAGTAATTTCAGGTACGTTTCCCTGCTGATGCACTCCAGGGCACTTAATGGTCAGAAGTTTGAAGGCCCAACTCTGATCATCTCTTCCAGCAGCAGAAACTCACATCTTTTATACATGGGACTCAGCAAGAAATTAAAGGCCATGGGGGAGCACAGAAAACATTCTCATTAGAAGTTTTAAGTCTAGGTGATGAGTTTGAGATACCTGTTAACTTTTTGCTTCACTTGGCTCCTCCCCAGCTCTATCAGAGGATCCCAATCCCATAAAGTCCATCCTATTACCTTGACAGCTTTGCAAGCCAGGACCAGGCAACTAACTTCTCCTATCACTTCATCCACTCATCATCTAAATAGCTCAGATCCATTGGTCTTGTCCACTTTCCTCATCTAACATGCTTCAAAAACACAAAGTTTTGCTCCACTCTTCTTTGCAAAGACCTCGCTCTCCATCCTTCTGTACACTTAAAACACACTCAGGAGACCAGGAGTAAGAAGCTGCCAGTGCTGCCACAAAGACCAAAGAAAGCCAAACCACTCTCACACATTAGTGTGCTCACTTTATGAAGCCTTGCTCTAGAAATTTGGCAGCAGCTTGCTGAAGCTTTTTTGGAATCTTTAAGCCAGAGTCTTTTCAAAGCCTACAGGAAGGTTGCTATAGGTAAAATTACAAAAACCTTTTTGATCTGATTACTGATCCAAGCCCGCTCTAAAATTAGAGGTATTCAAAACTCCAAATGCTTGGCCTGAAATCAAAGACAGAAGAGTTCAGTGCTTCACACTTTGCATCCCCAACTTTCTCAGTTGCAGATCAACGAACACCCAAGCAGACAGATATTTAAAGCATATAGTTTAAAGCTCCAGATGTAACTAAAGCAGTCTGTAGTGAAAGGCATTTGCAACTGTTTGCATTTCACATAAACTGTAACTGCACATTTGTCTCCTGACACAAAAAGTTACTATCCTGGCAGGTGTTTTCTTGCCAGCAAAGGCACCTCAACATGGGCAGGAAGCAGTAGTGTAACATATGGGCAGAGATTAAGGAAGGTAAAGCAGAGTGTGCTTGCATTGATTTTATTATTGACTAGACAAAGTCACATATCAGACATCCATTGGAATAAAAATATACCAGGAGAGTGGAAAAAAACAGCCACACCATTTGAAACTGGAAGAGCCTAAAGCTGAATTCTCAGTTTTAAGCATTTCCAGCCCTGGGCTACTTACCAATATTCTGCAGTCCAAAAAGCCAAAGCTCCCAGTTGATGGCTGTTAGTTAAGTAATGTCACCATCATATTTTCCATACTCACAGCTTTTAAAAACTTCACCATCAGGGCTGAGAATTTCCATGTTTGGTATGAAACCAAGGCCATGGCACTGGAATTTCTCTTGGTTGATGTGAAAAGCCACTTTTGTTTAGGTCAGAACAAGGGAAGAGATTCACCCACTGAAAATACAAACCAAAACCCTCCAGGGGACCAACGCCAACTTGTTAAATCAACTGCCTTTCAACACCTCGTTTCAGGAATTGGCTTCTGTGGCTATAAAATCCATCCTTAGTTTTTTTTCTAGATGCTATTCTACCTTGTGGAGACTTTGTTCTTACTGAGCATTAAAATGACAACTACTTACCCTTCTCAGCACTTCTCAGTACCTACAGTAAGGACGGCTAACAATGACAAGAGAGCTTATCTGGCCAGATCCTCAAGTGGTAATACCAAGCTGTTCCACTCAATTCTTTCCCTATTAAAGGATACAAAAGTTTTAAAAGAAGTTACTAAACATTTCTGCTCTGATGTCCTACTTCAAGTGCTGCAGCCTTTTCTACTCCACAAAGCGTTTTTGTGATGTATACCACATGAATCACACCAGCTCCTTTCCTTTGGAGCTAAGAGACCTGCCAGCAGGTTTTGATTAAGCTCTTGAATAGCTCTAGCAATCAACCCAAGAAATGTCCATCATCAATAGCTGAGAATGGAAGAAGGAAAATGCCTGCAGCCACTATGCTCCACATGCTGGCCATCAGCGCCAGCAAATACTGCACAGTTACACATCCACTTTTGGACACTGCTGGAGACACTTTCCAGTAACAAAAACCACGATGGTTTTTAGCTCATCTGACAGCTGGCCTTAAAACAAACCCCACATGCCTTCATATCAATACAGACCTTTCTACCACTGCCTAACCTGTCCAATTAACCACTGAAACACCAAGCCTTTTTGCAACACTGAGCTCTGGGGGGCAAAGTACCCTTCTCTTCTCTTTATTTCACAACTCAAATCCTGCCAGAAGCCGTTTTGTGGGTTGAACAATAAGCTGCAAACCAGATCAGCCAAAACTCATGTCAAACTGCTTTATTACATCTTAAATAACATTACATTTTAATATAGTATCTATCTTGCATCCAGCTTTCTTGAAGTACACTGACTTGAAAATTAAATACAAAAGGTGAAGAGGGATACAGGGCGTGGAGAAAGCTCTACAGAGTAGTTTCATGAAAGAGTAAGAGGGAATTCATCTTTTATGCCAAATCCAGGCCTAACGCACAATTACAGCACATTTTTGTACAGAATGTTGCAGAAAAAACAAAATGGAGAAAAGCTACTACTGCTGCTAGGAAGGAGCATTTCTGGATACAGTGAGAAGATAGGAAAGTTTAACAGAACAATCTGCTGTCCAAACACTGCTGCTTTTAACATTTTATTTGAAAAGAAAGCCAGGAAAACCTGCTCGTTACAAAAAAATGACTCTGATCAGATGCAAAGGACTCATCCTACAAGAGGAACAACTGGCTGTGAGGAACTGGGTTTTTTTGTTTGTTTGTTTTATAAAGAAGATGGTCTTAAGGTTCCCTCCTCCCACACCCCAGAATCTTTCGACAGCGATTGTTTGAACAGGCTGTTTCTTTAAAAAAAACAAAACCACAAAACAAAACAACCAAAACCAAACCAAAACCCCAAAACAAACAAACAAACAACCCCCCCCCCCAAAAAAAACAAAAAACCCAACCAAAAAAAAAAGGAAAGAAAAAAAACCCCAATAATAAAAGTGACTTCTCACGCTACTCCAAAACGTGCATAGCTTGGTACTTGAGTTCTTCATAGATTTATGCACAGAGTAGCAACAATAAATGAATACAGCGACAATGGTTACAGGTTTTTAAACAGGTTATTTCTTCAAAGAAAAAACATCAAAGGACTTAGTCCAATATGCACTTTTTTAGCGTTTCTACAGCATGCGATTCCTAAGAGTAAACCCACCCAATATGGCAAACAATCAAAAAAAGGTTTATTTTTTTTTTTTCCTGTTTTAACTTAGAAAGTTCAAGATCATTATTTTCAAAACATTGATTTGTACATCATTTCATACACAAAGAATTGACTCGATACCCCAAGTGTAGGAGAGGTCTCTTTTGAAAACAGAGATTCCTGGTTGTTGAGACTTATAGGATAGTGTTAGGATATATAAACTGCCCTTTCAAGTGGACAAAACCAAAACAGATTAAAAAAAATCAGTGTGGTGAAAAAAGAGGGGGGAGGGCTGGATNCAGGAGGGACCAAGGATTGCATTTGTTATCCATAAAAGGTGAAAGGATTCTTTAAACAAGCATTCATTACCTTTTACAGCATGTGCTTGGTTACCTTACTGCTTAACATTATCCTATATATGCCAAGTTTTGTGCAACAATTATCTGTGATACTAGAAAATAAAAAAAAACAACCAAAAAAAAAATATGAGGGACTAAATTTACAGAGTTAACAACTCCCAGGTGCTCTGGGCTAGGACTCCCTTGTTCTGCTCAATTAAATACACAAAGAAATGGACTTAAAAAGGAAACTTGGAAAAGAAAAAAATCCTGCTAGAAACATGACTTTAAAATTTGCAAGTGTGTGAGATACAAGTCCTTAACCTCGACTTGGAAACTACGGTGAAAAGCTAAACTGTTTCACAATTATGCTCAAGTTTATTTTCTGGTCATGCTTTTATGATAGTGTTTCGTTTTTAATCTCTCAAGACAAAAAGAGGAGGGGGGGGGGGGGGGGGGGGGGGGAGAGGGAAACAAAATTACACACCCACAAAACAAAAGGAGAAAAAATAAAAAGTAATGGTCCCAAAAGGAATGCACAATTTCATTTTGCTTACAACACAGAAATTCTTCTTGGAAAGGTAATTGTGCTCTTCATTTCAGCAACAGGAGACGGAAAAGATCTTGCCCTTTGAAGTTGGGGAGGATGGGGGTCCAAGTTAGTATGGTTGGATTGGATATGCTATCATCTTTTTGTTTGTTTGTTTGTTTTTTACATTTTCAACCGTTGGAAACTTCTTCCAGTCATGGAGTCCGGCACTCTTCTGGCACACAGAAAGATTGATTAAGAGTTGCACTTGGATAAACTGTAATCAAGTTTCAAGCTTGGCTCTGGCTACCCACTGACGCATTTAGCCATTATCTCACCATTTTCAAGAACGCCATTTATTTACTAACTGGGGCTCAGAAGACTGTACAGTCATCCCTAGCAGGGAAATAAAACATGCCAAAAATAGTTCAGCACAGAAATGGCATCGCATACATTAAACAAATAGCCTTCTAAAAACACAAATGGATTGCCTCCTTGCAGTGACTTGCCTAATCTGAACTACGAGCTTGCAGCAGCAGCGCAACAGCACTGCTCAGACCTGGGAGAAAGCGTTCTGCGGAGCAAGCACGGACGGCTTTAGTGAGTTGGATACCTACCTACTTCAGTTCCAGATCTTGAGGAAGCTGTCCCATGATCCTGTTGCCACTGCCATACCATCATCAGTCACACCTAAGCAACTGACACGGTTATCATGACCAGCAAGGACACCTATAAATAAGGACATACAACAAAGATGCTACGTTACTGGGATGATTTCAGGTCACCGAACACCACGGCACATGTGTTTGGGCTGGTCAACCAACACATTCAAACATCCTGGCTGCAATTTTTAACTCATTTGGGGTTTTCCAAGCACAAACTTAAGATAGCTAACTGGCTGGATTCACAGAACTGTGTGAACTCACACCAGTTCTCTACCAGAACTGGTAGAACTCAGTAAATGCACTACTGTTCCTTGTCTGCTCCCCACATTGTGACCTCTACTGCTTTCTTCTGAGTTGTGCAATTACAGTCCTGAAACTTCTGCTGACAATGTCACAGCAGTAAATGCCTAACCCTGCACTGCACAGATCTTAGGACTTCCTCTCCACAGTGATAAAGATCAGTTGGATTCTATGATTTTTATGTGCAAAATCAGAAGTTAAGCTGAATTATGTTATGAGCACTAAAGGACTTTCAATCTAATTCTGTCTTACTACATTTGCAAGTACTTATAAGACAAACTCCTACATACAATTTATTTGTCAATACAGAGATCTGCTACAATTCAATTATAGTGCTATTAAAAAAAGAGAATCGAGACTGGAAACAGAAAAATTCAGGGAGCCAACACTTTGCTCTATTCCTTTTCATTTAACAGTTCCAATGAGGTAAAAAGAAAATCTAATTACGTCCAAGCTCTTTCCAGTCCATAGCACTGAGCTAAGATATTCTTGAAAGACTTAAAATTAATCTTGCTACATAAATTACACTGCTCACAGGACTCTCCTCATTCATGTTTTGGGCTTTTCCCCTCCATTTACTATTCTCCAGTAAGAATATGAATTGAGTCAGCTTTAGCTCAGAAGTTTTGTGTTTAAAAATGTGTATTTTCAACTGCTCATTCAGTGCAATGAAGACTGCTTCATACACAAGGAGTCCTGATGCTTAAAGAGGTGAAAGAACTCACATTTCTGATACACTTTCCAACAGCAGTAATGCTGTGTGAGTAACACCAGTAATCTCCAGATCCCATTAAATCCATACAAATGTCTAAGCCTCAACACAGAGCTGTGCACTACTGCAGCAGAAGCCAAACAGTGAGTGGTGAAACAAACCACACGACCCTGAGAAATTCAGAAGGATAAAGAAGCCAGAGCTAACAGAAAAAAAAACTAGGAGCTACCTAAAAGTGACTGTGGAAACAGCATTAATAGATCAAAATTCATCGACATAACCAAGTGCGGCAGCAGAAGAGCACCAAGAAGTCTTACACAATTTGAACTGAATACATAACCACAAAGGGGTTTAATATAGAATCAGGCAGGACAGAAGTGTCAAATCTGCTCAATCTTAAAGCTCAGAACATTTCACTAAGCAGAATGTTTGACAAAGTAGTTGTTTAAATTGGTTCTAAAGCTTGACAATAAAGAATCACACTCCATGAGAACATGGACCATAAACCCAGATCAGTATAAAAGATTTGCTTCTCCTCTCTACAGGCAAGCAAGATCACCACCTCCTGCTGTTTTTTCTTCATGAGTCTTTCAAAGAAAAAAATAAAGGGAAAACCATGTAATTGTTTTTTTACAGTACTTAAATACAGCCAACTGTAAACTAACCTGGACATCAATCAAGAGCAATGTCTGAATCCATCCCTGCAGAAGGCTTATACACACATTTATTATCTCAATAATAAATGCAAAAATGTTGCATTCTAAACCTCAACACACAGACCCAGGCCTCCCCAGAACATGCATTTCAGTACTGAAATAACTGGATTTTGCACCACTGACTTGCAAATAGCACCAAATGCTGTTCACAAAACATGGACAGAGTGCCCAAAGTATACCCTGCCCTCAAAGTGATGAGTCAATTTGCATTAACTAATGAACTTCTAACTAATCCTTTCAGCCACATGTGGAAGAATATTTTGCTTGGCTGATGTTTTTTTGTTTGCTTTTAAAACCCACCTTGGGTAGCTTTGAAAGCAAACTCTCCTTCTCAACCCCTGTTTTGATGATAACAGCAAAACATTTATGGCTTAATTTAAACCTTTTCTGTCTTTTTTCCCTTTTTTATTATGTTTCCATTTTAAAGAATTGAAGTTAAATTATGTCAATCACAGAACCATACATTTCATGTGGATCTGGCTACTGGAATGGGCTGCCCAGGGAGGTGGTGGAGTCACCATCCCTGGAGCTGTTCAAGGCAGGATTGGACGTGGCACTTGGTGCCATGGTCTAGCCCTGAGCTCTGTGGTAAGGGGTTGGACTTGATGATCTATGAGGTCTCCTCCAACCTTGGTAATACTGTGAGACTGTGATCTCTTCAAAAGATAATCTCCACAGTGTTTGTTTCTCTGATTGTCTCTCCAACTACTGCTACAAACATCAGGAAAAAAATCTTTTACGTAAATAGCAATATTAGAAGAATTCTTTCCAGTGAGGCTGGTGAGATACTGGCACGGGTTGCCCAGGGAGACTGTGGATGTCCCCTCCCTGGAGGTGTTCACAGCCAGGTTGAATGAGGCCTTGAGCACCCTGGGCTAGTGGGAGGTGTCCTTGCCTATGGCAAGGGAGATGGAACTCAATGATCTCTGAGGTCCCTTCCAACTCAAGCCACTCTGTGATTCTATGAATCTATGAACATTAGCGTTGAATTGCTTGAACAGTTTATAGATCAATGCCAGATAGTCTTAAAAAAAATAGAAATAAACACCAGCCCTCCACATCCAAATCTTCGGTTTTAATGGCAGTCTCCCATTGCTCCCTCCTATCCTTTAGCAGGATTCCAGTTTATCACTAAGGCACTTCCATCACTGCTCACCTAACACTAATCAGAGTTCTAAAAGCTGAGGCACAGAACAGTCTGTGCATGAGACTCACCTCATGCATTCATTACTCCACCCTGTGTTTCTAGTATTTACCATCAAAACCATTTACCTGCTCTATCAGCTTTCAGTGTGTCCCAGACATTGCAGTTGAAGTCGTCATAACCAGCTAAGAGCAGACGTCCACTCTTGGAAAATGCTACGGAGGTGATGCCACAGATGATGTTGTCGTGTGAATAAACCATGAGTTCCTGATCAGCCCGAAGATCAAAGAGCCTGCAGGTAGCATCATCCGAGCCTGTGGCAAACGCATTGCCATTTGGGAAGAACTTGGAGAAGGGAGGGGGAAGAAAGGAAAGAAAGACACATTTCAGACTCAATTGTCTCACTGAGTAGATCGGTTTTTATGGCCTGTGTGGAAAAATAAAGCATCAAGAGGGTTCACCTCTACTGGCGTGTGGGCAAAAACCAGTGGGGTAAGAAAGAGCATAACCTGGAGAAGAGAAAGCTGAGGGGTGACTTTATTGCTCTGCACAACTCACTTAAAGGAAGTTGTTGTGAGGTGGGTGTCGGTCTCTTCTCTCAAGTCACAAGTGATAAGACCAGAGGAAATGGCCTGAAGTTACAACAGGGGAGGTTTAGGTTGGACATGAGAAAAAAAATTCCTTTACTGAAGGAGTGGTCAGGCATAGGAACAGGCTGCCCAGGGGAGGTGGTAGAGTCACCAGCCCTGGAGATGTCAAAGAAAATGTATAGATGTGGTCCGTTAGAATATGATTTAGAGGTCAGGGTGGTTTGGGGCTGATGGTTGGACTTGGTCTTGTAATGACAGGACGAGGGGTAATGGTTTTAAACTGGAAGAGGGGAGATTTAGAGTAGATGCTAGGAGGAAGTTCTTTCCAGTGAGAGTGGTGAGACACTGGCACAGGTTGCCCAGGGAGGTTGTGGATGCTCCCTCCCTGAAGGTGTTTAAGGCCAGGTTGATGAGGCCTTGAGCAACTTGTTCTAGTGGGAGGTGTCCCTGCCTACGTTGGGGAGTTGGAGCTGGATGATCCTTGAGTTGCCTTCCAACCTAAACCATTCTATGATTCTATGATGATATCCGAGATCTTTTCCAACCTTAGTGATTCTGTGAACAGCCACTGTCCCCACTTACCACAGTGGATCTGAGACTGCCCAAATCCCCCCAGCTATACAAGCTGTTGAAGAAGACAAGCTGTCATACTACATCATGCAGTACATGCCTAAGAGCAGAGAAGTACAGAGACTGAAATCCCACATCCTCGCCAGAGGTGATACCTACACAGATGGCATTGATGTCCGACTCGTGGCCAGTGAAGGTTTGCCGGCACATTCCTTCTCTAACATCCCACAGTTTGGCAGAGGCATCACAGGCACCAGAAACAAAACACCGGGCATCAGGAGCAAGGGACAAACTCATGACATCTCCAGTGTGCCCAGTAAATGTAGTTGTCTGCTGACCAGTTTCTATGTCCCAGAGAGCACTTGAAAGAATAATTAAACAAGGCAAAAAATGAACACATTTGTACTGTTACAATTCTCCTGTAAACCTGCTCAGTTGTATCACTGCTGAAAAGTAAAACTCCATAAAGTATTAACTGAAAACATACTGAGAGTGCAAAAAAAAAAAAAACCAACCCAAATGTTCTTTGTTGAACTCTTTGGGTCATGTTCCAAGATCACTGGACATGAAAGACTTTAAAAGCTAACCTCAAATTCAAAATACTGAGGGTTTTTAATTGAAAAACAGTGCAAAAAAAAGACCCCAATGATGACACTCATTGCTCTTTAGCCACAAAATCCTTGTGATATGCCACTGACTGCTGTCCAGTATTGCTACAAGCATGACTGAAAGCAGCAGTGCTAAGGCTACAGCAAAAAGTGAGTCAGCACTTCTCATTCTCAAACACTCATTGAGGATGTGTAACTTTGTGAATTGTGTCTGTCACCTTAAAGCTGCTCCACTTTCCCAAGACAGCAAAAATCACTACTACAGTGATAATCAACGGGTATAAAAGGACAAAAGCACACTATCACCTGCCTAACTAGAGGGCTAAATGCTTAAGGAGGACTAAGGACTTTTAATTTCTGTAATTTCTCAGCAAAGCAGAGCCATCAGTGGCAGATTTGGACCAGACAAAGAAGAGATGGCTGTACTTTGAAGTCTGCTGGAAGTGATGTCAAGTTAAAACTCTTAGACAACGGCAGAGCTGCTACAGTCACTCCTGAAGCAGCTCTGTTAGAGCATAATTTTAACAAATCCTGTTTAATTTTGTTTAAAAGAAAAGCAAAACCTAACAAACCACCAAGACAAAGTGGTATACACAAATGTATGCACTCAACAGCTACTCAGAATCTGCGGACTAAGGCATTCAAGAAGACTGCTGCTGTGTAGGAGAGGTATTTATCAGACCACCTTTGCTCCAAGTACTGCTGCTTGGGAGAGCTGTAATGCTTTTCAGCATTAGATAGAAAAATGTATGTAGAAGCTGGAGGTCTTTTTTTTGTTCAGAAGCTAGTATTTACTGAGACAGACACCTACATTCTCCTCAACAAACCCATCTGCTGTCATTGCAGAAGATTTTCTAGGAGCTCTGGTAGAAATTCTGTACTAGAAAGCCCAAGCAGAACTTCTAAAGTAACAAATGCTGAATACTAAACAAGACTGAGAGAAGTCATTAGTCCAGTGCTGACTACTGATTACTTATTAATGAAAGCCAAATAGTTACAGCAAAAAACCCACAAACTTGCCATACCATCTCAACAGAGAATTAAGTTAAGCTCTTCAGAACATGGGCAGCCAAAGCTAACAAACTTGAAAGTCCGAGTTTTTCAAGTAAAAACGTGGCACACAAGTGATGATTAAATCCTACTGAGTTTCCTGGGTGGCTACCAGATTCACAAAGGAGCAAGCTGCCTTCAAAAAACAGAGCATAGCTGTGCAAAGCCATTACTAATGATCATGTCCAAACCGTGCTGCTTACCAAGTGGTGTCGCCAGAGCTGGTAACAATTTGATTATCATCCAAGAAGCGACAGCATGACAAGTATCCTGAACACAAAATTAGAGGTTGATGAGTTAGAACAGAGATCACTCTTCACATTGCACTCTGGCTTGCTTGTATGTTGCTTCCTCATCTCCTGAATATGCATTAAGAACTACTGTATAAGCCTAAGCCACAACACAAGCAGTTTTTACATCAGAAACTCCAACATTTTGGACAAAATGTAACTTTGCTCCTTACAGACTGTGCCAAATTCAATCAGTACAGCAGCAAAGAGATACACTGGGACCACAGCAAGTCAGCCTAAACAAAGGTATCTCTAACACCATTAGAGGTTTTCTCTGGAGCCAAGCTGAGAGCCTCTAGAGCAATCTACCTTTGTTTTGCTGTGTTTTGGATTACACTCTCCGTGGAAAACAAGGAGACCGTGAATAGAGAAATGGCTAATTGCTGTGCTTAGGAAACTTCAGAGCATTCTGAGCAGGCACTCACCTGTGTGACCAGCTAGTTCACGGCTGACACGTACATTCCCTTCACGAGTTTTCAAGTTATAAATGGAACAGATGTTATCAAGACCACCACAAGCCACATAATTTCCAGAAGGAGCATATGCACAAGTCATCACCCAGGATGAGCGCAGGGGAATAGCATGCACCTGAAAGCAACACACACATGGATTTCACATCTGCAAAACAACTGACTCAGTAATTCACCACCAGAAAGGCTCTCTGAGTACATGCATCATCATCATCTTGTCAAAAGGACAAGAAAGCAGTGAAAAGTCTTTGGCTGTCTGAGCATTAACCTATTCCGGGGGTAACTTGAATACGTAGCTGCTCATCAGAGCAAGTTGTGACGTAATTACAACCTCAGATTTGCCTTTCCTGAATCTGCTTTAATCACCAGTTTTAGTAAAAACTGAATTATTTCATTTCAGTGCTCTGATTACTATTGGTTTATTATGGGTTCGGGAAAATATTGACTTCCAAGTGCAGTCAGCAAAACTGCCATTTCCAGGCTCAGATGCTATGAATGGTAAGGAAATCGGCTCCTTTCACTGTCATTTAAATCCCTCTTTGGAAAGCTGCTGCAAGCAATCAGACTTCAGATTTAAATAACTACCCCACCCCATGGCTCCTCCTCTTTCTGTGCTCAAAGAACTTGATTTAAAAATCTATCGAAGCTAAACATGTTCTGTCACGTTAACTCCTTGCTTTCATCCTTCACATCTGCTCTTAACATCTTCGAAAAGAGATCACATCCTGAAATTTTGTGCACCATTAACAGCCTCCCTGACTTTCTCAGGTAAAGGTGTGCAGCATGAACAGCCTCCCTGACTTTCTCAGGTAAAGGTGTGCAGCATGAACAGCCTCCCTGACTTTCTCAGGTAAAGGTGTGCAGCATGAACAGCCTCCCTGACTTTCTCAGGTAAAGGTGTGCAGCATGAACAGGCTCCCTGACTTTCTCTGGTAAAGGTGTGCAGCATGAACAGCCTCCCTGACTTTCTCAGGTAAAGGTGTGCAGCATGAACAACCTCCCTGACTTTCTCAGGTAAAGGTGTGCAGCATGAACAACCTCCCTGACTTTCTTAGGTAAAGGTGTGCAGCATGAACAACCTCCCTGACTTTCTTAGGTAAAGGTGTGCAGCATTAACAATCTTCCTGAATTTCTTAGGTAAAGGTGACAACAGCAGCAGGAGAACAGACTAATCAGTCATCCTGCACCAACCAGCAGTTAAAAAAAACAATACCATGCACTAAACCCATAATCAGCTCATTTTTTTAAGTCTCCTACCAAAGAACTCATTGAAATAGTCACCTCAAGCCAATTCTGACAGGTTGTGTTAAGTTCCAGCCTGTGCTGCAATGACCTAAGCACATCTGCAGACTGGCAGTCGAGTGGTTTTGCACTAACAGCTCCAGGGTGTTACCCAGTCAACCTCAGCACACCACCAAGCTGTCTGCTGCTTCTAATTCCAGAGGGTTTGTGGTTTGGGTTTTTGTTTATTTGGGTTTTTTTACCTTACTCTTCAGTAAAGGGAATTATTCCTTAGTTTCACAGCTAGGATTCAACAATAATCCCAGCTTTAGGAGCTGCTGCTGGAGTTGTTTGCTTCTGCTTCTCTGTTCTCTGCAGCATGCCATTTGCTCTGGCAAATTATTTTTGAGGCAGCAATGAGCTAAGCCAGGAAAATGTATTTGAAATAAAGTCAGTTCCATATGAAGTGACACACAGGCTCCTGTGCACAATAGGCTTCTGCAGCTCCCTCAAGCTAATTTAAATGGGCAACAGGAGCTTGAGTTCAGGACGATGAAAGTAATAGAGCCAGAATCATGAAAGGTAACATTCTCCTCCTTTATACTCACAGTCAAACAACACTGCAACATGTCAGTTAGCCTTACCTTGTTTGTAGTATAGCTGTCCCATATTATAAGTTTGCCATCCTGGGAGGCACTAACTAGAAGCCTAGAGAGGAAAGGGAAGGTAAACACAATCATTGTAGGAAGACAAGAAGGAATAGCTTTGTGATGAACATCTTTATGTTGGGGCATTTGTTTCCATCATGAAGGCCAAGGCACTCAAAACCATTTCATTACAGCATGGCACTGCCCATTCAATTATGAGCACTATAAAAATACTTTTGAAATTATTCCATTTCAGTGCTAAGTACGAGGGAAAAGTGTGAAGCAGCACCTCCACATTGACATGTTCTGACTTCAGGATAAACTGTAGCCATTGAACCACCATCAGTCTTGATATCAGAGGGGAAAAACTTGCATGGAATCACTGCTGCTGTGTCCTAAACACAGACTTCAGATTCTTGGGGTTTGGGAGTTGACACCATCAACTTGTTTTCTTCTTACTTATTTTTGAAACAGGCATTTAAGTTTTAAGATAGCCCTGAATGAATGTCAGCACTAAAACATAATAGGAAGAGAAAAGAAAACACAGCCAAGGCAGCACTAATGGGAGGTGTAGCATCAGGAAGACTCTTACTCTACTTCACCTCAATCCCCCTCCCAGCAATCCTATCTGAAACACAATGCACCTAATTGTTTAGAGCTCTCTTATCTGTTTTTAATGTGCATAAAGAAAGATCAACTACACTGACAAAAATCTGTACAGTCTCCACATTTTTAAGTAATTCTGGACAAAACACTCCAACATGGTATTAAAATTTGCTTTGTGCATCTCCCTCTGACCACTTCCAAGCTGAACAATAGACTGTAATCATTGAGTGTACTCCAACACCTCTGCATTATTTCTTTTATTTTTCCTCTAGGTTATATTTTATTAGAGCTGTCTTGAAACACTTTTGCCAAACAAGAAATTGAATTCCCATCTTTTAAATAAGCTGTGTGCCAAAGAGATGCCTGAAGCAATGAACTCTACATATCTGTGAGAAATTAGCTTCTTTCAAGGCAAAGGAAACTGAGGTGTAAAAGACTGAGGCAGAAAGAGGCCAGCTGCAACTTACAAACTCCTTAGTTGTAACTTAAAAAATCCTAAGGGGAATTCTTTTGTTCCTGCAAGGAAGCAGCAACATGTTTTAACTGAAGGCTGAAAATGTGCTGCCATTAATGTGTGTCTTAAAAATCTTGAAAAGGGAATGAAAGTAGCCAATACCAGTAACATTTCATTACTTCTCACTGAACCTCAGTAGTTAACAGGAAGACACTCAAGGAAAAGACAACTGATAAACAAATCCATTCCATCTCCACAGTCCCTCAGAATTCACGTTGTACCACAGCTCCAGCTTGCAGGCAAGGAAGCAGAAGACTTTGGTGCTAACAAAAGCATACAACATCAGGAGAAAAATGCCACACTGGGTGTTTCTCAACTCCCTTGCTTTTCTGAGTGTCTTGGAATCAGTGCTGTATAGTGGTAAGAACAGGGAGTCCTGCACACTTGCTTTTCCAAAGTTCTGATTCTGGATCATTAGCACCCACCTGGAATCAGTCCCCCAATGCATTGCATAAATTTTAGCCAGGTGTCCCCGCAGTGTTCTTCTAGTGCGCATCTGAATTCTCCCCACTGGGTCAATATTGGCTGTGATCTGCAAGGGAAATGGTGTCACACACTTCATGCCTCACTTCACAGTTCCAAAAGGAACAAATCACACACAATTCCATTTAGAAAAACACTCTAGTACAGACCAAAGTTCCATATTTTGACTAGTGACCGAGGCTTTGAATTGCCTAATTCAAAGCTAAACCATTCTCTGTCTTCACCAAAGGCAGAAAGCAGCCTCTCTGTGGCATTTCTAAAGGCTCTCAGCTATTGCTGTGCTCAGGTCATAGCTTCTTAGACCTCCAGAATTTCAGACCTTTGATCTGGGCTTCCTACTCCTTGCAGATAAACGTAGCAGACTGTTTCTTTCCAAAAGGGTGGGTGTGGGGAATTTTATCAGGCTTTAAAGGTCTCCACTTTCAAAGGATTAATTAATAACTTGCTTTCAGATCCAAATGGCCTTCCTTTCCAAGTATAGGATTATTAAATTCATGGATTTCTCATTTATTTAACTTCAAGACTACTTTTATCTTCCAGAAGTGAATAGCCAAGTGAGGAAGTAATCACTTTAGCTGTCCTTACACTGTTAAATTTAATCTAAGTCAGTCCTTGAGTCCTGCAGTCTGGAAACCAGAAAGCAAACACACAAACCAGTACAACACACTTTCAGGACGAAGCACCACACGTCCCAACAAATCCAGGGGTCTGTAAGTTTATTTTATGGATAATGTCTGCACACTTCTCATGACTCCATGCTAAAAAATGATTTAGTAAATGCATTTGAGTAAAGGTCTCTGCTTCTTTTTAAAGGCTATCAACCCAAATGCAGACTCAGATGAATAGCTAAGAATGTCCCAAACAAAACTCCTTTCCTGGAGGACATCTCTCCTGTTAACCAACACTAAAGCTTCCTTTCCCAGCCCCTACTTTTTCCTCTCCTTTTTTCCATACCTTCATCTTGCAAAATACTCAACACTGTGCCTCACATCAAATGAGTGACACTTAAAAATCAATAACCTGATATTAATCACTTCTGTGCCAACTATCTTGACGCAGACACACAGGATTAATAGTCAGCATTCAAGCAAGTGGTCTAAAGTAGGCGATGAGTAAATTAGTTGATGATATGAAACCAGCAAAGTCTGGCCACCTCTTCTACTGCCAGCACAATGCTTCACTCTAAATTCCTACCAGATTCCTAGAATAAACCCACCACACCTCCACAAGATGCACTACAGAGTAGAGATCTCCCTTTCCCCAAGGTAACATTGACTGAATCCAAGCAAAAAGGATCAAAATACGACAGTACAGCAAGATGCAAAGGTATTAACTCAGGTTCAGACACAAGTGCAATGTCATGTGGAAATTAAGTAGGTTAAGCCCAGCAGGGTAACTCTGATGCGCTTACCTGAGCCAGGGTGGCATCTGCACATGCTTTCCTAGCATCCTGCAATGGAAGAAAGTTACAGAAATCAGAAGTTCTGTACAGTTCTATACCTGTGTTTTGTCAAGTTGACCAAGTACCCCCAAAACAAGGTTCAGAAAGCATTTCTGCTGCTCATCCACAGAGGAGCCATCCTAACTGAACATAATATGCTGTCCTCATAACCACACTGAACTTATCAAACTTTTAATGTCTAAGAGAGAAAGGTGATGTGATTTGCACCATGAGGACAGTCAAGGAGTGGAACTGCTTGTCTGGACAGGCTGCAGAGTCTCCATCCTGAGAGATTTTCAAGACTTCACAGGACAAAGCCCTGAATAACCTTATAGTTGACCTTATTTTAAGCAGGATGTCACTTAGTATTGATGATGGTCTGGCACAGAAACACCTCAGTAAACATTT
The DNA here is from genome assembly GCA_013400475.1 of Tricholaema leucomelas. Lineage (NCBI taxonomy): Eukaryota > Metazoa > Chordata > Aves > Piciformes > Lybiidae > Tricholaema lacrymosa > Tricholaema leucomelas. Next base: position 167,601 of record WAAF01006604.1, read on the forward strand.
ATTTTGCTCTAATCCATTTCATGCTTTGTGTCACTATTGTTCTCCAGGCAACATTAAAGATCAAAAAGCAATTTCCTAATGCAGTTCCATGTGCCTCCCTTCCTACATATCCACAACATTAACTTTGACATTGTGAAAACATTTAACTTGATGCATCATTTCTGGCCCTGTTGTCCTCAAGATGCCCAAATGACCACTCCTCTGCGCTGTGGCTTTGATACCCACTGGCACACTACTCACTCTGATTTGGTTTTTCAGTTGCTCAGCCTCCTGGCGTAACTGGTCGAGCTCACTCATTTTCCTGTGCTAAAGGTGTGCTTCACTGCCACCTCTGAAACAACCAGAAATCTGAAAGAAGAGGTGATAATAATGAGAATTAGGAGAAGTCATAGCTTGAAATTACTAGAGTAGACAACTTCTTTCAACCATCTCAAACTGCACTTGGAAAAAAGACAGATTGGATTAAGTACCGGGGTATGAAATATATGAATATATTTCTGCAGTCTCTTCCGAGTAAGCTATTGCCAGACACAAGTGTGCTAACTCTTTGCTAGTTACAAGAAATAAAACACAGTTTAGACTTGGTCCTTTCACTTGTTTTATTACTGTCTTCCCCAATTCAGTTTTGTGTAAACTCAACTTTCCCCACAGCGAAGCAGCAGATAACGCTAGATGTGAAAATCAGAACTCTGCACATCTTAAGAGTAAGGAATCCTCCTATCAAAACATAAACATCTTAAGCATTTACAGACTTACACAAAGCACTTGCAAAATGCTGTAAGAACAACCATTATGAGCACATTCTGCAACACATTAGCTAGGAGAAACGTTGCTCTGCTATCTGGATAAAAGCAGATCACTCACAAATGTTGTTCAGGATTACACTTTAACTGCTAAAACGTCTCCTTGAGATTTCCAGAATGGTTTTTAGCATGTCAGAATAAAACCAGCAATTTTTGAATGTTAAGTTGAAAGGAGGAGCTTGAGGAACTGCTGCCACTATTTTCCTCCTCTAAAACTCTGTTCCTAGAATCAATGAGCACCCAATTTCTAACATATATCCCTCTGTCTGTTGTACACTACAGCTTGCATGAGAGAGGCTCAATATAACACAACTATCACTGAACACCTCCAACCATTGCTTGCAGAGTTCCTCAGATACTAGACTGCTTTCCAATATATCACTTTCCATTAGGCATAAAATTAATTGTTCTGGAACAGTGACTTGTAAAGATAATTGTTGGCATTTTCACTGGCATTCCACACCTAAACCCCAGCTTGCTTAAACTTTTTGGTTTAAGGTCTCTGCAGCTTGATACCAACCTAAGACACTGCCAGAAACATGCTGATGAACTTTATCTTACACTGCAGAGCAAGAGAATTGGTTCCATTTGCCAATGCACCTGGAGTTCATAAATAAACACTGGTAGTGTGTTTTTAGAACATTTTATTACCCAGAACTGACTCTTTACTATTAAAACAAATGCCTTGCTAGCAGCTTTACATGTAACTCTGGTAAGATTTAATCAGCTTATTTATCTTTGCAAGCATGTGGAGTTTGCTTTTTTCCTAAAGCTCTTCCCAAGGAGAACAATGAAGGTTGACTTCCACATTTGTGTCCAGTCACAGTTACAGATAACACACTGCAAAGGCAAATTCAAGCAGCAGAGCAAACATCACCACTGAGAAAGTGATGAGGATCTGAAAACTCCTTATATATTGCTATCCTACAATATCAGGCTTATCTCAGAGCTCTCTTCACAGTGACCAGCATTCCAAACCAAGGACCTCAAGGTACAGAGATCTTGTCCCATCACTTTTAAACTCATATTCTCCTCTGAACCCCTACAACATTTTACAAAAGGCACTTTAGTTTTGTCTTAAATCCTCCACGCCCACAACTTCAAAGCCCTTTTGCTTTATTGTGAGACAAGGTGTCTCCTTTCTGGCTCCTTCTTGCTCCAGGGTCATCTTTAAGCCCCTTTAAGATTGCTTGTTCAGCTTAGTTCAAAATCCAGTTAGGACAAAAACCCATCAAGACAGTTTTATTATGCCACCTTCCTTCCTTTTCACTGCTCAATGTTTCTCAAGGTGTTTTGTTCAACCCAGGTTAAAGACAAGCACTCCATGGCTGGGTCTCTCTAGTTTTCAGCATGCAGCCATCACTGTCTGCAGCTCCTGTGTAGTTTATGCACTGCAGTACCATGTGCTGCTCTTCCCAGAAAGGAACTAGGAAACTACAAAATTATCTTAATAATAAGCTGCAATTTTTCATATCTTTCAGCTTTTTGCTATCCAATTCTCTTTCTGTCATTCTCCACATTAATACAGAAGTCCACTTCCCACCAAGCAAATACCAACCTTTTCAGGTAGGGCACAAAGAATTTAGAGATGTTCTCCTTCCTATTTCAGAGAAAGAAGTTACAATCCAAGACTTCATCATTTTGCTCAAGGTCAGAGCAACTCAGTGACAGGATTAAGATACAGATTTCCAGCTGCAGGTACAGGTAACTACACTGAAGATTCTACAAGAAGCTTTATTTTAAAATACAATAGGCTGAATAATCTAATGTCAGTCAAGGCAACTAAATTCTCCTGTAACATACAGCTTAAAATTAATTTGTGCACTGTGCACTCACATTTCAATGAAACAAAACTTGGTATGGAACAGGAAGAGGCCTAAGGAGGTGAACATTAATTCCAGGGAAAACAGCCACATTGAGAAAGTTCATTTCACAAAAATTGAGCCCTGCAGTTTCATTCTGGGTAATTTGCATGTGCTGAATTCAAAACAAATCATGCAAGCCTATTTCATGCTCATGCCTTATTGCTTAATATAGCGTGCACTGAAGGGCACTGCTGCAAGTGACACAGCCAGACGGAGCAGCTCAGGAGGGCGAGTGTCTGCTGCAGTCACACACAGGCAGCGACACTCAGAAAGCTGTAGCCAAGATGCTGAAGGGATTCAAGTCACATTCCCCAGCTGATGAGCTGCCACAGCTTAACTAGCACATAGATGTCTGTCTTCACACAAATGAAACCTCCACTGCACCTTGAAAAGTCTAACACAGTAGCTGGGTGAACACTTCAGGTCCAGAAGAAGCTCTCATGGCAAATTCGAGACAATCCTATCCCAGCACTTTGCCTCCATTCTCTTTCAAGTGCACAGGGGCAGAGCAACCCAAAATTCTTCCCAATCTGTGAGAACTTAGCACAACTAACAAACCCAAGACTCAGAATTGTTTAATAAAAGCTTTTACTCATGCACATACACAACCTGCCCTCCCTACTCTGCTGCTAAGCTCCTCAGATGCTGCTTGTGAACTCAGTATCAGGACTATCCCTCACTAGTGTTGTAGTGAAAGCTTCCTCTTATTGAGCAACTCCCAAATGGTTTACCGATACCACAGAAACCTTTACTCCTACATGCAAGACAGTTTTCTGTATCACAGGCAGCAAGGAGTTCAATGAACTTAACGACTATGGCTAAAGTAGCTTCAATGGCTCTTGATCTTCACTCACTTGCTGGGTAGGACACATTTCAATATCCACTGCTTGGCAGTAGTGAAAGCATACAATCCTTGATTTAAGTTTCTATCTTGAGGTTAGATACAGTTTTAGAGTTACAAGTTACCCTCTATGCACTGCAAGCAAGTCCAAGCTGAACTGCATTTCTGACAGCATCCACTGGAATTGTTTAAACCAGATTTCCACATTCCCTTTGTAGGCTTTGTTGTTTCAATGTCAACAGGAAGTTCCAATTCCTGCCAACATGACTGAACTCACTAACACTCAGGAAACAAAAATCCCAATGGAGCCAAAGGCTTAAAAAAATACAGTAGTTCTCTGAAGCAGGCTGTAAAATTTATGGGACAATCAGCCAACCAACTTGGCTGTTCCTCTTTCTTTTGCACCAAGTCTTAGGCAGTTCAATTTATGGCAGAAATATGACAGCATAGTTAAAAAAAAAAGAGGTTCCATCTCCTTGTCAACTGTTTTAAATCAGCAGAGCTTATTGGTATCTAGCATTTAAAACACAACAATAATCTTACAACAGCAAGAACAACAGGAAAATGTATTTTAAAACCCACAAAAGTATTTTTATCAATTTTCACTCAATACATGAGAATTTTTAGTGGAGATTTGTTCATATTACAGACACAGAAGTAACAAGCACAGGCTTTTGATATTCAAAGGCATTGAACCCCATTTTATTAGGTTTCCAAAAGAAACTGTAAGCTCTTTAGGGATGCTGCTTCTATTTCTGGGGTTTTCAGAGAAGTTACTAGGTCTCTAAATCAGGCAAATCTCATGCAAGGAGTCACTACTCAAGCTCCAAACTCCTTTTTTCAGATGATCACCACAGCTGTGAAGAATAAGTAGCAGCCAAATTCATGCTTACCTCCCTTTCTTTGGAGTAAGCTACTGTGCTCTTGAAGACACCTTCTCCAGAGTAACATTCACTTTGCTGAGCTCACTCAAGACCTTTCCAGAGGCTGAAGTGCTTAAGTGTCTCTGCTCTAATTCCCCCTAATCTTGTTGACAAGAATGCCTCGTAGATAATTCTCTTCTTGCTAATGACAACAATATGTGCACTTGCAAGGCAGTTCACTACTCTAAATGCCCCAAGTCTCTAATCTCTTCTGATTTACCCACAGAAGAGTCCCTTTGCTCCTGTTTCCCACAAAGGTAAATCAAGAATGGACTTCACCTAAGTTGTTACTTTCCCTGTATGATAAAACCTGACAATTCAACTATGCCAAAAGGATTTACCACGACCAAGTAACAACTTCTGGGTTGTTTTTTTCCTGAGCTCCACGAGCTATATTCCCATCCAAGAGGAAAGTCGTGCATGTCCAGGCAGTCAATTACATATTGAACAACTCTGCTCAGAATCTTTGAACTGAATACAAAAAGCTTGATGAAATCTACAAACCTTCCACATTCTTTCTGCAAAAGGAGATACACTTAAGATTTCTCATTTGCAGGTAAAGCTCACTACTCAGAACATAGTGACAGCACAGTTCAAGAGCTAAGGAAGAACTGAAATTCACTCATTTTGTTGTTACAACTTTAATGCCCTTTCCAGAGCTCAAGCTGTTTACCCAATTAAGTTCAGTTACTGAAACAAACTGTTATTAACACCATCACATTTACATGTAAACTGAGGCTTGCCTGCCTTGTAAGAGAAATGGACAGAGCTGAACACAGCTCACCCAAATACACATTATTGGGTTAAATGATTCCTCTCTCAAAGTAACCAATAAGAGCCATGAGGCAATGCTTGGTTATTTTATTTTCTCACACCATTCCTATAAAGAAGAAAGAAAAGGAGGAGTCTTCCATTCTCTCCCAAGTAGCCTGTTACTGTGAGCAGTCCCTACAGATTAGGAGAGGAGAACACAGATTTGAAATCACAGCTATCATTTGGTCAAATATTTAGAACTGCTGATCCTTGCTGCCAAACTTTGCTGCAAAGTATTTTTACTACACTGTTACTACTGCCAACAAGTGAAGTAATCCTACCAAGCCACTGCTGATGCAAAGTCTAGTATGAGAGGTTGAAATTTATGTTGTTAGAGTATTGCCCAAGCACAGTAATTTCCTAAGAGGGTTTGCCAAATCACCTCTCTCCCAAACGAACAGGCTGCCTGCTATTAGATCCTTCAACATCTCTCCTGGTAGTAGCATCACTCCAATGTGTACGAAACAGAGGGAAGAAAAGCTGAACACATCACTTGCAAAAACAGAGCCAAAACTTTACAGCCTTAATAATGAGTTCATGTTATGCCTCCCAGACAGTCTCATAGCAGGTCATCTGATTAAATGAAGCTGTGCTAATCTATTAGATACCATAAATCCTATTAGCAACATGCACAGCAGCTTGTACATTTTTACAATGACAAAGGAATTAGACACAATCCATTGCTAGTTCCAATGTTTTGACATTACATTGGCTTTGAAAAGCTGAGGGCCTTCTTTTTATTTAATCAGAAGTATATATTGATGCCTAGTTGACTTTTATTCAGCAGAAAACACAGCAAGATGAGAACTGTTTGTGGAAATTTGAGGTGTTCTGCCTCCTGTCTACATGATCCAAAATAGAAGACAAAAAATTAAGGTTTGTTTCCTGACCCTGAAGTACACACATCACCAGATACAGTGATCACCAAAAAAAGAAAGGTCTAGGTAATTTTAGAAGTTAGAAATCAAAGGGAAGGTATACAGGAATGCCAATGTACAGTCACAGAAGCTTCTGTGATATGAACCTCATTGGAAGGGAAAAAAAAAATCCCTGCAGAACACGCACTGAAAGCTCAAAGACATCAATACCCTGCGCTGGTTAAAACAAAAGGTTATACTGAAAATGGGACAGAAAATACTGAAAATACCAGAATGCCACTCAGTAAAAGCAATGGTTTGTCTATACTGGGAACACTGTGCTCCATTTCGGCTTCTGCTCCTCCAAAAAAGAACACTGGAGGTGTCTAGGGCTGACCAAGGGAACTAATTAGAGGACACCTCAGAAAAGAGGTTTAGCGCAAGAGATGGGAACTGGCTTGTTGCTTGCTTTAAAAAGAAAGATATCTGCTAACTGAAAATCACAATTTAACTGAGCAAATACCTTCTACACAACACACAGGTGATGCTCCTCACAGGCTAAGGGGCTTCACTAAAGGCAGAAACATTTTAAGTTATAGTCTGGAGGGTAACAAAGGTTTCACTGTTCCAAAGAGTAACAGTAATAATTACAATCACAAAGAATACAAACTCTGAATCTTTCAGGTTCTCTTTAAGTAACACTGACACATTGAAAGGAACATTCTGACAAGAGCCACTTGGCTCAAAAGAAATTTGCCCTTCTTTTGTCAAACGTGGAGGATAAGTAATTTTTCATTCATGAGAGAATAACTATTCTCATCGTTTTATTTATTGCAGTTGCCTGCCCCACTGAGATGAAACAGTTGCATCTGTGGTCTCCCTCTGCTCTGCCAGCTCCATTTCTGAAGGCAAGCAGGAACTAACATCTATTATTTAACAGGTTTCCTGGCCATTTTAAAATCCTTCCTGTTGACACAAGAATACACATGCTGAAACAGAAAACAGGTACTTCAGGCTTGCACAGATTAACAGCTAAGAACTTGAAGTCAACCACTTCTTAAATATAGTGTGAGCTTCTCAAACGGTAGAAAATTACCTTATTTCTCTACTTACATTTTCTCTCACTGCAGTAGAAAGCCAACTTCTGCTGTCAAACATGTAAATTCTGGGGGGAAAAAAAAAAAAGGCACAATCCAGAGTTAACATAATTAAAGCAATAACACCAGCTCCTTAACAAATCCAGCAGAAATTAAAATGCTATCAAAGCACAGACTGCTTTTTGTGAGCTAACTTAAAGAGCCAGCTTGTCTTCATGAAGGAAACGGGCACTGCTTTAATGATACTAACATAACCAAAAGACTTGCTCATGTCAAGAGGCTTTTAATCTTTTTCCAAGAAAACTCTTGCAATCCTCAGATCATTAATTCTCCTCCCCTAGCGATACAGAAGTCCATATCATTATGGTTTAGGAGTGTAACAAAACGATTCTGCCTCTCACTCACACAAGGACTGTCATTTTCACTGCACTACAAGAAGTCCATCTGCATTTTCAAAGCACTGAAATTATTTCTGCTCAGTGCTCTTCCCAAGGTATCGCTGCTTTCTAAGCACAGTTAAATACCAAGATACCTGTTTTATCAAAAGAAGTTACATAAACCTCCCACTAATGAGCTCAAGCAAGAGCATGCCACTCTCCTAGAAGAGTCACAAGTTCTAATCACTACAGAAGCAAAATGGACACACTGAGTAGCTCACACTTGCAGTCTGGAAGATTCTAATGACAAAACATACAAATTGGTGATGTAGCAAGGTAGAAAAAAAAAAACATCTTAAGGAATTTCAGAACAATTTCTCCCCTCTGGCAGCACAAAGATCTTCACCCAGAGATCTGAAACACTGACAGCTGCTTATACATCCAAAACATCTGCAACCTGTCCCTATCAGACAGCAACACCAGGGCTATGCCACTGGACACTGGAGCTGTACATCTTCAAAGCTGCTGCATCAGGATGGTGGAAGATTGTTTCTAACACAAAGCAAGAATGTACTCAAGCAAAAGAATCTTCAGTCAGAAAGCCAGACTACCACTTCATGTACTTCCAACTGAAGGGCTTACGTGCAATGCATCTTTCTGATTTTACAGTTCACTATTAGCTGGAAAATTTACAAACCACTGCAGTGTCTGCTATAGAGGTTAAGCTACTTAGGATATGGATCATCCTCACCCAAGCTCATTTATAGATGAACAGTTTAATACCGTGATTATGAAACTACCACAGCGTAAGCAGTTTTGTTTGTTACTGACAGAATGACACACTTCTAAACACAAAACCTGCACTTTGAGGCCAAACTCCACCTCCCCCTTAGACACCAATATATGACATGGCCATTTTAAGTTCTCAAAAAAAAAATTATCAGCCATATTCAACTTTCAGAAGCCTTGACAGAAACAACTTCACAGTATTACCAAGGTTGGAAGAGACCTCACAGATCATCAAGTCCAACCCCTTACCACAGAGCTCAAGGCTAGACCATGGCACCAAGTGCCACGTCCAATCCTGCCTTGAACAGCTCCAGGGACGGCGACTCCACCACCTCCCTGGGCAGCCCATTCCAGTAGCCAATGACTCTCTCAGTGAAGAATTTTCTCCTCACCTCAAGCCTAAATTTCCCCTGGCACAGCTTGAGGCTGTGTCCTCTTGTTCTGGTGCTGGCCGCCTGAGAGAAGAGAGCAACCTCCTCCTGGCTACAACCACCCCTCAGGTAGTTGTAGACAGCAATAAGGTCTGCCCTGAGCCTCCTCTTCTCCAGGCTAAACAATCCCAACTCCCTCAGCCTCTCCTCGTAGGGCTTCTGCTTGAGGCCTCTCACCAGCCTGGCTGCCCTTCTCTGGACACGTTCAAGCATCTCAATGTCCCTCTTAAACTGGGGGGCCCAGAACTGGAACTGGACACAGTACTCAACTTGCCCACACCACTGAGAGAATGAAATCTAATGAGGCTCTGAAAGATATACCTCTAATGCAAACAAGTAAACTTATGTTAGAACACTAACAGCACAGTGAATACACAACAGCAAAGGCAAACCACACACCATTACTGTCCTGTGCTGCACCCTCATTAATGCAGGAGGGGTGTTGCAGATTTCCTATGCCTTCTGCAAAAAAAGAAAACCCCAAAACACCCAGAAAAGCTACTTTAAGCTGCCTGCAAAAGAAGGCAGCATAACACCAAACCTTCCCACAAAGCTTAGTTTTGTAAAACAGGGTTAAGTTTTCAGTTCAAAAGGCTGAAGGCATTCTGTGATGCCTGCAGAATGAAATCCTGCCAATCGAGTTAGTCTCAATTCTACATTAAAGATGGAACTCATTTAAGATCAAAAGTAGGCAAGCTACTCAAGAGAAAAAATACCTACGTTGCCACAAGCTTCCATTTTTAGCTAAAATGTAGCCTGGTAAAAGCAATGGGAAAATTACAGGCCACTTATTCTCTGCATCACAGCACTGGGTCAGCAAAGAGAGTTTTCTGTAACCAGCTACATACACCCTGCCTTCATCAGCCCTTGTAACCCTGCTTTGCTTGAGGTCCTCAACAGCAAGAACCTGAGTTTCTAAAAGAGAAGAGAACAAAAAGTACCACAGAATACTTCAAGCATGGTTCAAGTGGGTAAACCATTATATCAAAGCACCTGGAGGTCAACCAGCCCCTACACATGGTTGGTGTACCCAGTGTCCCCATATTCCCACTGCCTTCTGCTCCAAGTAAAGCAGCACAACAGTATGGACTGAAAGAACTGAGTAACTCCAGAAGGCAAAACCACATTGCCATTTCTGGGTAAAGCTTCCCCACTACAGGCACTCACTAACTGCTCCAAGTCCAATACTTCTTTCTTTAAAGACACTGAAGTAGTTGCACTGAGGTGCCAAGACAGCCTGAAATTTTACCTCAGTTCCAACATCACCAAACACAAGTCTTCACACAAAGATGACTTCTGCAGAAGAGACCTCAGCTTTTTTCATGAGATTGGAGAAAGCAAGGGAAAAAAAGGAAGAAAGGAAGAAAAGAGACTCTGAAGAACAAGGAAAGCATTTAGAAGTATTTTACCATAGCAAATCCGTATCACTCTCCAAAATTAAGCAAGATTAAACACATTCATTATAGCCCTCTCCAAAGCCATTAGCTGTGCAAACACATTTTTCCTCTTGACCTATGGATTCAATGGCAGACAGCAAGGATAGCTGTGGAGAGGCAGGCTGTTATTAATGTAGCAGGTGGATGCTTCTGTTCAGGTACCCAACACTTATCACCCCTCTAACATATCAACTACACAGCCAAGATAACATCTGTGAAACTGGGAACTGCAAGTTAGAAGTTAGAAATTATTTCTTAAAGTCTACATAGCTGATTATCATCACAGAACACTATTTTGGCACCCAAGAGACTGCACGACCTTTCCAAACCACTGCCAACAACATCAAATTCCAATTAAGCCACCAGGCAAAAATAATTAGAAGTCTGAAATTTAAAGCTATGCCTAAAGACTACTCTGCATATAAAAAAAATCTCCCCCAACCAAAGCCTGTTCCAAGTTTGATGGCTTGGTCCTATCAGCATAAGTTGTTGGATCAGACAGACGGAAACCTGAAGGACGTTTTGCTACCTGCATGTGTATGTGCTTCTCCAAGAGTTAAATCCAGCTCAGATTTTCCCTGCTGAGTACAGATCTGTATTCTGGAAAAGCCTAGTCTTTGCTGTCACCTCCTACAAGAACAGCTCTGAAGGACAGCTATAGACGTACAAAATTATAATTACAAATTCATCAACCTAAATATGCTCAAGTGAATGGATACAACTCCTCGTTTATTTGACGTCTTCTTTCTGGGAATCATCTGCTGTGTCTCTAATTTCCAAGCACATTAGCTATGGAAAGCAAGCAGCACCTTACCAACAGGTTTGCAGAAGAGATTACCATAGCAGGGGCAACTCTGGATTGAGTAAGTTTTTTGAAGGAGCTGTACAAAACCTCTTCTCTGGTCAAAGGCCAGCAGGTCTGGACCGCTTCTATGGGAGGTGCTGGCAATTGTACAGCACAAGCAGCAGCCAAGTTTCCAGCTAAAGCAGTCCCTGTGCTCAGCAGCCATTTTTCCATACATTAGTATGGAAAGTGCACACAAAACAAGCAGCTAGCAGGTCAACGAGTGTTAATGCTCATTATGCAACAGTTGCATTAGCTGGTTAAAGAGATCACAAATTTCCATTTTCGACCGAGTGTGCAAGCACAAAATCATAATTGCACATGCTAAAAATAGCTGTGACTGAACAAAGTGATGTCACAAATGCTTCTCATTGTTACATATAGCTCAGTTCTTGACTTACAGGTCTCACTGTAACCAGGCAGCTTTCTGCAAGGGTCACTGATGTCAACACCCAAGAGGTTGTGTATAAAAAAAAACACCCTGCAGGATACCTGCTAACACAAGCATCCAAAAACATTTGTTAAAAGCAGACTCCCATCCCACCATAGTTAACAGTACTCAGGTTAAAAAAAAGGGGGTGGTGGAACAGGAAAAAAAGCTTTTCTTTCAGAATATTCAGGGGAGAAGGCAGGTAATAAATCTGGAAACCTTGCAAGAACATGCAAAGCTAGAATTCAGTAGACAGTTTCACAATCGACATCTTGGATTTTAATGACAGTATCAGAGAAACACTGCATTTCTGGCTCCTTCAAAAGAGTCACAGAATAACTCATTAAAAAAAGAAAAAAAAATCTGGGTGCAAATTCCTCAATATTCCAGAAGCTGTTGCCACACAGCAAAGCAACACATCTACTGCAAGTCAAACCCTAGCTAGATGTGCAAAACCCGCTAGCTTTTCCTTGCATCCCTTGGTTTACCAAGACCTGAGACTTCACCACTCCCAACATTTAACACACAAAAATAACCCTTTTGGATAGTTTCCCACTTTCTCAAAATAGAAGTGATCAGCAGACAACAATGCTCAAGATCACGGCAGAGACACATGTCTGCAATAAACAGCTCTGTAGTGAAGTAGCCTGCATCCTTCTGTCACCAACAACGAACAAACTCAAGCTGTCTTCGTGGCAGACAGCATCCCTACGTTGCCAAAATGTCACATTTCCTGATGCTAATCCCATGACCTACATAAAAAAAAAAATCATACTGATGCAATATTTAAGCATTAAAAGCTGGACTGTAACAGGTCACTTCATTAATCCCTCCTAAATGCATCTATAAGCTATGTGCATTATTTAAAGCCATCTGAATTTTAGGTGCTGCAGAGAACACGGGTAAAAAAATAAATGAACTGATTAGTGCAAGTTGAACAGATGCCTAAAGCCAAATGCTTGAAATCACACTTTAAAGGAGGGGTCTTAGGAGATCTTTGAAGTAGTTCACAGATATTAATAACTGTTGCTACTTCAGCGACCGGAATCAAAAGGTTTCCTAGCTACAGCTCTTCTTTTCTGCCTTGCTCTGAAAGAAAGTCAGATTTAAGAGCATTCCAACACTTCCTGTTAAGTGACAAGCATCAGAAGCTTGCATTTTAAGTAACAAAAATTCCTGATTTAGTGTAAGTTTTCAGCAAGCTTTTATTTATTATGACTATTCAAGGCAACACTCTCAGATTGTCTTGTTTTGCTCAAAATTATCTATATGCTTATACTACTTCTGAAGAGGTACACAGGATGCTTCTGGCCATTTTCTTTCCTGAACTTGTCATTTTAAAAACCACTCCCACACCTCCAGTCAGTCAGGAAAACTTAGGAACTGCTTATGCATGAATTTCTAGCTACACTTAATCAGAACAGTAAGCTATTGAAAAATGACACCTCATGAAGTGTCCTCTTCTCCAAACCCAAGCAATTTTGTTATCACATGCCACTAGACATCTCCCTTCAGACTGAAAAACAAAACCCAAGCAGCGCTGAAGAATATATTACTATTAATTAACCACCACAGAAATGACTAAGCATTTAGTACTAGATGCTTCTATCTGCAGAGCCTTACAGTAACTGAACAGTTGTTTTACTTCAACTGTCATCTCCCATTACTTCCTCTAACTTTTATTATTAACCTCCAGTTAATGCTGGCATTTTCACATCATTTTTGAACTGACTAGAATCTGTTAACCTGAACAGGGCAGATCACAAGCACAACAGGGATATGAGAGCCCCACTTTAATATCACCACTGTATTTCTCATGACTTATTGCCCTGAACAGAGGTAGCTACAGAGGTAAGAATATGTAACCAAATACTGCTAGACTCACCTTCTTGGTGGCACCACACACCTATTCGTAAGCTCCAGAACCAAGAAACATAGCTCTTACTGGCTAAAAACATAACCAAGCCCACTTAGCACAAGGCTTTGTGCCATTTGTCCAGGTATTATTGTCCCTTCCAGTGGTTTTTATTTTTAAATCACAGTAACTATTCATATCCCCTTGGAATTGTGCTAAAGTTACTCTCTTGGGTTTTTGGTTGGTGTTTTTTTTGAGGAAATACATATTTTTATATAAGCCCTTTAGCACCAGGAATGCTTAAGGCTTTTACTTACAAGGAGGGGGGAGGGGAAAGCACACATAGCAAGATCTATCTGGAAAGCTGCTAATAATGAGAACGAGTTTCATAGTTTGGATTTAGAAGCGTTAAGAGTGAAAAACCCAGGGTAAAACTAAGCACAGATCAGTCAGATATAGGAAGGCTGTCTGGCATGAAGTGTTATCAGCAATGTGTTTGCAGAAAAGCTGAAAAAATAATTAAAAACAACCTAAAAGCAGCCCCGAGACAAGAAATCCACTACTTCTTCTCCAGGGAACCTAAAGTAATGCCACAGTATCACGGTACTATCTTCCCAGAGGATGTGTAATCTCTCAGCCAGATGAGATGATCTATAGGTGGCAGGCTCAAGGCAGCTCAGAATACAAGTCATAGGCAACACATTTTCTCCTAGAAGCTAGAAATGGAAGCATGCTGCTGGAGGCCTGGTTTGGACATCATCCCCATGTGACAAATCAGTGTCAGAATCATGAAACAGCAAATGGAAACATTTGTTTCTTCTACTAAAAAGTCAACATTAGAAACATTTATTCAAGTATCAAAACAAGTCTGTAATCCCTAACTGAAGAAGATGCCTACAGTTAACAAACAGAATTCTTGACGTTTCCAGGCTGCTCTTTACAAATCACTTTTGGCTATACCCATTTTCCAGTAGGTCTTCAGCTCATTTTCTGCAATGTAAAGACATTCAAGAAAGTTGATATATTCCACTATCACAAGGATGTTCTGTTCAAGTTCTCTCCAAATAATTCTGGGTAGGTGCTGAGGAGAGCACTGCTTGTGACTGGATCTTGTTGCACTGAGCTGACAAGCAAACGAAGGGCTGGATGCAAAGCCTGGTGCTGAAGTATGGTGATGATTACACCACCTCCTGTCACCAAAATCCTGAAGATCACAAATCTGCCAGGGGATCAGCCACTACAGGTTAGGGTTAAAGTGTAAGAGAGTAACAAATATTCTCCAAAAGCCTTAGTGATATTTCCCTCATCTCTGCTTGCCAACACATCTGTGTTGGCACCATCTCCTCAGCCTTGGTTCAGGTGTCGCCACCTCTGTGACATCAGTAGGCACATTAAGATCTTCACTACAGTATATATTATATTAGAGGAGAAAATGGGCAAGGTAATCACTTATTTACAATACAAAACCCACATCAGCCTTGAAAAACACTAATAAAAACCTGTAAGACTCTGCGCTTGCAGAAACACAGAAAATCAGCAAAAATTCCTGTTATATTGTGTATTTCTGTAAATTTCAGCTCAGCTATTTTACCAACAGAAGCTGAATCATCCATTTCGTTCTACATATGCCAGCTAGTAAAGAGTCAACTGAGTCAAAGGAGAATCAGTTGCTTCCTATTTACACCCTTTTAAAAAAAGAAAACACAACTTACAGAATGCTGCATTTAGCAATATTACTTTTTACATCCTTAAAAGTCAAACCATTTCAAATTAGAAGAAATAGTCAATCAAATCAACACATCCTTATTCTTGAGCTGAGGGAGACATTTACAGATCTAATGTGGTCTTTTATGGACAATTTTGCTTCTGCAAAGCATCCCCTTCACCCATGCATGTAGGCACAGACTTTAATTGAGACACTCGCATGCTCACGTCTCGCTGCACCGAGGCCCTCAAAACACTAATGAAAAATACATTCTGCTTCCAGGAGCAGCAAGATCATTTCTATTCTATCCAAACTGAATTGTGCTTTACCATACAGATCAACACTTCCACTTGAAATGCCTTTCAGTATTAGGATCAAATCCTAAAAAAAAAACAAAAAACAACTCAGTAACAGGGATTCTTCTTTCTGCTCCTACTCAGAATGGCTCTCAGAAACTAAGGAAGCTTTACTGTATTAAGCTCTTCTTAAAATAATAATACCATCCAATAGAAGCAAAGGTACTGAGACTCAACAGATACCTGTTGAAAAAAAATAAAAGGCATTCTTCACAAATGGTAAAAGATTTTATCCAAGCTTCAGCTAATTAGTAAGAATGATATAACACTGAACTGAAATCAGAATTTAGGTGTTCAAACAGCACACTGATCTTCAGTAAGAGACTAAAGGAACACACTTAGAAGTTAAGCTACATCATGAAATTCCTGTTTTCCAGCACCAGACTGAAGATAAGTATTTCACTGGACCTCAAAAATCAACAGAATGTATTATTATATGCATGTAGCAGCTAAAAGAATACTCAGTAGAAATTCAGTGTGTCATGACTTCTTCAATCTTTTTACCCAAAACAGACTGAGCAAGACTTTGTTCTCTAGCCCCACAATCAACAAAACCCATCTTTAATCAATGTACAAGCAGCTCCATTAGTTCTGATAGCAATGATTATGCCCCCAGTAGCTCATTGATTTCTCCCAGCAATTTCTGTGTTTTGATATGTACTGCTGATACCAAGTATGCCAAGGTGCAGCAGAACAGAACAAGAAAAGCAAGCCTGACAGACTGAGGAGTAGCCAAGACAGACTGAGGAGTAGCACAGGAGACCTCGAAGCCATTAGACAGAGAAACGGTGATTGGGAACAGACAATACAACAATGCACAACGCTGATAGGAAAGGTAAACTTCAAGTACAACCCAGGGACAGTATCACAGCAGAAGGCACAAAGGTACAAGAGGAAATTCTCCCTTTCACCCTTGGACATTCTTCTTTCCATTGTACTGCACCAGCCCTCTGGCATTAGTCTTTAAGCAGCAGTTCTGTTCCTCTGTAGGTAGTATGCATCTGATTAGGTGATCATAAACAAAAAAAACCAAACAACTTTAAAAAGAAGGAAATATGATTTAAAAAAAAAAGAAAACAAATACAGCACTGCTTAGCTCAGAAGCCAGGGTAAGAATTAATGAAAAAAGACAAAACTGAAAACATCAGAAGACAATCTCTTCCATTTAAGGAGTAAAAATACATACAAAACGAAGTCAAAAAAGCAAATGCTGTTTAACAAAGCCAGCAGCCAGTCAGGTTAGTTGAAATTTCTAAGTCTGAATGTTCTGCACCAATTTTCCCCTTAAACATGAACTGCTGCATTTATAATTTGGAGGAGCCCTTGGGCACCATCGCTGTGAGGTTTTGAGGGGAGGGTGGTTGAGGTTATTTTAAAAACAGAAAACACTATCTGCAATGTATCAGCTCAGTCCTTCAAAAACAAAAAGGGAGAAAGCACTGAAGACAGGCCACTTCCACCTTACACAGCACATTAAGCATTCTGACTTCGGAAAAGCACAGTTGTTGTTTGCATCTCTGCTTTCCACCTCGGCTTGCTTTTATAAGTTCCTTCATCTTCTCTAAGAGTCAAGCTGCTCATTAACTAGAAACTAAACTATCACAGGTTTGCTGCACGGTGCATGGCAATAAACTATTTATTTGCCCATCTTGGTTTCCTTAACCTGTTAAGCCGTGAGCTGGCAAAGCAGCTGCTGAACAGCAGATGTCTCAGATACCTTTTGTGACAGAGGGCAGCAATAACTGGCTTCCCCAGAGCAAGCCTGTCTCTGAGTTTGATTCACAACAGCAAGGATATGGAACAAAAAAATTACTACAGGATAAATTAGACTGAGAAATCTTGAATTCTCTGGTAGGTATCCAGGTAAGGATATCTGGTAGGCAAACAGGTAAGCACTGCCAGCTCGGTGCCACAGATTAACATCCTGTCTCATCTCAAGAAAAATCTGTTCAAATGCTTTCTATTTCATCCCCAGAGCAGCAAACAAAAAGTGGATCCTCCAATGCCTGATTTCATGCGAGTTCCATCTTCCACTATGAGCTAAAGAGAAGAGATAAGAGTCAGACTAGAAGCAAACATGAAGATTATGGGGCATCTTCTCACATCTAAACACCTGCCTAGGAGTTCCAAAATGCTTGCAAGAATTGCCTTCTATTTTCTGTGTTTCTGAGCTTCTGGTGGTTTAAAGACAACCTCCCCCTTTTCTTCCAGATATGGTAATCCACTTGATTAGAAGGATACAGCTCTTTCTTTTTGAAATCATTACAAAAATAGATCTTGGATACCCTGAATTTGTAGTGTCAAATTCAAGACTAATGAAAGACTGAACAATCAGATGCTCAAGTACTCACACTTGTGAGCTACTGCACTCGGATATCAAAGCCCCAAAGGCAAGTTCTGCACAAGTTCTCCATGTACCAGCAGTGAACCATTTTGTAGGACAAACCATAACCATTTCCTGAAATTCTGAAGCTTCACCTATCATCTACAGGCAGACAAATAAAGGAAGAAAATAAACTGAACTAACCAATTTGACTTCACTGCCTGAAATTTCTATGACAAATTTGGGGTTTCATACATGAAAAAAACTTCCCTAACATCTTAGGGCATCCTTTAAATACATGGTACCATGTCAAGACATAGGGATCTGTTAAATTGTTCCCACTCAGTATTATTTAAGTATTACACAATCTTCTAACCAAAATATTATCTATTAAGTGCAACAGAAAGTTTTCAGGCACTAGCTAGATAGCATCTAACAACCTGTAGTGAAATCCAGGCCTTGGTAACCTGAAGCACAATTAATTGCCATAAGCATCGAGCAAACCATTGATCTTTGTACAGACACCACCTTTGTTAAACAGACAGCTGTGTATCTTCAGTGTTCTACCACCTCACAAAGAATCTGCAACAGGAATATCAAACATATGTTCCAACAAAGAGAGCTCTTTAATTAGCACAGCAGAGTCTTATTTTGAGTACCAAAGGTTTCAGCAGACTATCACATCTGCTTTGTTTTTCTAGACAAACAGGAGGGAAAAAAAATTACCACAGCACCCTCCAAACACATCTGTCAGGCTAGCTCAAGAAAATACTTTGGAAAACTAACAGGCAAAATTCCAAGAGGATCACAAACAGATTTCTTCTCAGCATCTTGAAGCATGTATAGGCCTGCTTTGTTGATCACTGTTTACAGGAAACAAAAGGTATACAAAGTTCTACATTATGTAATTGTACCTCATGGTATTTTACAGACTGATACAGTATCCCTTTTTTGTTTTGAACATAGCACTGCTGGAATCTCAACACGCACCTTGAACCACTTGGTGTTAATCAAGATATATCAGCTTAACAGCTTTAATAAACTAAAGTGTAACAGAACTTTACATGGCAAAACCAGACTTAACTGCACAAAGGTCTTACTAGAAAATACCAGCATTGCACACAGCAAACTGAAAAATAAGTTTTGGGACTTCTGGTCAGTCCTGTTTATGAAGTGAGTACTGCCTAGCCTGGTAAGTTTCACTAGTGAAGATAGCTAACTGCTAACTTTTAAGATCCCTGCACATCAACAAAAGGGGCACATTCATACCATCTGCTGTACACATTCAACCTTAGAGTTTTGACTCACCTTCCTATCCTCAATTGTTTCAGTAAATCACTCAGATCGAATACCAAGGGTTCCAACTTCATAAGAGAGTATATCAGGGCAGTTCAATTTGTTCAATTCCAGAAGACAAACACATTCCCCACCAACTACAAAAGGACAGCAACAGCTCAGGTAGTAGCTTGCAAGGCACATCTGGATATGAGCACAGAACAGACACAAGCATACCACATCATCTCCAAAAACATGGGTGAGCTCAGCAGCCTGCTCAGCAACCCACAGCAAAAACAGTCCCCTAAAATATACCCTGTGTTACCACAAATGTCCCAAGGAGAAAGCCCTGATGGCAAAGCACCCACCATTAATACCAGGCACATATTCCACTTTCCACATAAGTTAACACTGCATCTTTAAAATGCACAATCAAAAACTCTTATCTCAGAGCAGTGCTGGCATTTTTTTCCCCTAACCTCTCACAAAAATAAAACAAACTCAGCTTGTACCTAACCACATGGTTATAATATGTGGTTATATATAATATAATATAAATGGTATAAATAATTTTAGAGACCCTCTATTTCTTGACAGATTTCAATAAATCCTAAGATACCAGCAGAAACAAAGCACATGGTCCTGAACACTTTTAAGATGGTTTCCTAAACCTAGCACAAGACAGCTCACAAAAGCAGTAAAAAAAGGAAAGATATACAGAATTCACAGCTCACCTGCAGTAGTCAAACAGAAACTTTGTATTTCTTGCAAATAAAGAAGATAACTGGCATCATCTGTTGTATCTAAGCCCAAAAGAACAAACCACAGATGTAAGCCACTGCATAACTGTCAGGGATAGCAACTTGGTAGGTGTTTGCCTTTCTGAAAGTCATATAGAAAGCTTCACAAACCTTCTTATTTAGTCACCAAAACAGTTTGATTTTGTAATAAGGGTAAGCAAAACCATTACTGATACCTAAACTGGTAAAATAGTCACAACTACTTTGGTAGACCAGAGAAATATTTTGGGTTTACTCACATTCCTTCTCCCTTTGCCAGTGGGGGGGGGGAAACAGAAAGCTGAAAATAGTGACAAAATGTCTTTACATAGTTTTTAATATAGGACTGCATTACATAAAGCTACAAAAAATTATCTAATCCATCTAATTACAGATAATTAATATTTTCCTTTTTTGGGAGTGCTGGCAAGCAGTACTACAGCTTTCAAGAAGACATCAAAAATATTCTCATCTGACAGAAACGTGATAAATATAACTGGCAAGACATTTCAGGCAAACTTCCTTCAGATCAGTACAGGAATACACAAAAAATATTTAGCTATCTACAAATCAATTAACTCTTATATAGAAGCAGCTTGATGCAAACTACTTACAGAAATGAACTACATGCCACATGAAAACGGCAACCAGACTTTTAATCACTTTGCTTTCCCTGCATTACCTGCTATTAGTTTTCCCCCCTCATCAAGTCCTACATACTATCTCTGAAAATAATTTAAAGAGTCAGCCTATCTTTACCACTGTCAATTACAAAGCCACCTTCTATCTTGTCTCCTTCAGTTTCCCTCAGATCACCTTCTTCAGGTCCTCAGCCTCATTTTCACTCATCCATTATTAGGATTCCAGAACAGATACAGCATAGGAAGATCAAATTTTAACCCTTCAGTTCTGCCACACAGAACTGTAGCTCTTCTTTCCTAGGCTGGTGGCAAAGGACAAACCCCCCTGTTTTCAACAATTCCTTAGACAAAAATATCCAGGAAAAAAATAATTTAAAAACAATTCTACCCAAGCATTCAGTCACATTAAAAAAAAAAATAATCTCTGAGCTCCTGATTCAACCAGTGGATTTTGCTGGCACATGAGCCAAAACAGGCTCCGACTCATGAGCACATTGCCAACATTAGCTGACCCACAAGTCTTCTACAGGCTGGATGTTAGGAGGAAGTTCTTCAGAGAGAGTGATTTGCCATTGGAATGGGCTGCCCAGGGAGGTGGTGGAGTCACCGTCCCTGGAGGTGTTCAAGAAAAGATTGGATGAGGCACTTAGTGCCATGGTCTAGTTGACTGGATAGGGCTGGGTGATAGGTTGAACTGGCTGATCTTGGAGGTCTCTTCCAACCTGGTTGATTCTATGATTCTATTCCTTTATGCTCCCGTTGAGTTTGATACGCTGAGATGAATTTTGTTCCCCAGGAAAAGGTCTATGCTTATTGGAATAACCTTGCATCTGTCCGAGAATGCAGGCATGGATA
This sequence comes from Tricholaema leucomelas, assembly GCA_013400475.1. Taxonomy (NCBI): domain Eukaryota; kingdom Metazoa; phylum Chordata; class Aves; order Piciformes; family Lybiidae; genus Tricholaema lacrymosa; species Tricholaema leucomelas. Next base: position 188,896 of record WAAF01006604.1, read on the forward strand.
ACTACTATGGAACAGCTGACAGAGGCTAGCCCAGTCAGTAATCTAAAGCCAGGCCCTCTGAACATCTGCAACATCTTCTCATGCATTCCTATTTTAAGCCTGCTATAGTTAATGGTATTGGATTTCAACAGGACTTAAAACATCTGAACAACTGAACTATTTGCTTTGTAACTGGGTTCTCAAGCTTGTCATAGCCTTGCCCCCAGTGAACTAAAATATCAATAACCAGGTTCACTGTGTAACATTTCCTACATGATCCTTATTTTCTGCAACATTAAACTTTAGAGATCCGAACAACTGAGTGTACAGGCCAGCACTGAAAATCTGAAGAAAGGATTCTCAAGCCTCCCTATAAATTACATTTCCATGATGTTCCCCCCAGAAAATATTACTTTTTTTGGCTTACACATGCAAATTACCATGCAGACATCCATTTACAGCATCCCCAGTAGCACTGAGAGCAAGATATATGAGCAAGCAACACTGTATCCTAGGTGTTTCCAGCTGGCACATATGAATATTGTCATGTCATTCCTGTCTAGCTAGGTTCAAGAAAGAAGATTCCTGGAGGTCCAAGAATATACTGGGCAAGGCAAACATCACCCCCTGTGCCTAGTACACTCAAGGTTCCAGACACAGTCTTCTAAAGAAGCAGAAATATTTAATTGTATTTCAGGAGACCAACAAATCCTAACACATTGTCTACAACCCTAACAAATGCCATAAACCCTTCATACAAACTAAAAGTCTTACAAGACACTAATTGTGAAGAACACGTTTTAGAAGGTCAGCTGTTAAAAAAAAAACAGGCCAAGAACATCTGATTGTTGTGTTTCTAAAAATACTTTCAAAGGTGTATTTTTATTCCCAGGCTAACCAGCTCCTTTCTCTCTACTTAAAATTCTTCTAATGCTTTAATAAAAATGCAGCATTCCACTTCAAAACCTATTTTGGAGTGTCCATATTTCTCTACTAGGAAGCCTTCCACAGTAATTTGAGTATTTTGGCATCTGAAGTAAAGGTACTGCTCATAGCTAGCTCAAAGCTTTTAAAAACCTCTTAACGTTCAGCTGAACTACCAGTTGGCTCAAGCATCTATGGATTCTGCATACATTCCTGTTTGGTGAAAAACAAATCCATGCACACAAAATCCCCAGCACACTAGACACCCTGGGAAGAAATAATAAATTGAGATACTATGTTAAATAGAAACAGAGGGGCTTGGGGGGATTTTTGTTTTCTGTCATGACCTCAGCTAACACTACTTCCAACATTATCAGTGGGGAGAAAAAAACCATTTTGAATGGAATATGTATTCTTTTCCTTTTGAGTCAAACAGTCAAAAGACTCCCTTAAAAAAAAAAAGTAGTCCTCTTTATCTCCAATCATTTGCTTAAGGAACGTTTCATTAACACAGGCCGCTTGCTTTCAAGGTTAGATTTCCCCCACCTTCAACACAACGAGCAAAGTACTGTAAGAAAATACATACCAAAAATAATGGCATGAACATAGGCATCAGAGGCTGCAAACACTTAACACAATTCCACCACTTGAATGCAGGATTTCTCGTTTCAACTTGCTAGTAACGACCTAGCGCTAAATGCAAATCTTGCAACAATACGGTGTGCCATATGGCTAAAACTGGATATGAAAATTGAGAATATCAATTACCAATCCACTAATGCTGAGAGCCAAAATCCATGGACAGTAAGAATTTAATCCAATTCAGCGACTAGAACATCAGCTGAGCCCGACACACAGAGGAGAAATCTACTGCTGGTCTCCCTGAGAGCAACTTCCATTTTTTATTGCAGCAACTGCAAAACCAGATGAATATAACACTTCCTTAACATTCCTAGCTACAGCATAAAAGCCTGCAGAAGCAACACAAGCTTCATCTGAACTGGCATCTTGTTTCACACGATTGAGAAATCCTAAGTATGTAAGAAGAAACAGTTGTAGTCGTTTTCCACATGAGCAAATCGAAGCTTCCAAAGCACCAGGAAGTTATTACATGCTGCAGCCAACATCATCTTGCTTCATTTCAGAAAAAGGCATCCTACAAACACAAAAGATCTGTATTTCTGCTACAACTAAAGGATTCTGAAAGCAACTGGAGGATTTTCTTATTCTACTGGTTTAATTTTACTAGCTTTACAATTCATAATAGCCACGGAGTATTTGTTCTTGGAGGATACTAAAACTCACGCCACACAATTTTACACACTCTCTATTTATACACAACCTTATTGGTTTCCCTACACAAGAGAAATTCTCATTAAGTCTACAACCCACATTTTCAGATTTCCACAAGATTCCAGGAGATGATTTAAAATCTGCTAAGATTTACCATGGAATTCCAACTTTACACGTTGCTGAAGATTTCACGGCAGGATGCTTGCTACATACTGACCTGGCAGCTGCAAGGACTAAAAAAGGATAAATGCAATTTATCTTACTCAAGACAGAATCCTACTCTACTCTACTCCTTCCTGATCCTGTACTGACAAGGCCAAAGCAGTAGTACTAAAAAAACCTGCAGAACTAGTTTTAAGTTCAACAGCACATTAAAAGCACCATCAAATTGAACTAATAGTTTATTGGACAAGTATTCCTGATTGCAAAATTATCCTTGACACTCTAGAGGCTTAAAGTGCATTCAGCTAATTCCAGCTTTCTTTCTTTCTTTTTTGGCCTTTAATTTTTTTTTTTAAACCCCACAATACCACAAGCCTCAACTGCAAATGAGCTCTTCTGCTTCCCAGCTTCCTCCTTTATGAAGTACAGCTGGGCTACTGCAATAAACTAACAAACAACTGATTATACATTAAGTCACAGATAAACAGTACTACAAAGGCTGGTACTACCAAAGGTTTGGAGGTCATTTGAATACAGGACACATAACAATCATTTCTTATTTTTATTGCTGAGAAGCGCATTACATTAAGCCTGAGTACAGTATATCAAATATTAACCAAGCTATTTTATTTAGGCTACCTAAGTTCAGAAGCCTGGCACTACAGTGAAATGGCATCAAACTTACAAGCTGAGAGTCCACTTTTCTTAAAAGATCCTAAAAAACACAGGTAAATGCTTTAGGAATTGGTGACGTCATTTTAAAATGCAATACTTCAAAGCCACAGAACTGTTTTAATATCCCCAAAACCTTCCTTATTCTTCCCAGTACAAGAAGAGTTACCTAGAGTATGACAACGATTCCGGGTCAAAAGCAGATTTAAAAGGCTCCACAAATTGCTGTCATTCTGAAGCAGAGGGGAGACTCTTTTGTATTACAGAAAGGTAACTGTCTGTACAGGGGCTGACGACTACCTGGCTAGCAGAGAACCAGCAACAGCACACAGACCCAGCAGTCTTTGTATACCTGTGCTCTAGGCTTAAAACACCGTTTTTCAGCAACAGGCTTAATAAGAGCCAAGAACATTTTGATGGTATTAAGCAGGCACTGCAAGGTAAAAAAGAAAATCATGTCACTCCTTTATCCAGGAAGAGCCTATGTGAACATTTCAATAGAACTATTTACTCCTCCCACCTAGTTCCTATCTGGAGAAGCTCACAAAAAAAAAAAAAAGAAGAAAGCAAAGAGAATGAGAAAGTAAATCTAAAACACAATTACGAAATAAGATCTAGTTTGGCAAAGCTGTGGTGAGGAGGAGTTGAAAAATGAGAGCTGCCTTGCTGCAAACGCCATCTTGTTGCAGCTATTGGGCCCAGGCACAGAAAGATCCATTCATTCACAGCAAAAAGAAAATCAAACACACACCCTGGCTAATCTGCAGCCACCAAAACAACTACACTATTATCAACCCCTTCTTTCTCCTCTTACAAAGCACACGAGAGAGAAAAAGCCAGGGAAAACTCCGATATATTACATTTAGGGACTTGAGAGATTAACACATCATCTTCGTTTTCTCACATGTACTTCACATACGACTCGACAGCGTTTTGTCCTGATTCACATCCCTGTGCCTAGCAGAACAGCTTGAAATACAGGCTAGATCTCTCGCTGTTAGCCGCAGATATTTTACAGCACTAAAACCTTCGATTTTTTTCAGTCTTACATCGCCTCTCCCAAGTTGAGCCAACTAGTCTGAAAAGCTGTTTCAATAACCATTTAAGCCTCCCATTTACAGCCTTTTCCTCCTATTTTCTGCTGTGCAGACAATACATAATAACGTGGCAGTCGGCATCCTAGAAAGGATGCCTTCTTCCAAACGAGTCCCAACCATGACTTCGTTGGAGAATGATGAAATATCACATTCGTTAAAATTTCAGTTCATCTTCAGGAATGATAAATTGATGTCTTGCAACAACCTCTATATCATTCCGATTTTCTTCTGGACAGGATTTTTTTTTTTAATAAAACGTCTCATTTCTTTCATATTTACATTCAAGATTCCACACCTCTTCTTTTCCTCCGAAGCTGCAGAATTAAAAATCCTACCCCTTCAATATCTCTCATGCAGATTAAAAAATCAAACCCAAAAGCAACACTGAAATCCCTTCAACAAGCAGCTGGGAATTGAAGTAATATTGTTAACATTTCCGAGGAGAAAACTCGATTTTTTTTTTTTTTATTGTAGCAAACACCCTCCATGATCTTCGTTACTGCTACTACGGGCACACAAAAATATGCAGCACCGTAATACACTGGGGAACAACAAATATGCGGCTTAAATCCATCCTCGGGTCTGAATTTAAAGAGAACAAAACCACCTCTACCCCTCCCTCCCCAGGATACACAGCATGAACCCACCCTGCGAGCCCTCCACTGGATTGGGGGCTGCTGGCAGCAGTCTTACCCTGTTTGTCTCACCCCCGTCTCCTCTTAATCAGTTTTCCACCATTACAGCAGACACACCATAGCTTTTTTTTTTTTTCCTCTTGAATCTCTCGCCAAATATTCCCTCTGCCGACTGGATCGCTCGGGAAACTCGCTTTTTGTATCGCAACGCGCAGAAGAAAACACCTCAAACCACCTAACAGAGACCACTAAAGCGTAATTATAATTAAAAATGGAACCCCGCAAGATCCAAGGTCTCCTCCCTTTTCGCCTTAGAGCCTTCAAGAGAGAATCAGTCCCACCCCCACCTTTTTCTCCTCCTCCTCCAGCTACAAACACTCTTCTTTTTTAGGGGAAGCTGGAGCACCGAGGAGGTGGGGAAGCGCGGGGGAGGGGGGCTATTTCCAACCCCGCCATGCTAAGAGGTGGACAAACCATTAGCCGCCCTTCTGTCCTGCGGGGGCCGTGAAGAACGGGTGGGCGAACAGGAGGGCACCGCCGTGGCGGGAGGCGAAGGGAAGCGAGAGGGAGCGCAGGGGTGGCCCAACCCGGTGCCCAGGCGACGCGAGAACCGAGAGAGAGGCGGAAGGGAAGGCCGAAGGGAAAGGAGAAGTGCGGCAGCGAGGAGGAAGAGCGGGGGAGGGGAGCGGGGGACGGGCGCAGCCTCGCAAAGGAAGAAGTAACCGGGGATGAGGGGGGAGCTGGGGCCGCCGCCGGCGGGAAGATGGCCTCAGGGTGGGGCCGGGTCGGAGTCGGGGGCTCGGCGAGTAGGGCGGCGGCGGGAAGGCGCAGGAGAGCGACAAAGGGGTTTTTTTGCAGGACCCCCCCCACACCCACTCCCGCTGCCTTCTCTCCCGTCAGACGGTTACCTGCCCTTCCGGCCGCTGCTCATTAACCGGGCCGGTACGTCCGTCGCCCGCGGCTCCTGCCCGCGTCCCGCCGGCCTGGGGAGGGGAAAGGGGGGCGGAGGAGAAGGAGGAGGGGGCGGAGGAGAAGGGGAGCCGCCCGCGCTCTGCCCGGCGGGTCCCGGGGAGGCAGCAGCGCCGGCCGGGGAACCGAGTCGGAAGGAGAGAGTCGCGGGGGAGGAGGGTGTCGCTGGGTCTCGACTCCTCCTTGCGCGCTGGGTGCCCGCTCAGCTCCCCGCAGCCATCGGGAAGCGAGAGCCTGGGCGCGGTTAACCTTCCCCCCCCTCCTCCGCCCCGCCCGTGCTGCCCGGCCAGGAAACCCCGGCTCGGCTCCGCTCCCCGCTCCGCCCCACCGCCGGCCCCCCGGCACGGCACCGCCCCGCCCTACCCCCACCGACGGCAAGTGCGGGCCTGGCCTCGCCGGAGGCCTGGCTGCGCCTCGACGGGGAGACCCGCCAGCACGGCCGGGAGGGGCCGCGGACACGGGGCGCGCTCCCGGGGCTCCTGCGCGCGGGCACGCACCGGCGGGCAACGCCCTTCCCGTCAGTCAGCCTCGCGGGCGGTGGGAAGGGGCCGCGCGCGCGCTGCCGCCACTCTCCCGCCCACCGCGGCCTGGGTCGGGCGCGGGCCCGTGCCTAGGCGCGTCCGCCCCAAGCGCCAACAAAGGCCGTGCCGGGAAACCGCTGTGGGGCACGCTTTGGTTCTGTCCTGCCGCACGTTCATGTAAGAGCCTGGCGCGAACAAAAGAGAAAGAGGCCTGAAAACGGACCCCCCAAACACATGGCGGTATTTAAATGGAGAAGCCCCCAGAGAGAGCAGGGCCTGCGGGAGGGGATCCAACGGAGTGAGGCCACGTAAGAGTCTGGACTGCTGAGGGGAAGCAGGGCTAGAGGTCCTGAAATGTTTCTCTGAGAAGACTGGCAAGCAGAAAATACCTTCGTATTGCCATCTTTCCCTCAGGAAGCCGAGTGATAGCTCAGTAGACTTACGGCTTAGTGTGTGTTACCTCAGTTAGAAGAGTCCTTGCACAGCCAAAGTTCCCAGAACCACTTCTTCGTGTTCTCACAGGACGAGCATCCATCACTGCTCTGAAAAGCACTGCACGAAAAGAGCAAAACAAAAGCGTAAGGGGTGGGGGAAGGCAGTTTCTGTTTTACAGACTGGGCCTCACAGGCAGGACAGATGTTACCGAGATGGAATAATTTCACACCAACACTCGTATTGAAAGATGTTCACTTAAGAATGGACAGTAAGTACATACACAATGTTGCATCGCTTTTTTTCCTATCAAGAGTGAAAATCTGTTAGGTTTTTTTTTTTCCCCCTAACTTGTTTATCCTTTGTTAAGAAGTAAGATTACCTTACTGCCCACGAGTAAGTACACAATAAAAAGCCCCACGCAGCATTGCTGCAAAATTTGAATCAAAAACCTTTCCAGAAAGAATGGGTTGTAATAAAATCTAAACTAGGGGAATAAAAAAAAGGGAAAGTTTAGAGCATCAATAGTTGCTTGCTTCTCCAGAACTGAAAGCAAACTCTTAATTACCATCATGCTTTCTGGGAAAGATAGGTGTGGCTACCTGTAATTAGTAAGAGAAAACTAAGTTTGCCAATTAAGCTCCAGGAAAGTGAGTTGGCTGTTATTCAGTGGGTTGTCTATTGTTCAGGTTGTCTATTATGAATAATTATTAGAAGCTGGTGTGGTTAAACCTTGGGTTTACAATAATCAAATGTTTGGTTTAAAATAACCTATATGCCACCCCAAAGCTTTAATTCTTTGCCCAAATAACTGAATAAGAAGTTCACTGAAATTAAGATACAGGATTTATGAACTTAAGTCCTAAATTGCTTATATTCTGTTCAGTAACCATGAGAAAATAATTTGTTCCACAACATGGGATCCCACAGGTTGCTGATGTTAGATTTAGGCTAAAGATTTGTCTCGCATTCCTGTCTGCAAAATATTGGTTAAATATAAATGCTGAGAAAACGCCACGAGTTTAATAGGGATTGGCAGAGTTTTCTAGAGATTTCAAAAGCAGCTACACACTTTGCTGCAATATTGAACTCAAAGAGTCACAGAGAGCTTTGTAGGAGGCAAAATGCAGGATTGGTTGATTTATTTTTTTTAGGTAGAGATTACTTTTATGCATAGCAGAGATTAAAATGCCTGTTTGGGGATATACCACCTTTTTGGGGAAAAGAATGACCTTTTACTATATGAGGGGGGGAAAGTATGATGCATAAAGGGTTGGTTTTGTTTTTTTTTTAAAGAAAGAAACAGTATTCATGGAAGAATACAGTTTCTTTCCTAAGGAAAATCCATTAATCTTCTAAGATGTTGTGGAAGATTTTCAGCTAACACTGGATCATACAGCAGAAACCTGTGTAATGAGCAAAAATGACATTCTGAACTTCATAACAAACAGCAAATCCCATTTTGTTTCTTCAAGAGAATAGTGGCACCAAGATTTTGTTATTGGATGAGATGTATTGTGTGAATTAATTATATCACAAGAAACTAGTGCTTGGTTGTTTCCATTGCGTGTGCCTCCTCACACAGATCACAGGATGTCAGGGATTGGAAGGGACCCAAAGAGATCATCCAGTCCAACCTCCCCGCCAGAGCAGGACCACACAATCTAGCTCAGGTCACACAGGAACACATCCAGACAGACCTGGAAAGGCTCCAGAGAAGGAGATGCCACAACCGCTCTGGGCAGCCATTCCAGTACTCCGGGACCCTTCCAGGAAAGAGGTTCCCCCTTGTCTTGAGGTGGAACCTCCCATGCTGCAGCTTCCATCCATTGCTCCTTGTCCTATCCCAGGGAGCAGGTGATCAGAGCCTGTCTCCCTGCTCCTGACCCCCAGCCCTCAGAGATTTAGCAACATTTGTTCAATCCCCTCTCAGTCTTCTCCATACTAAACAGCCTCAGGTTCCTCAGCCTCTCCTCATCAGGAGTGCTCCAGCCCCCTCATCATCCTTGTAGCCCTCTGCTGGACCCTCTCCAGCAGATCCCTGTCCCTCTCAAACTGGGGAGCCCCAAACTGAATGCAGTACTCAAGATGAGTTCTCACCAGGGCAGAGTAGAGGGGGAGAAGAACCTCCCTTGATCTGCTGAACACACTCTTCCTAACACACCCCAGGATCCCATTGACCTTCTTGGCCACAAGGGCACATTGCTGTGCCATGGATGTTCTCCACCAGCACTCCCAGGTCCCTCTTCACAGGGCTGCTCTCCAACAGTCACCTCCCAACCTGTACAGGTGCAGTTTATTATTCTTCTCCAGATGCAGAACTCTGCACTTGTCCTTGTTGAACCTCATTTGGTTCCTCTGTGCCTAGCTCTCCAGTGTGTCCAAGTCTCGCTGCATGGCAGCACAGCCTTCAGCTGTATCAGCCAAGCATCCCATCTTGGTGTCATCAGCAAACTTGGTGAGCAGACTCTATCTGTCTGTCCCCTCATCAATGTCATTGACAAAGATGTTGAATAGCACCAGACCCAGCACACTGATCCTTGGGGTACTCCACTAGTTACAGCTCTTCAGCTGGACCTAGCACCAGTGATCACCACTCTTCGTACTCTTATCTTGTAGCCAGTTCCTAATTCACCTAACTGCTCTTCCATCTCACACTTCCTGAGCTTGCTCAGTAGGATGTCATGGGAGATGGTGTCAAAGGCCTTGCTAAGGTCAAGGTAGTTACTTACTCCTTATCGTTCTCTTACATGCTTTGAGCAGTGAGACTGTTATAGTACCTCAAGGTTTTGTTGTTTTAATAAAGTACACATTCAGATCTTATCCCTTCCTAGGAATCTCCTGGTTTTGTTTGCATTCTAATATTTATACATTCTCTGATGAGAATTAAAAGGAATTTCTGTCCACAGATCTGTGCTCTGCCACCTCTTCAGATCCACAGAACTGGGGTAAAGGAGCTGCACCAGCCAAATGTTTCTACATGCTGAGTGTAGCTTCATATACACATAACAAGCTTTACACCACACCTATTCTTTTGTAAAGATACAACTGATGCGCCTCTTTCTGATCCAGTGACTTAATTATATCTTATTCTCCAGTAAAGAAGTTGATTGATATATAGTGATACTACTGGTATGGTAAGGGATTATGAAGACTATAAAGAGTTGTTTACAGGGTGAAGGGTTCCTTCAGGTGGAGTGGGTGGGGATTTTTTTCTTGTTTTGTTCTATAAATCTCACTGGGCAAATCAGTTTTGCTGTATTTTAAGATCCTTCAGAAGAGGCACACATTACTATATGCAGCACGGTGTTTAATTAGGATGAGTGTATATTATGTAGAGTCCTGTGCTGGAAGTCTGAAAGTTATTGTTTGGGCTTTTTTTTTCCCCCTTCTTTTTAGCCTGCCTTATTTTCTATGTCAATAGATAGATACAGAAACTGTCCTAGAGTGTAGTGTTCAGTGCAAGAGTAATTCAGAGCAAATCACCAGAAATGAGTGGACTTTGTTGATGTGTGTTTGTTTCTGTGTATTACAAAATGTTTGTTTAAAAGAGAAAAAAAAAAAAAAGGATGAAAATATCTGCTCACACCCAAAGATCCAATATACATAACTAACAAACCCAAATCTTTATGGTGGTGTTGTTTTTTGTTGTTGTTGTTTTTTTTTTTTTAATTAGTGCACTTTGAAGTACCTCCTGTAGCCAAAACAAATTAAAATACCTAAGATAGGTGGGAAATGTATCTCACAATTTCACAAAATAGTGACAGTTCTCAAAGCTGGGCCTTCCACATGTGCTAGGACTAGGTCAGTCGAACCAAAAATAGAACTTCTCCTGAAGCTTCGTTTAGAACTGAAGAAAACCTCTCTCATAAGCAAGTTCCTCCATAGTTCTCAGTTACAACATTTCTTGCACCTTTTTCTCAATCAACTGACATTAACCCTTTCACAGAGAGCACATTGAATAAAATGAATCTTAGGGCAGATTCACTAGTTTGTTTCTTCAGCTGTTTCAACTGTGATGACAAAAAATAGTCAGATCTGCCATCCCTGGTGTGCTACCAGAGCCCTTGTTCTTGCAGGCTGCTCTGCCACTTAAACCTGACGTGTTACAGCTCCACCACAGCACACAGGTGGCAAGGCTGTGAAAAATCATTGTTTCAAGCCTTTTGTGGAATGCAAAGAAACTGGTTGTTAAAATGAAAAATGGCTCTCAGTGGTACTGTGAGACTTCTCCAGATGGGGAACAGTTACACCACACAGAGCTCTATACATTTACCAGCTCCTAATTAACAGGGCATCTGCTTCAGCAGAGCCAATGGTTGCACACACATCCAAAGCTGCTCTCTAGCTCTCAGCCTCCAGGCACTGCTTCACTCTGACATGTGTGTGACTGCCATCAGCAGGTACAAATGAAGGCCAAATGGAGATGTGTTTTCCCTCATGGATACCTATCCTGCAGCTACAATAGCAACAAAAGGCATTGTTAAAAGCATCTTAGGTATTAGATTCTACAGTGCATGTGTGTCCATGCATATATATAAATTCTAAGAGAGTTTAAAACCTTTGTGAAATCTAGAATTAGGAATCTTCAGAACCAAAAATGCTGTTTTTCTTTCCTCATCTGCAAAAGCTTTGGGCTGTGTAACATAAGAGGAGTACTCTCAAAGAATGGAAGTCTTGGAATGCTTCCTATGTAATGGCTTTCTCATTTCTGTACCATCATGGTCATCAGACCTGTAAAACTTCGCCTCACGTCTGCAAGATGCCACATGATGCAAGTCAGTGGCCCAGAGAGCTGTGCACGTCCTGTTCAGAGATCTCCTTCAATTGAATTTGTGAACTAGACAGGTTATGTTAATGCTCTGCTTCAGGAATCCCAACACTTCTGTTGGGTATATGGCTGTGTCTTTAGCAGTAAGACAATTAGAAATACAGAGCAGGAGGGTACAACTGGATTTTTGAGTCTAGTAGCTCATGTGCCAGGTAGCCATGCCCGGTGATATCCTTTGAAAGCTATAGAAGCTTCACCTTGAAATGAGTTTGCTTGATTTTCCCCTTTGCTAGAGTACGAAGACTGTTCATTAAAGAAAATAAATAACAGCATACTGAATAGAAATGCTCAGTGAGACCAGGCAGAGCAAAAAGTAGGAGTAACTGTCTCCTTAGTTACATTCTGCATTCTCACAGTTCTTTTCAGTTTGCCTATTACTATGGAACAAAAGAGTTATTTTAAGCAAATTCTGAGAACAAAGCATAAAATTAGCAAAACCATTTTAGTCTGAAGAGAATAGATTTGACAGGATTTTAAGGTAGAGGGAACTAGTTTTCAGAGTCATGTAATTTAGAGCAAAAATCCATATACCTGAGTTACCAACTAATGCAGTCTTGGAACATGCTATTGAACTTCTTACTTATGGTATGGATTACAACATTTTATCTGTGAAATGGATTCAAGAACAGTTAATTAAGAATTAACTTCAAAATCCTTTAAGAAAAATCCATTCATGTCTGTAAGTAGAAGAGAGCTGTGAAGGGCCACAGCTTTCCTGTAGATTTCCTTCTGCTGCACCATTGTGCGTGTATTACCGTGAATGTAGTAAGCTTGTCTAGTAAGTGACTGTCTTGTATCTCTCATTCTTGACAGAGGTCAAATAAGCTACATGGGGCAGTATAAACTAGTCCACATGTCCTGGAGGACATCATAGAATCATAAAATCAGCCAGGTTGGAAGAGACCTCCAAGCTCATCCAGTCCAACCTATCACCCAGCCCTAGCCAATCAACTAGACCATGGCACTAAGTGCCTCATCCAGGCTTTTTTTTGAACAACTCCAGGGATGGCGACTTTTTCTCATAGCTTCTAGCTGAGGTAGTTTCGTTTTCAGGGCAAAAATTGTTCCTACTGCCTCATGACCATTTTTTAAATCAATGCCACAAACATCTCTGACTTCAACAATCTTAAAAATATATTGCCTAGTTGCTAGGTGTGCTTGTTATGTTTAGCATACCTTGAAGCATTTTCTGAAGCCAAAAATGTATCACTGCTGTTGTGTTGGACAGAGGAAACTGATGTGTAACAATGTTAAATGATTTAGCCACTACAACCCAGCAGCTTATGGGAGGAAGTGAGATGAATTCTTAGGGTCGCTTGAACCTGGATCTAGTGTTCCTTGCAGTCAGAGATACAATCAACTGTACACACTTAACATCTGCCCTTAAGTGGTTTGTGTAAAAGCCTAAAGCCTCCTACTATTTCCCCATTTAAAGGGCCTTTCCTCAAGAGAGTCATTGTCTTACTGAGCAACTAGCAGAAAAACAACTGGTACCCTAGAGATGATGAGTTTAGAAACCACATTGCGAATTCAGCCTAGCTACTAAACTTTCCGTGATGTCAGACACATTACACCTGCAGTGAAGTCTACCTGTGAGAAATACTTCCAACTACAGGGAAGAATTTGCTTACACAGTTCTGTGTCAGATTCCTGTAGAACATTCAGGCACTGGTGTGTGTGTGTCCTCGTGAAGCCACTACCAAATGTTGGGGTGACTGATGACAGCACTACATGTTCAAGGAGCCTCACCTTGTTTCATTGCTTCAGTTGAAGGGGAGCTCCAGTGCTGGTGCAGATTCCAGAAAACCACCACTCTTGGAGAATCTCTGTTTAGTCAAACAAAACCTACTTGTGATACAGGAAGAGGATAAGCCATGCTTAGAAAGTTCTATAGTTGTTAATCACAATAGGTAGTGAAATTAGTATATTCAATAGATTCAAAGTAAGTCTTTATTTGGGAAAGTCTACTGGGAACTGAGTAAAATGCTGTGATGAAAAGTGGTCTGAACAATTAGTAGACTTCTTTTATCTGTTTCAAGCAAAGCTGGCACCTGAATTCAGCCCAACTTCTGTCCTTGCAGTAGAAAAGAACTCAGAGAACAAAACCTGCATGCTAATATGATTATTTGAGAATCTGCTCCAGAAAAGTCTGCATGAATGTTATATAAGGTGTGTAGGGGTTATTCGTAGACTGCATGACAATGGAGGCTCCTTAAGTGTCCAAAGAGCTTTAGGGGCTAAAGATACAAAATAGTTAAGTGACACAGCTGGGCATGAAGTCATGAGAGAAGCCATGGGAGTCATGGTCCCACGTAGTGTGGCTTTAGTTATGTGCACTCCCTGCTGTGCTGGCCTTGGACAGGAAAGCACTGCAGAGAAAGCCTAGAAGAGAAAATTGGTTCTAATGGTACATTAAACCACAACGTGAGCAGGCTGAGTGATACAGTGCTTCTGAGAAAGACCTGCATATTGTGCTTCCTTACTCACTGAAGCAGAAGGAATTGGTATGAGAAATTCATGAAGATCATGGGAGAAGTGGAAGGGAGGACTTTCTGTACAGAACTGAGTTGTAAAGCACCAAGCTAACAAAATCAAAGTGTGAGCCTTCAGGACTCCTATCTACCTTGCTGTTCAGTTGCTGCTAAGAATGAAAGACCTTGCTGCAAAGGTCTGCACTTGTGTCTTTGAAAATTCACATCCTTTGAAGGAGAGGGTGGGGTGAGTCTTCTAACGTACAAAAAGAACTTTCTTGTGACCTCTGGGATTGTGTTATTGTAAACATCCCAAATCTCAAAACACGTGCTAGCAAAGATCTCGATTCTGCACAACCCTTCCCTGTGAGCACCTGTTAGAGAAACAGAAACAAAGAAAAAAGGTGCTTATAAAACTCATGTTTCCAAGCAACAAAACAAAACATACATAATGTGAAACATCTCTCAAGCCCCTGCCCAAGGGAACTGACAGAGGCAGTTGCCTAGTTAGCAGAGTCTGACTTTCAGAGCCCAAGCAGTACTATTGCATGAGTTCAGGGGAGATTTTAAGTTGCAAGAGTTTCCTCTCTCTCTTAACAGCCAGAATTTCACTATGCATGCTCTAAAGATTAAGCTGGTAATAAAGAAATACAAGAGCAAATAAAGTCATTAACAGATTGGTGAGCATACTTTCCAGCCTGGCCTCCCAGTTTCAGTTACTCAGCACTGGACAAAAAGGAAGGTGCACAGTATCTCATAACTTCATTTATTAATTTATAGAGCAGTAATGTAATTTTTTCATTTAATTCCACCTTTACCCCCAATATCCACAGACCAGCTTGATACTAAATCTTGTGTTGAAATCCATAAAATGTACTTTTGTGGTTTTAGGTGCTGGCTTTTATTTCTTAGAGAAGTAATCCCATTGACAACACTGGAAATAAGACACAGGCCGTATTTGGTTTATATACAATACAGACCTTGCCATACTCTGCATTTCAAATGCTGTCTCTTAGCATCTCCTTGGAGCTAACTATTGTTTATGAGTGTAGTCATGTAAAGGAGATCTAACTTTTGTTTTCTTTTTATTTGTGGTTCTATTATCTCTGTAACTCTCCAGCTCTCCTCAGGGGTGTCCTTACATGGTTTATCTTAGTTGTCTATCTTGTTTAAAGAAAAGCCCATTTACAGTTTATCCTGCCTGCAGAACAGTCTTGTTGATAGTTCCCCTATATAGCACAAAATGAATGGGTTATGGCTGCTTCCAGAACATAGGCTTGGAATTCAAGAGTGGAACTCTGTATTTTGAGTTTTATTTGCTGCTTAGATGTGGAGGCTGCTTTTGGATGCATTATTTAGCTCTTTGCTTTATATGCACCAATGGGGAATGGACACAGTAATACACAATGGTGTTGCCAAACTTAATCCAGCAACGCTTTCAAAGTACTTCAGTATTCTTGGATTGGAAGAGATGAAATTGTTGCTGCTGTTACTGAATTCTGTTTCAGAGCTCTGGAAATAGGATTCAGAATTCATTGGCAGGGATGTGTGATGAGAAATGTTGCATTCCTCCTCCTGTATTTTGCATGTGGATATGTCTGTTTGTTTGAGCCAGTAGCAAGTTTCTCTTTGGGGAAAAAATATATTTTAGTAAATAAACAGCAAGGAAAACTCATTTTTTATACAAAAACAATTACACGTAATGGAAAAAAAACAAGCCCCTCTACATGTATATTTTTGCTTAGTCAAGCCACAATATTTATTGAAAAAATAATTTTGATGGGAAATATTTTGATGAACCTTAAAACGCAAACAGATTTGGACTGAGATATTTCAAAGGGTCAAGGAACACATTCAAAAATAGATATTCATAGTAATATAAACCACACGCTTTCCACAATGGTAACAGGTGTCCATGGACAAAACACAAAAGTAGGAGAAAAACGCTTAAAAAAGCACTGTTCTCCAAAAAAAAACTTCAATTAACTGAACAGACTAGTTTCAGAACTGATAATAAATTCTCCTTGTTGATGATTGGAGCATGCTGAGTTTTGATGCTTGGTTAAAGACATTTCTACTTGAGAACTGTAACAGCTGGAAATCAAGTTTTATATTATACTGTGAGCAACATGCTGACAAATTTCTTACCTACAGAAGCTCAGCACCGGAGCTGTGCTGTTGCCCATGTGTGTTTAGGCTGAGTTATGCTGTTATATTACTTATGTGTATTATGCTAATCCAATAAAACATAAAGACCATTGTATCTTCTGTGACTTCCACCACAGTGGTGGTGCATTGGCAATATAACAGCAGCAGAACCATCTACAGAATTGTTGATGTGGTATATTTTGAAATTATGGACCCTAGGCTGTGAGTAAATAAAATTCTCCACTAACTTCAGTGACTCCTGAAGGTTTTAGAACCTCCTAGAAAAGATTTAGTGTAATGAAAGCAATTCAGCGTCCCCAACAAATATGGTGACAGTTGCAATTGGGTGGACTTACTGCAGTGTTTTGAACAGCTTAGATCATTGGGTAGTGCATTAAAGAACAGTTTTGTTTCCTTTGTATTTATATTTTTTAAAAGTAATCAAATTGTTTCATTTCTCTATGTTTATCCCTTCTGTTTAATTTTTCACTCCTATGAATTATGTGCTGCCATCGTAATGTACCTACAGATAATTTAGCTTGCAAGGAATTTAAAAACAGAGCACCTCAGAGGAAAAACAAACTGAAAAACAAGTCTATCAGCAGCACCTTATAGTATTAGAAATGCAGGAAGTGGGTGTACTTCTTAGTATTTAAAACGTGAGTTTCTGTTTTGAGTTTCACTTATTTTTGTAAGTCAATTTCAGTGTTTGCATCTCCTCATCATTCCGTATTGGGGTTTAAATCCTTATAACACGTGTAAGACAAATAAAGACAAATGACATTTTCAGCCTCTTTCCACTGCCAAATTTCATGCTGGAGTCAAAGCTAAAAGCATTGTGGTTTCCTAATATGCTCTAGTCAGCAGATATGCATCTAGCTACATCATCACCCTTTGGCATCTGCTATTGACAGCACTGCTATTTATTATTTATTAATCTCCGTTACTGTGAGCATCTGAATGTGACTGAAAGTCAATGATTCTTTTTGGATTCATTTTCTTGTATGAATAAGCAGGTGACATGCTATGGATTTCAAACACCACTTCCTGAAGCAGGCACTTGCATTTGGCACTGGGGTGGCTGCCCTCCTCAGATGTGATTCAAGGGCACTGGAAAGCTGTGTGGACCCTGCTAGTTTATTGTCAAAAAAAGTACTTGCTGTGCCTGTACGCCAGCTAAAGCCAGCTCTGTGTGCTTGCTGCTGCCAGCATACGTGTGGCAGTCAGAGGAGTGAGAGGAGATCCTAGGAACAGAAAGATTCCATCCGAGAGGGCTAAAAGAGCTACAGCTCTGCCTGTCCCCTTCCTAGTACAACCACTCGGAACAGTCTGCATTCTGGATCACGTGGTGAGCTGTTCAGGCCTCTCTTCCCTTTTCATGGTGCGACCGTAGGGATGGCTGTGCTGGTGAAAGGTGCTAAAGCAGGTGCTGCTGCTGTTCTTTCCCCAGTATAGTATGTTCTGTTCTGGAGGCAGGTTGGCGATGGAATAAACTATGCTTGGTAGAGCTTAGTCATGTACACTGCAAATAAAGCATGCTGGGGTTGTTATACCAAGAGAGCATTCCTGGAGGAAATACACACACTGTACACTGGAGCACACTAGTAGCTGCACATCTCAGAGACAGCTCAACAGGCAAATTCCAGAACTGAAAACATCATAACTTCATCAGTGTGTTGCCATGCTTCAGTTTATCCGTGAGGTTCAGGGCTTCACTATGTGGCTGTAATGCTTATGTGCTCCTAGTGAGGATCTCAGCATGTACACATACATACCCCAGAGCAGTGCCAGCCTCTGCAGACCTGGCTCACAGGTCTCTGGCCTGGCCCTTAGCCTGGAGTCTAGCTAGTTATTTGCAGAAGGCACCGAAGCCTAAATAAAAACCTAGGGAATTAAATTGGCCCATTAAAATCAGTGACAGCTTCAGCATTGGCTTGATCCAGACCTGGTTCTCCACAGTTTTTCTTTCTCTGAAGTTGTGTCAAACAGACATTATGGCCAAATTCTCCACTCTCATCAATAAGAGTTTTGCCTGATGGGTTTAGATGTCAAGATTTACCCCTATCACCCATCTGGATCATATTTGCTGTAGGGATGAGGCGCAGCTTTGCATGCGGTTACAAAACACAACAGTTCAGGTTGCACTGGGGATTAAGTCTCTTCATTAAGAGCCACTGCCTTCTGCACTGCCTGTCGTGAGCACTTCAGGTGAAGGTCTTGGCTATAAACCCCTGCTCTGCAGTCCTAAGAGTTTTCACTCAGCACAGGTGAGGCCTAAATATGTTCCCTGCTACTCTGCACATAAAGAGGTGGAGGAAGGAAATCTGGAGAGGAAGCTGAACTTCCTGTGCCAGAGGTTTTTCACTGGAGCCTTCCCTGAATTCAAGACAATGTAGCTACAGCTTGAGATATGAATCATTAGAACTGCAGTCATGCAGGATTTGAAGAAATACCCTTCAGCATCCAAACACAGAGATTCACATGTTTCTGGAAATTCATACAGAACACTCTGAGTTTTGAATCTAGCAGTTGCCTCTTCCACCCCCCACCCCAACTCCTAACTGATAAGAAACTCCTTCCTTTCTAGCTTAACTTCTCTGAGTATCGTTTCACTCTCAGTATCTCTGAGTATTGAGAAGTAGCTAGTTTGGGTATCTGGATTAATCATGAGTACATGGGTGAGTGGGTGCACAAACTGAGGACAACAGAAAGGGGCACCAAATGGCCATCTTAAAGGACTAGGTCTAAGCAGATGAAGAAGAGCCAAGAAGTAAGAAGGGCTGTATGTAATAAAGTTCTTAACTGATTAAACACATGTACACACTTGCAGCTCTATGTTCAATAAATTAAGAAGTTAAACTAATCCCAGAGATGCTTCATTAGCCTTTATTTTTTTCCCCTGTTATTTAATTGTGTTAATGTGTATTACCTAGCATTTTGCACATCCACTGAAGGACTAAAGCTTAGAAATTTGTACTTAGAATAGTGGGATATGTTAGGATTTGTACTTAGAATAGTGGGATATGTTAGGAAATAAAGAGGTAGGAATTGATCAGAAGCTTTGACTTTTGTTTATTGTAAGTATTGCATAGCAGTGAGCAGTGGGTTTGCAGTATCCTTAGCTGCAAATAATGCAGGAAAACAAGGGCAAACTTTTCAATAACCAATCCTTTTGATTGGACCATGTGGGATTAAGGTCATGCTCTGATGAAATATGGTTTTTCTTTTTGGTGACAGTGAGATAAACTAGGGAAAGGAAACACCTCTTCCTTTTCTGGCCTGGAAGAGCATTATTCCTTATGTTCTTTTTTTAATCCAGGCAATTTCCTGTACTTCTAAAGCATAGGCTCCCACAGGAGGGGTATTTATATAGCATCTTCCACCCAAAAGCACTGTGCAAAGCACTAGCAAGATCACATTTATTTTACCTGCTTTCAAGCAGCTTTATCCACTTCTGATTAAACAGTTCATGTAGATGCATCTCCTGTCTCTCTTCTGCGCTTTGTCTGATTTCTTCTTGCCAATTTTCTGACCATTGGGACACAAATCAGCGGCACACTGAGCTGACCGCTGCAATCACAAGCTCGTGTGGAGCTCTCGCTGCATGAGATGATGCAATGTCAGTCTAAGTAGTGCAATAAAAAAAACATTGCATAGGTAGCATGAGCAGAGCTGCAGCCTGCCAGCACAGTATGGGGAGGTAAACAGATGATTAGGTATCCAGCTCACATGGTATCTCCCATGGTCTGCTTTATGCAACTGTTCATTCTAGTCCCAGGTTCAGTAGAAATACACTAAATATCACACTTCAGGTGAGACAACTGAGTGATTTAGGCAAGTTGCACAAAAGATGAGGTTAAATACTTTGATGATTAAGGGATAGAAGCATCTGTTATATGAAGAGAGAATGAGCAAGATGGGAGTCTGGCCTCGAGAAGCAGCCAAATCCAGAGCTCTTATCAAACTGTATAAATGCCTGATGAGACAGTGTAAATAAGACAACAGACTTTTCTCAATGGGCATCAACTGACAGGGTGAGAAGCACTGAGAACAGCCCAAACTACAGGAAATTCCACTAAAACATTCAAAAAACTACTTCAAGTGTTCTCAGACACTAGAACAGGTTGCCCAGAAAGGCAGTGGCATCTTCCTCCTCGGAGAATTCAAAGCGAGAATGAAAAGGGCCCCGAGCAAGCTGCTCTAGCTGACCCTCTGGTGAGCAGGAGGATTGGACTAAGTGATGTCCAAAGGTCCCTTCCAACCTCAGTGACTCTGTTATTGTTTACCAAGGGAAAACAGAGGCAAAGACATTGAAAGTGGTGCCTAGGATATCTGTGGTAGGGCTGAAGTCTGTCACACTCCAGGATGTTTCTTGATTGAGAGAGAGCCCTTCCCATTATCACAGATCTTTCCTTGAAGCTAACTGAACATGTGCTTTTTTATTTCCCATATGGCCCAAGTCAGTTGCATTTTAGTATTTCACAGCAGGTGTGGGGCACCTTTTATCAAGATGAAAAAACACTACTCTATATGTGCAGTTTTGAAGTAAGAAATGAAAGCATGTAACATTGTGATCTTTTTCCCTCCAAATAATCCTCTCACCAAATTTAATCGACTTTTTGTTGCCTTCTAGCGTCCAGTCTGAAAACCCAACATTCACTAGGGCCACTTAGGGTCACTCCTGCCATCTCGTGGAAGCAGGCAGCTTAGCCAGAATATGAGCACAGGATGGACCAGTTCTCCAAAGAGAAATATTACTGTTATGTTTAATTTGACGGCCGTCTTGTTATCTAGCTAATCACAGTTCTACTGCCTCTAAAAAGAGCTGGAGGGACCCCATGTGCAGTGCAGAGTAGCTTCCTTCTGCCTTCTACACAGAACGCTGGTGTCTTTCTGACAACTGCCTTCTGACAAGAGATGCAGATCCCTGGCAAGTGCTGTTAGGGGTTGAAGGGGTAGCATTTTTTGTCTCATGGAGCTGAACAAAGCTTCTTGCCTGGGCTGATGCACTAAGTGTGGAGAGGATGAACAGCAGACTACAGAGACTTCAGAACCAAACCAAAAGATTCTAGAATACAGAACAACAGCTGAGTATCAGCAAGAGGAAATAGAATTTAAAAAATTAAGTGTCTGTACAAAGTAGCAAAGACATAGCATTATTTTTTGTGTTTACATCGGAAGTTGCATCTCTCAGGGCATTTCACCCCCAGCAGGTCAGCAGTCTTGCAAAAGAAGTCACAAGACTCCTACCACCATCTCATCAGACATCTTGCACTGATCCTGGGCCTGTGTTTTCACTTCTCTTCCCTCTACTTCTTCCATTTAGGAACAGTGCAGTGATGACTGGATAAAGTGCCTCAAGTCCAGAGGCCATTTCTAAATTTCACACTTTGTTTTGTCCATGTTTCTTCTCTAGATTTATCCCCCCTTAAGAGGGGGAGGAAGCAGGGAGGTTTTTTCCTGAGCTTCATGTCCCACACAAAGTTCATCATGCTCTGACAGTGTATCTGTATTTCATTTTGACAGTGCAGCCCACGCTTAATGTATTCATCCTCACAATTCTTTGCAAGATAAGGTAGTGCTACGTTCCCTGTCTTATGGACCAGGAGCAACAACCAGCACAGACTAAGTGACCTTCCCAGTATCATATGGGAAGTCTGTGGCAGAACAAGCTGCTGAGCTGGGTTTCCCAAGTCAGTACTTCCACCTCAGGACTAGACTTCCTTATTCGTAGGAAGGAGTAGCAGCTTATGCCTGTTAGCATGGAAAGAGAGAAAACAATGCACACATTAAAAAAGAGCCTGATATTGAGCTCTTTTTGTTGTTGTTGTTTTGTTTCAATTTGAGATACTTGGAAAAATAAAAATTAAGCACCTGAATGCCAATCCAGACACTTCCAAATCTGAAATATGAATTGATTTCCTCCTTTCTCCAAGTGCCCAGAGCAAGCTTTGCTGTTCTAAAAAGATGCAACCTGTCTTTGAAAGCCTGCACTCATTTCTGCAGCCCCCTTCCTCCCAGAAAGGTAGAAAGAGCTCTGGCATTTTATATTCTAAACTGACCAGAACAAAATGTTTTCCTAGTGATGTGGTTTTGCACCTAAGGTATTTTTTTCCCCCACTTCTTTTTTTGTGCATTGGATTTAACCTTAGGATGTAGTATTTCATAAAACATTTATTGCTTTCTCCATTTTTATAGTGCACAATTCCCCTATGATGCTTTGTTTTCATAGTCTGCTCTGAACATGATTCAAAGGTTTCTCTCACAGTCTGAATTCTAGTTGTGGGTAAAGGAAAAAAAAAAAAAACCCTCTGCTATTTGCAGCAAAATTAGTAAATGTCTCCCTGAATGAAAATAGCTTTAGCAGGTAAAGATCATTCAAATCAGAGCCAGGAGATAGCTAAGAAAAAGAATCTGGAAGGTGATTCTCTGAGAGCTATTTTATTCCACAAGTGAGCAGGTTTTGCATGTGTCTTAAGTATACCACTCATTAGTATTGGCAACAGCAGGGATCCTTTTCCTTCCAAACCTATATCTGATCCAGATGAAAGGCAGTCAGAAGACAAAGGAATCAAACATTCTTCCATGCTATTTAGGGGCAGCAAGGCAGACAAAGGCAGGAAAAGAAATGTTTTTTTTTTCCTCTGACTCTTACTGTATCCAGACCCTGTTGATGCTTCACTCTTGAATGCTGCAGGTTTACCACTTAATTCTCTCCAAAGATTATAATGCATCGATTATAAAAGCCATTACAGATGTACCACTTGACTTATATTGTTAACGAGCTTGGCTATAAAGGGATTTGCAACCTGAGTTTCAGGACAGAGCCAAGGTATAATTTGCTTGGGGCTATAAAGCCTATGAATTATTGAGACAATTTACTTCCAAGTCTGCATTTTCATTTTGTGCAGAAGTGCTCATGACGAGTGCATGTGTGTGAGAGGGGAGAGACAGAACTGCAAGCTGCTGACAGTGATGAAGACACCAACTTCTCCATCTACCCATCACAGCCTCTTTCACATAGCCAGCAGATAACAACAGAAAATGACTGGCAAAATTATCATTTTGGATAAATGAGAGAAGAAGAATTGCACACTGAACAGTGCCAAATGAGCACCCAATTCTAATCAGAATTAACAATGCACTTTGAGTAATTACGGAGAGGGGCTTTTCCCCCAGAGATGTCACAAAGCTTGTATGGATATAATCAGACTTAAGTGGATCTAGTGATGGTAAAAACCGCTAGACTGATACGTCAGAATTCTTACACCTCCCATCCAGCTAAACACAACCTGCTGTGGGACTAAGTCTCCCACCTGATGTTCAAGTATGGTTCCTTATGCAAGTGAGGCTTTGTAATCACAGTCAAATTTGTGTCCTGTCTCCTCTCCTTCCACTCTCTATAGCCAGCTAATAATTTCCAAATCCACTAACAAATTTCAAGCAAGGTGATAGAAAAGTAGAGTTTCAAAGACATAAAGCTTCTAAATGTTTCATGAAAACAGGAGCTGTATAGAGAATAACCCCTCAGCAAGAAAGACTCCAGCAGTAGCTCATTAGGCACTGAAGAATGCACAAGGAAGCTTAGGAACAGTTCCATCCCTCCCTTCCCTTTTACACAATCACTAGAACAGACACTGTCTGTCTAGGTTGGGAGGCTTGGAAAGTACCCTGCTTGCTGTTTGAGCCTCATTAAAAGTGTCAACAACAACATGAAGTTCTCCAGGAATGTAAAGTCAGATTCCCCACTGAAAGGCAGACAGAGGTGTGCAGAACACAAAGCAAATATCAAAAGAGATGCTTTTAAGGAAAAAGAACAACAGGAATTAAGACAGAACATTCATCTCCATGCCACATTTTTTGATTTGGCCAGGGAGTTCTAAAACATAAGTTTGACAAATCAGGCCTTAAGCCTAGTTTATTACTCTGAGCTTACATCCCTCAACTTCAACATTCCAAAAGGCTTCAGCCTTGCATTTCAAAAACAATGTTTTGTTTCCCATGAGCTCCTTGCCTGATTTGGAATATCTAGAGACATTCTTACAAGCTGTAGAACAAGGTAGTTTATTGTGCATGCTGGTTTTGAGCTTTTTCTTTGGTTAATGTGTAAGTTAAACACAGATAAGAATGGGAGTTACCTCAGTTGTGTGAGAGTGGCCCTGGGTTGTCTGCATGGGCACAGGTGTCCACACACTTCCATGAGTCCTATGCCCTGAACATGTAACAGGTAGGAGGAACAACTGCGTTAGGTAGGGGTGACTCTGTGACAGCTCCTGTATAAATAACCACAAAACCTTCACTTCGGGGTCCCCCTTGCACTTTTGGGAGCAATCATATGAGGGTGCCTATTTAGTGCTAAATAAATGGAAACACCATTCTTCTGTCTAAGAAGTTTTCTACTTCCAGTGTCAGGTTTTGGCAACCCTGACGGGACCCTGCTTCTGAACCTCCACAGTTCCTGGGATCGCAGGACCTCCAGCTGGCACCAAGGAATTTTCAGGGAGAACCTCCTGTCCTGAGACCAAAGAGATGAAGCAAGACCCCCTGGGAGAGGTAAAGGCATTTTGTGAATGGAAACCCTGCTCGTAAATCACACATAAATTCTGTAGCGTTTTGTATGAATCTGAATGCCTGATAGGTAAATTTCTTAAATATGATCTCATAGTAGAGTGTGTACCCCAAGATTACCTGTTTGAAAGCACAATGGAAGTTATAAAACGATGCAGGGTTTGAGGGCATTTCAGGGTTTGATTGGGATTTTGCAACTAGAACTAGCCTCTCCCATAAGTAAAAGGAAACAGATCTCCTTGTGTTCTGGTCGGTAGTCTGGCAGGTAGTGCTGACAGCTCACAAGACAGAAGCATTGTGCAAGCAGAAGCAGGAAGAGAAATCAAACCATTGTGATTATTCCTTCATCCTCCTCAAGCAAGCTCAGTCCTTGCTCTGCAGAGCAATCTCTGAAGAGCTAAGCAAAGCTAAGCAGGGCTTGGCTCCAGGAAGCTGTTCCCAGTGCTGACAGAACACAGCACACGGCAAAGTGAAGGACTGCCCTCTTGTGTCACGATTTTTTCATTTGTCTGTGTTTCTATTCTTGTCCCTATTAGTGAGTGAGCACTCAGCCATTTCCCTCCAACAGATACTTCTTCTTTGGAAAGGCACAGGATTTGTTTTTGAGCACTATCCTGAGGGAAAAGCTCAAGAAATAAAAATATATCTGCTGGATTTGTGGCTAAGAAACATCCAGGACTGGGCAGATAATGTTCCTGCAGCTAGAGGCATCCATAGAGTTATACTGGGTTATGCCTCATCTCCATCTTGACACAGAAAAAGCAGGCAGAGGAGAGAATAAAACAAGAGAAGTATAATTAAGAGTGACAGGGGGGAGACAGAAGAGAAACGGATTTGTTAAACCAGCCTTTCCCTGCAGCCCTTGTAGTAAGCTATACACAAGTTAAATATAGAACCAACGCCCCTCTGGGGAGCTGGACTCGTGAACAGCTCACACATCACGAACACATAGCAGATTCCAGTCTCAGCCTTGTTGGCTGCCAGAGAGTCACCAGTGCTCATTTCCAGGGTAGTTCTTGCAGTAGCAATTGTCAGAGAATAGTCCTCTAAAAGCCTTGCAAGATTTTGTGTCGACCACTTCTACTGCTTGTTAATGACAAGCACCTACATATTTGGAGAAGGTAGCCTCTTTTCACAGCTACCAAAACAAGTGCAGCAGTAATGGAGACCATCAGTCATGCTCCTGTTAGTAGGTCAGTCAACATAACTCTGACCCAGCACTCCACACTCTTACACACATTATCAGCACCTAGTGCTTGTGCTTAACCTGCTCCTACCCCAGAGATAATCCCACAACAATGAACCATGCTGAAGACTGCTCATGTTCTGAGAGGCAGCCAAATCAGCTACCTTACTAAAGCAGACTCAAAGGAAATCATAGGTGGGGAGTGGACAGAATTCACACTGTCTGATTATGGGAGGAGCAATAAAGGGAAAGGGATGTAATTTAAAAAAGGCCTCTCATTGCCCATATTTTGGTCTGGTCTTAGACTGCTGGAATTAATGCTCCCAGTTTTACAGTGATGCACAGAAGTTATCTTTGCTCTCAGTACTTCACAAGGTATCATCCCTAAAGACTGATTTCTCTGGCCTGTTGCCCAGCCTGTACTATGGTATTTTGTATTTATCTTATTCTAGATGGCACAGCCAGAGCATGCTTTGTATCATTCTGAACACTACTGAGCTCATCAATATACTGAACTGGACAAAGCTGCCAGGAATCTTTGATTTTTTTTTGTCTTCTGTACAGTCTGAGACTGTGACATCTGAGCAGATAACAAAGTATAAAGGCATCTTTGAAATACTCAAAGTGTCTCTTTGAGTTTGAATTTCTACTTTGCCCCAAAAAAAGTAGTACAAGAATCCCACCCACA
The DNA here is from genome assembly GCA_013400475.1 of Tricholaema leucomelas. Classification (NCBI taxonomy): domain Eukaryota; kingdom Metazoa; phylum Chordata; class Aves; order Piciformes; family Lybiidae; genus Tricholaema lacrymosa; species Tricholaema leucomelas. The sequence goes on from WAAF01006604.1 coordinate 215,472, forward strand.
AGCCAGCTCATCTTGCAAATAGAAGTTTAAAGGACCTCAGAAACAAACCCTTTAGGTATCATCAGCATCACCAACAAAAAAAGTCTCTTTTCTCCTGTCTCATTCTTTGTCTTTAGTTGTGAAACATAACATAAAGCCCTCCACACACTTCCCTGGCCTTGCTTGCCATCCCCCTGCAGTTCATGGAGCATGTGCCAGTATCTAGCAATTGGCACTCCAGCAATTTTCTGGGCAGTTAAGAAGAGAAGCTAGAGAGGCTATTCAGTATGACTTGCTGGGACTTCCCTTTCAACTCCAGTTTGGGAACTTTCTGTTCCAGAATAGCAACTTGCTGTTTGTATTGTTCTGACTCTTCATGTGCAGTCCCAAGATGGCCACATTCCCTTGGCGCTTTCTACTGCCATATGCTGGACTCAAGGAATATACACTTTTTAATCAGAAGATGAGCAAGCATTCATGGCCTACTTCTACAGGCATTTTAAAAGGTTTTTACTTTCTTTCATGTCCTTGAAGAAGCTTTACAGGGAGACTAGAGCAGCCACAGAAAACAGTTCTTCTAACTGAAAGATCATTTAGGAGGAAGTTCTTTACAGTAAGGGTGGTAAGACACTGGAACGGGTTGCCCAGGGAGGTTGTGGATGCTTCCTCCCTGGAGGCGTTTAAAGCCAGGCTGGATGAGGCCTTGAGCAGCCTGCTCTAGTGGCAGGTGTCCCTGCCTGTGGCAGGAGGTTGGAGCTGGATGATCCTTGAGGTCCCCTCCAACCTAAACCGTTCTATGATTCTATGATTACAAGGGCAGGAGCAGAAACATCTTTGCATTATAACCCGTTTCTAAACCCAAACTCGTCACATCTTCCTTAACTCTTAACAGTCTTTGCCTTCCTTTACTCCCCATCTGAAAATGGTCAGAGCTGTGGTTGTTCTTGTGCTGCTGCTTCTGAGTTCTCCCACTTTGTTTGTGCTGCTGGACCTCTATTGATTGCATCAGGAGAATACTGAGTGGGATCCAGCCCACCTGATGTCACCTCTCCAGGGCTGTCATTGAGTTTCTGGCTTGTCTGTGCTACTTCATTGTCCTCTTTACCCATTCGGACAGCTTCATCATAAGAAGGTGGCAACTCCACTGCATAGAGACTGTAAGCTGGAGGGGACAGAGTGTTCTTATCCACATCCACAAACATGGAAGGAACAGGGATGCTTACAGGGTACTGCCACGAGCTGTATGCTGTGAAGAAAAATAATTTTTTAAAAACATGGAACACTGATACATATAAAAGGCTAATTCTGCTTTTTTCTATAAACTATGGACTCATTTTTGGGGTGTCAGAACACAGGCACTACATACTAAAAGCTTTCGGTATAGCATTACCTACGATGGAATCTATACATTCCGCAAAAGAAAGCAATCAGGAAAGAAAATGACTCTGCATATCAACATCCAGTGCTGACTGGACACAGATGTGACACAGGACATGGATGTTGTGACATAAGTGGTTTCAGTGGAACTTGCACATGAACAGGTGTGAACAATTCCTAACATTACAGATAACTTTGGCTGGAACAACTGGGCAAAAAGGTTAAAAAAACTGAGACTGGAAATAAGAACAGATGGGGTGAAGGACATGTAAGAGGTTAACTCACCATAGGCTTTATTTTAACTTCTAGAGTGTTAAATCTCACTTATCTTCTGCACCTCCTTACTGTGCAGCCCCAGTGACCACCTTTTATCTCTCCTGCCCACTCTATGGGGCTAAAAGTTGTTCTGGGAGTAGACCATATAGTCCCCACTGTTGCAAGGGCTGTACACACAGCTCTAGGCACATGCTCAAGAGCAAAGCACCACTGAATAGTTGGCAGGCAGAGGATGCTTACAGGTCACTGTGCTGTGAGCAGTGCTGTCACTGTCGATGCCAATAACTGACAAATCACAAGGGTGCCTTGAGAAGGTCTCGACTGAAAACCTCTTCTTCCGGTAGCAGAATCTGATGAAGCTTGCTGTGATCCCACAGAAGAGAAGCAGGAACAAGATCAGCAAAATTAACCTTAAAGAAGGAAAGAGAACACATCATTGCACTGCTAACATTTTACTCCTTCCAGAGATGAATATTCTTTCACTCTAAATGGATGAAGGACAGGCCAAACCTCCCAGGTCTAGTTCTGGATCCTGAACTACAAAGCTGGGTCACAAACAATTTCAGCTGAAACTCTGCTTTCCCACCCCCCCAGGCTCTCAAATGAACCTACTCTTCTCAGGAGCTGAGAGCTTGAGCTCTCAAGATACATCATGAGAAGATGAGATAGAGAGACATGCTTGAAAGTGTTCTAAAGAAGCAGGTCCGAGGACAAAGTTACAGTACACTCATAACACTCATGGCTTGTCAAGAACTGCTGTGTGACAGATCATGCTCCTGCATTTCTCCATAGGATTATATTCCACCCTAAATATGTATAGAAAGGGCCTCAGCAGCATTCTAGTCTTGCCAATCCAAAGGCAGTTACTTGCTCATAAGAATCCTGATTCCAAAATAAACATTTCTTTTAATACCTTATTTAGTTTTAAAAAGAGTAGAATTCTGCTATGGTGAGTCAGATACACACAAACTATGCTCACTGAAAAGGTTGGATCTGAGGGCCTCCAACGGCCACAAATTTCACGTTTTCCTGCAAATGATTGCTTTAGAAAAGCATTTTCAGACAACATTGAATGAGAAGAATTTACCCTGCTGGATCTTTGCAGTGAAACACTCTTCCAGCATGAGGAGCATCACCTTAGCACTATTCAACCACACCACATGCTGCATGCCGGTGCATCCAGGGACATCCTCATGCCTTCAGGGCCTGCTGCCCTCTGAGGAAGGCAGGAATTGCCCACACCCAGGCATCCCAGCAGCGTGAACCTCAGCACTAGCTTGCTACCTGTTATGATTTCAACACTGCCTAATTACAGAAGCCTTCTTAAAATATTTCATGTAACTGTGGTTTCTAAAACATTACTCTGTATCAGCACCTTCTAAGAAAGCAAAGAGAGTCAGTCGAAACTCTGAACTCACTGTGTGTTATCATCCAGGTTACTACACTGGCAGAACCCAAAATGTAACATTAAGGTAGCTGCAATACACGTGTTAAGTGAGAGAGGGATCCACTTCTGACAAAAGCTTGCTGCCCTTCTGCTTAGCACAATTTCCCCCCTTTCAGTGGTTCAAACAGCCAGTAAACAGCTTTGCAAGCAGCTGGAGTTCAGAGGGGAAACAGGACACTGCAAGCTAACTGTCCCATAAACGAGCTGAGAACCCCATGTTAGGCAACACGGTGCCCAGCCCCAACAGGTCCAGGCTGTGTGGCTGCCTGTGTGGTCAGCAGAGCTCCTGTTTAGGAAGGACAAACAGCCCTACAGTGGACAGCAGTGCACTGGGAAAGGAAAGATGACCTATCCCAAGACGAATGCTGTACCCTGCCTGACACCTGATCCCCCTCTGCTCCCTTCTGTAATATGTTCCACTGGCAGCTTTCATCAAACTAAGAAGAAACCCTTTCCTCCCTCCTGCCCCTTACTACTGTTCCTAAAAATGCTCAAATCATTCTGGCTTAGAAAGAGGAATAATAAACTTACCAGACATACCACAGACCTGTCCAATCAGACATGTTCTGAGGGCATCTGTGAAGGAAGGCAGAGGATTCATTGATTTAAGTATCTACAGTCAGACAGTGAATGTATGGCAGGGAATATATTTCACACCATTTCTGAGGTAAAAAAGAGAAAGCAATCAGTAAGAGCAGAGAGCAAAAACCTGGCAAATTTAGTTTCAGAGGACTGTTCTTCAGAGCTGTAACATTACTCCAGATGAAAAACACAAAAATAATCCCACTGTAAAAGCTGGCTTTGGAATTAAGTGTTTTTATGAAGCAATACTTGACTAGTGCTCTGGAGAGAGAAGCCAGGGTATTCAAGAGCAAATCAAAGAGTTATTTCAAGTTAACTGAGGCAAGGTACCCAATGCCACAGGACAGCCTAAGACAACTATCTCTTTCCTCCAGTTACCTTTAAATTACTTCTTAATAGCTCAAATACAACCAGAAACGTTTACTTACTTCTACTTCGAGTACAAAAAAGGAGAACAGCTTCTGTTACACTGCAGGAGTGCAGCTGCCACAGCGGTGCTGTAGGTAGGGAGGGGAAGGGTTAGGGAAGAGATTTTGCAAACGGACTTTTCAGAGATGACACTTCAGGGTCGTTTTGAAAGAGGAGACCATTCACCTTAGTCTACAGACTAGGGCCAGCTAGATCAGATCCGTAAGCTGCTAAGGATTTTCTTATAGGTAAAACCGACGGCAGCAAGGGATGTGGGTCAGTAAGTCACAGTTCTGACCTGACAGTGCCCCTCCACCACGGTGGGGACAGGCTTGGCAAGAGACATTTGAAAGCTTTGCATTACTCACTGGTCAGGGTTCCCGCAGTTATTCTCAGAAGTCAGGAGCGCTGTCTAGGACAGGGAAATAAAACAGGGAATAAGGCGGGGGCCAGCGGAGTAGCTGCTGCTGCTGCATCTGCTCGGCAGAGCCCGGCGCCGCCAGGCCGAGTGCGCGGGCCCCGGCCCGGCGATCTCCAGTGCCCACCTTGGAGCGGCGTGGGCACAGCCAGGAGCCTCTTCAAGGACAGCTGCAGGACTGCACTCTCCGTGCCCGGCAGACAGGGAATAAATATGGGCCCGTCGTGACGCGGGGGGCCGTGACCGGGCCGGCGGGGCCGGCGTCCAACGGCGGCGGGGAGGCGCGGCCCGGCGGGGGCGAGCGCCGGGTCCTTCTGCCCCGGGTCCTTCTGCCCCGGGACCCAGCGCTCGGCTGGGCTTCGAGAAGCGAAACCGACATCGGAGCACATAAGCTGCGGGGGCCGGGACGAGGCGGGCAGGAGCCCTGTTCCCCCGCCTCGGCCCCGCCCGGCAGCCGGCACAGCCCCCGGCATCAGCCCTCCCTGTGCTCCAGGGGGAATTCGGCCCTCAACCGTTCCCTGGAGGAACTGGGTCCCCTGCCCCACGCTCTTCTTGGAAGTTAGCCATCAGAGCTGCTCGCTCCTAAACAGTGCCTGTACCTATGCGGTGCCAGGGAGATTCTGAACGAGAAGTGGAAAAGGAGTGAGAAACTGGATGTGAAAAGTATTAGAACTCAAGGCATGGGAAAGCCTGGATCGTCTCCCCTTCTACAACCAACCAACAAAAGAATGGCATTTTGCAGATCTATTGAGGCCTCTGGTATCTTCAGAGGGGTATGTGGACACAGATATACAAACATTCTCAAGGAATAGGACAAATATAAAGACTCGGGGTGGGTTTTTCTCTGACACAACAAGGGGGAACACATTTGAATTTAGGCTGCCCAGAGGCTTCTTCTACATGAAGCATGGATAGACTGCAATACTTTGTGGACAATCAGGGCTTTGGGAGCAACAAAGGGCACAAGAGCTGGAGGTCCCTGGTTTGACAGACCCTTCTCCAGAAGACAGTCACCACTTCTGTGCCATAAGGCTCAAAAGCAGTGTTTCTAGGCTCAGTAAAGGCATGTGGCAAACTGACTGTTTTGCTGCAGGATGGCTCAGGTTCATGGGACCATTGCTCATTAAGGAAAAGCTGCATTTGTAAGCATGAAGCAATCTCTGCAGTCACTGGATAAGCAGAACATGCATTAATAAGATGTGCATGACACCAGTGCTTATCTCACTTCCTTTCTGTGTAGAAATGAGCTAGATGGAGCTTAGGGATCACGCCTGGACATAAATTACTTTCTTATTACACTTGGGACTTTGTCAGAGCCACAAAGTGTATGTTTGCATTTAGATCCAGCAGAGTTTGCATCCAGTGACCCAAAGGTGGTCACAAATGCAGAGCTCAGTCTGAAAGCATAATGTTCAGAAGGGCAGTGGGAGGAGCAGAAAATTTACACTTCTGGGAAACTCAGGATAATATGGAAATGGAACCTCAGAAATATATTTAACAGTAGGGGCTCCAACCTTAGTGGTGTCCTATGTTATGGGAACAGACCCCATCAGGTTAGAATCTCCTGGCAACTTGAGTAGCAGATGTGGGGAGGACTGTTGAGAACCTGCTTTGGAAGCACAGTACTGAGCAGGAGTTTTGGATTCTTCAAGAGATTAACTTGCATGAAGGCTTGGGCTACTGTGGTGAGCTGCTTTTGCTAGCTGTGAAGATGGCATTAAGCCCTGCAAGCAGAACACAATGGCTCTCAGCGGTTCCCTCAAGGAGTTACCTACAAACCCTCTATTTCCAGTTCAGGCCCATGTCTCTACAGCAGCAGAATGGTCCCAGTGGTCACTCATCTCAGCCAGTCTTCTCTTTCCTGTGCTGGAGAAAGATCAAGAAGCTATTTTTGTTCACATTATACCTAAGCATTGTTTAGCTAAGAGCATTCACATGGAATTCTTAATTTTTCCATAGTCTGACAACATACATCTCTGTCCACTCCAGCTTTGGATTGTGAGGATTCCAAAGAGGCTCAGCACCAATTAAATATATAGTGAAAGTAACCAGGTTAATCTAAATTAAACTAGAAGTCAGATCAGTTATTGGACCCTTGGCTTGCTTGCTCAACATCCACACATAAGCAAGAGGCTTTAGGCAAGTGAGGAGTCCCAGTGTGTGACAAAGAAGCACACAACTGTCACAGGGTCTGGGCACTGACTTTTTCCACCTCAGCTCAGTGAAAGAAACAAGGTCTGTCAGATGTCTAGAAGGGAAAGCTATTCACTCCACTCTGGTAAACTTCATTTAAATGCTAAACCAAGCCCCAGAACTGCAGCAAGCATATCAGAGGATTAGTTGTTGGGCTCTGGAAAGGATCCCACTGTTTTATGTCCCTTGGTGATGTGGTAATTCACATCTGAACAGCAGTAGAACATCCAAAGACTGCATTTTGCAGCCTCACTTTTAAGTTTCAGTTGTGTTCCATGATCTGCATGCCTGTGTTGGGTGTCACAACAGATCTACTTTCCCACAGCAATTTGTTTCCCTTTTCACATCATCTCCTCTCCCTGCTCAAGTGCCGCTTCGTGCAAGGGCCAGGAACTTGGAACTCCGTGTGCCAGAACACCACACCCACTCCAGTCAGAAAGGAAAACCCAATCCTGCCAGGATCAGCCATTATGCCCCCAAGACATCAACTATGATTACTTTTGAAGCCCAAGATGAAATAACAGGCTTTTGTCTCATAAAAGAATAAAGCCCACTCCGATTTCCATAAGTGCTTTCCAGAATGTCAGCTGCTCTATCCTGAGCATAGTTTGCTTTATTTTCAGTACTCCAGAAATAGCAGTCTGGTTCTATTATCCCAGCTCCCCACTCACCCAGCAGAGAATGAATGCACAGTTTGCCTTAATCACAGAAAATGTGACCAGAGCAACTTATGCTCATTTCCAGCCTATGAAATTATTCAGATGAGATTTGAAGACGAAGCCCAGAGAGTGCAGGTTAAAATGGGTTGCAGCCTTTGCTTACCTTTGGAGCTCTTTGGTACAGTGACTTAAGCTGTGCAAGCAGGGTCACTCCGAGTGCACCAGTATGTTGTGTACTTGACCCTCCAACTTCTGCATCCAATGGGCACATCCAGAGCCCCCTAAAGTTTTTGGGAGTCTTTCAGATTCAGTGTCCAAGCAAACATTGTTGGTTAGTCCAGCTGGTCCCTGCACATAAACCTTTCTGCTTACTAAGCCACCTTCTTATTCTTGGATAGAGCCTCTGTTTTTTCAACATCACACTTTTTACCTGTATTCTTCAAACTGTTCACTTTTAACCATTCAAATGCTTTTTCCCAGCACCTGACCTCTGTGAGGGGGTAGATTGGTCAGACAGAAAAGCTGGTTCCTGGTAGATCATTTTACACTTATTTTCAGCACGTTACATGGTTATGTGAGTCTGGAGACTAATTTATTCTTAACCATTAGTTTCCAGTTTCCAAAAGTGAAATCCAAAGGATCCTCACACAGCAAGTGTCCCTAGATTAACTGAAATAAAATTCCCACTCCATCGTGCTAGGCCCTTCTGTCTAAAACCCTATCATGAGGTTAATGCCAACCCTGCAGTAGTGTTTGCAGCACTGTCATTATAGGTAGTTCTATTCAATCTCTCGTCTAGGGCTGTGAGTAGTGCAGAAGAACCAGCACACAAACCTCATTGTCCTCAGCTCCAGCAGCAAGTCCCAGCTGTGCTTCTCTGGAGGCAGAGCTGTCTCTGGCTAGCACTGCCACTCCCTCCCAGTCCTGACTGTTGATTGCTGTGGCATCTGCCGTGCTTTAGCTGAAGAGTTCAGTAACTTCACAGCCACTCGACCCACTATTAAATGAGAACAGATCTGAATGGATCAAACACACCGACCCTAGACAAACAAGGAACCCCTCTTCCTCAGCTGCCCAAGCTTCCTCTGGGAAGCTGGAAGCTGAAGTATTTCTTGTGACAGTTGCTTTTTCCTGCAGTGTGACTGGCATGACACATGTTACCTTAGGGATATTTACAGTCTGTTACTATTTTCTTACTGCAGCTTCTAAACAAACAGTTTTAAGAGCTACACAGGGCCCATGGCCTTGCAGTGGTGGCAAGGGAATTCTGCCACAGCCTTGCTGTGATTCAGGAAAGAGATGTATGAATTGTAAAGGGTATTTGCTTCTAGATGTGTGCTAACTGCCTGCTCCCTAGAATCTCCATATTGTAGCTCCTCTGGACTTGAGCCTGAAGTAGCTGCTGCTTCCTGACAGGACGTAAACCTGTAGGGCACTCTAACTTCCCTAGTACCAGGCAGAAACCTCCTCTTAGAATTCAGAGGAAAGCAAAAGTAGACATAAAAAGTTCCAGGACAGTCATGATCTAGGGCAAGTGTCTGACCATATCAGTGAACAGCACAATCATTATTTCCTCCTTGCCTGTGTGTCAGCAGAGATCTTTCACAGTGTATTGTAACAACAACTGCCCAAACAATCTGCAGGAGACTTGGACAAGCTGCTTTATTGCAGTCTTAGGAGGAGAAAAAGTCAAAGATTTTCCAAATCCATTAAAATGCAGCTGGAAAACTGGAAAAAAGACAAGTAGTTTGGCACTCACTCATGCAGATGTAAGGAGAACACTCCCATAAGGGAATGCCCACCTCTGTCAGCAGCAGAGGTATCCACTTGGGCTCATCACCTGTTCTTCTACCACAGGATCATTGTGACAGTCAGCTTGAAAACAAACCTTTTGGAACGAGCAGTTAGACAGTATTTTGCAGGAAATGAGCAGAAATCTCACACATTACCACCCTCCTTCCCACCTCCCTGCTCCCCTCGCATATTTGCATCAATTTCCAAGTCTCTCCATGTTTCAACCAAGACCCAGTGACTTCCCAGCGATGAAGCCTCCATCTTCCTTTCCACGTGGCTTGCTTGCCTCAGGTGCCAAGGACACAACTTTTGCCATGAAGAGGATCCGGTAAGATTCCTTAATGTCACCTTTTAACGTCAGGAGGGCTGGCACTAGCACAGGGTCATCAGCCTACAAAAAACCCACACAGAAACCCAGCCTATTTCTCTGTACACAGAACAGATCAGCTGATCAAAGTTCTACCCTCTGTGCTGCACGATGTACCCCTCAGAGCTGTAGGTTACCTCTTCCCACTCTGATGGCTCTTTTGCTATTTCCACACAATGCTCCTGCTGCAGGAAGTAAAACAGCAATGACTAAGGCTCCTATCTCCAGAGAGCTACTGATACCAGCACCACATCACAGCCATGACAACTGGGCACAGCAGCAGCAGAGCGTGCTGCAGCGAGGGTTGGGAAGGAAATGGATCCTGTTAGCCATCAGTTAGTGTTAAATCTTGTGTAACAACCAGTGGTTAGCAAGAGGCACAATGTCAACCTGATACGTCATGCTGGGAACTCTGCTGCCTGCTCTCTGCACATGATAGCAGCAATCTTTTAATTTTGGAACAAGCTACTCATTCTACCATCCCACACACAGCTCACAACAAAAAGCAGGGGAGTAAATTCTTTCAGTCTCCATGAATGCCCGAGGAGATGAATCAGGCAGGGCAATCACAGCCCCGTGGAGATGTCTGGACCTCACAGCTAAGTTCTGCAATGCAGGAAGGCAGAAGCAGCCAGGGAAACAGGTGCAGAGAGCAGAAGACCACAAAGGTCCCACTGACTTCTAGGAATGTACCAAAGGCAAGAGAGCCCACAGCCAGGAGGGCAGGTGAGCACAGTGAGCCATGTAAGCTCTGTCCTGTGTGCACAGGTTTGCTTGCACAAGGGGCATGAAAAAGCTCACTTGAGTGTGTTCATAGCAGACAGCAGCAGCATGCCCTTTTGGTGCCACAGAATGCAGTGACTTGAAGGAGTTAAGCTGAGTTCTGCTAAGATGTGAGGGGCTAACACTTGGTCTTTTCACCACAGAGATACCTGAGTTCCAGTCCCGGAGAGGCAGCAAGCCTCCACGTCTCACACTGTTCCTGGCTTTTACTGTCCCATCAGCGTTACACCAGCCTGTTCCCTCGGGGAGCTACCTGTGTTCTGTCATCCTCATCTGCCAGAGCAGTCTCTTCTGCAGACACCTCCCACAGCAGCCTCTGAATTGCTCCTCTAAGCGGCTGAAAACAGTTGCCATACCCCTCCAGCGGCAGCGCCGTGCTATGGGGACTGTCACTTACACCGAAGTCAGCAGGTGGCAACCAAGAGACACAGATCCGCTTCACTCGCCCGGGCTCAACCGTTCCCTTCGCAACGTTCACAGCGAAGCCCTTCTGCTGCAGCAGCGGCAGGTTGTCCAGGCTGAACTCCACGTTCTGCAGATACACAGCACACCCTCAGCACAGCCAGTTCTGCTCCTTCCAATACAATGCACTGCCCAGATGCTATACGTGGGCCTACGGCCTGCCAAACGGCTCTGGCTCTTGGGAACAGCACATATCCATCTTGTTCACTGTGTCATGCTGTCACAAAAGCTACTCAAATAACAGTACCAGGCTTGCCCCTGGCTTCTGTATTCCAGATTTAGGGAAGCAAAATGCTAAATTCATTTCGTTGCTGACTTACTATGCTAATGCTAACTCCATGGATCACCCCTCAGAATCTTTTCCAGCACTGATGCTTTTTTAAGTGTGGATTTATCAGAAACCCTGGAAGCTGTATTTCTGAATGTCCAGGCAATTTTGGACAGAAAGAACTAGTAGCCATTTGTACATTCTCATTGTTCATCTCACACAAAACTTCTGTTTTTCTTCACCTTCTTGGATGCAAACTGAGCTGTCTGTATAGCTCCAACTTGCAGTTCTGTCGCTGCTGGCACTGGAGAACTCTCTCCCTCTATGTACTCCAGCATCAGGAGAATGGACTTCACTGGTTCTTGTAGCTCTAAACAAGTATGAATCAAGTAAACTCTGAGACAGTCAAATCTGAGCCACTCTCAGATTGGAACAAACATTAATCACAGAATCAACCAGGTTGGAAGAGACCTCCAAGATCATTCAGTCCAACCTATCACCCAGCCCTATCCAGTCAACTAGACCATGGCACTAAGTGCCTCATCCATACAGTACTCTGGTATGGTATGTGCTTGGATTTATGTATAGCTCAGGAGCTAGGAGTTGCTTATATACTGTCCTTGAACACAGGTCCTGTCCAGAGGAGTTAAGGAAGGATAAAGTCAGCCCTCTGAAAGTGTGTCTGTTTTGTGACAATACAATCAGGAGAGCCCAGGAGAAGCTATTATGTATGAAACAGTTTTATAAATGCTTAATACAAGAAGCAGCAGAAAGCAAAGGTATCTTAATACTTGGTGTTATTAGATGAGAATCAGTTTTTGCAAGCTAAGAGAAAAAGAAGATCATCATTAGGATATAACAGTATTAAAATGGAGATAAAAATCTTTCCCCAAGAGAAAGTTTCCTGCATTTTGTGTGTTATGAATACAGGCTATACCATAATGCTTATTTCTCCTGGTTCTGGAGAAGTTCTCTTGAATCTACTTTGCTTTAGAAGATGAAGAACCCTCTCACTCCTCACCACTCAGTGTCTTGTGAGGTAGCACATTACCTCCTTTTGGTGCTTCCGGCAGCAACACAGGTGATAGTACAGCCAAGGACTCCACAGGCACATCCAGAGGAACTCCCCCTTCCACAAACATTGGATGATCTCTTGCTGCACCCTTTAGCTGGATCTCGTGGGCCACTTTCTATGTGAGACAAGAATGCTTCCAGAGTAGGGACAGAACTGATACAACAGCAGCAGCTGCTGCTTATAAACTATTACATCATTTGCCCTGTACTTCAATGCAGGAATCCTGCCTCTGCCCCTATCTTCCCTGCTTAGGTGCTTCTCTTTTAAACAAGCTTTCATTCCTAGGTAATGTGCCTCAGCAGGGGACTGGACACGATATTGACACAGAAGCCACTACAAGAGGCAAACCCTATTTGCCTCCAAAGCTGGCTAAAGTCTGTGAGCCAGGAGCAGCCTCCTTTTGCCTTCAGCTTATCCCAACTGCAGTCTGACCTACAATTCCAAAAAAATCTGGAGATACAAACCTCGCAGGGAGAGGCACAGCGCTTGCTTGCTCTGCCTGCAGTGCCTGCTGACGGGCATTAGTTGGCACTCTTCATTAACTTTTGGTCAGGCTGTTGGAACGGGGCACAGAGCCACCCGCTGTGCTGCCAGCCTGTACATCCTGACCTGGGCTCTGTCTCAGCTCCACTGCTGCTCTGCAGATGGAATCCTCCTTCCTCATGCTGAGCAACTGCAGAAGCAGCTTCCTGCAGTGCACCTGCAGTCTGTGCTGTGCAGGTGTCACTCCCCTCTCCCCTGCTATCAAAGGCTCCTTGCAGAGAACACCCACTTGGGGCTTTGCTCAGGGGTGTGGCAGCACCCTAGCTCCCATCACCTCCCAGACAGTCAGGGCAGGCAGCTGGGCAGAAAACAGGACTGAATCCCATGTCATGATTGTTATGAATTAGTAGCTGAGTATTTAAAACCTGAAAGAAGTCGTTCAGCCCCAGACCTGCCATCTCCTACCTATGTCAGTTCCTCTAATAACCATGATAGTTCTGCCTACAAAGGCTGTCCACTAGATAACACTATCTGAAACTCCTGCTAAGCCCCATGCTGACAAACATCACTGTAGGCCATATTTAGAGTTTCACAGTCCAGGTATCTTGATGGTCTCACCTTGCCAAAGAGCACAATCTTGAGTCGGTCAGAGTAGTACAGACTTTCATGATCAGGGCTGAAAGTGACAACAAAGTCCTGACTCTTCCCAGCAGCAAGTTCTCCTTCTGTCGGAGAGATGCTGAACACACTTAGGCCATTATAGTTCTGTGTGCCTGGTAAATAAAAACAAGGATACAAATAAGAAAGAGGACAGATCTGCATATATTCATCTATTCTAAACCTATTTAACTTGTGTTGGACCAGCAATGAAGACCTGACAGATGGTTTTGCATGAACACAGGTGTCAGAAATCCCAGAGTAATCCATCTCCCAGTTTCAGGCATTCATCTCTAGAGGAACTGAAGCATCATCACCAAACCCTTCCCATGTTCCAGCATGTTTTTACAGAGATGAACACCCCTAGGCATCATCTTCAAAAGGCAGTAACTGTGTGGGTTTATTTAGATTCAAACATTAGTATCTCCTTATTTGCAGCTATTTGCTCAAGCTGTATAAATGTACAGCTCCCCATACTGAATGAATTAGTACTGGGGAAACAAAACAATGTCTTTAATTTCAGTGCTGTGATGCTCCAGGGTTTGACAGCTGTGTAAATTCAACAGGGCAAAGGAATGCTGCTTTAGACTTGTGAATCTTTAACAAAAGAAAGAGAGAAAGGAAAATTAACATTACCAACAGACTCTGTTCTCTGCAAAGAGGAAGTAAGAAAGGCTGGGAGCTTCTGCCGATCTCTGTCCCTCGTTGGTGAAAGTGAATCTAGTTGCATGGAGTACCACAGGCTCAGTGTGGAAGTGTTCTGGATCTGGCAACAGCAATTCACACCAAAAGCATTTTCATTAAAGAAACAGATTCTCAAGCCAGCAGGTCTGTAGTTTGTCATCTGGCTGAATTTTTTTTGCTGCACTGCTGCACTACTGTGTACCCAGGTGCCACTGAAAGCACATATCATTGCCATCCATAATGTGCCACGTCAATCCCTGGCCCCTACAACAGGGACCAGGCCCCTTCTAAGAGCCTTGCAGTTACAGAGTTTGGTTATTGACAGAAAATCTAGGAGGAGAAAAACAGTGGTTAAAGCTGGCCTGTTTCTGAGTATGTGGGAACTTGCAGGACACGACTAAGTGAATTAGTTCAGCTTCCCTAGACTGCACCTTCTGTGCTCCTTGCAGGACCAGTTCTGCATTTCCCCAGGTACTCCTGTCTCTGCTTATGTGGACACAGAGCAACCTCAGCTGTGACAGCAATGACAGAATAAAGGAAGAGGGGAAGTATTTCCAGCACTGGTAAAAGCAAAGCCATTTCTGACTTCACATCCTTCTACAGCAGGTATTGGATCTCTGCTTTGGTGCAGGCTGCAGGCAGGACAGAAGCGTCCCAGATGATCTTCCCTGCACAGCTCTGTCACCTTTTGACTGAAGCAGCACCAAATGACCCTGCCTCACCTGCTTTTGAAGCCACGTTCTTTTGCCCAGTTTGTCACTCTGTAGGAACTACTGAGCTCTTCTTCCCCCTTACAAAACCTGCTGGAGTGCATTCCAGTTCAGCATAGAGGGAATTACCTTGAATGTGGAAGTCACCTTCTGTCCAGCTAAAACATATCCCAGATTGAGGACTCCTTCCACAGAGCAAACAGTTGATGGCATCACCCCATGACCAGTGATCTTGAGGGTCAGATTGTTTTTTGCTGTCTGGATGTCCAGTGTGTCAAAGAACTGCCAGGAGGGTGTCTGTTAGCCTGGTTTGATGGAGGAAACCACCCCTCACCCCTCCCCTCAACTGCCTTCCTCCCACACATGGGCCACAGCTACAGAGCTTCTGTGTTTAGTGCACAAAGACCCAAATGCTGGGAGGACTATGCATAGGAAACAGTTTCTCAGTCTTACACAGTCTCATCCAGGCAACAGTGTATTTTACACAGCCTGCCTCTCTTCTGCCCCACTACTGTTGTATCTCTCACTCACCCGTTTGCTCTCATCTGGACAGAAAGAGATGACGAGGGGTTTATTTTCCCCTGGCTCAAGCATTCCAACTGGTCTGACCATCAGGAAGGGACCATTTGGATTCAGAACTGAGAATCTGAGCTAAAACAGTGCAACTCAAGGAATAAAACATATATGAACAAAGCTTGGAGAGAAAGAATTGTTTGGAACAAAGAAGCATGAACTAACCATCTAGAAGCTTATTCTGAGATCACTAACTTAGACAAAACAACTAATCCAGTTTTATTTTCTATCCCACATAATTTCAATAGCTGCAAAATCCTTTTCTAGTTAATACAATCTCCATGTAACTCCATTTTCAGATTTTGTCTGGAATGGAGCATTAACACCCTAAAACCTGGGACACAGAATTAGAATGGTTTGGGTTGGACGGGACTATAAACATCATCTGGTCCCAATACACCTGCCATGGGCAGGGACACCTTCCACTAGACCTGGTTGCTCAAGGCCTCATCCAACCTGGTCTTGAACACCTCCAGGGAGAGAGAATTCAATATGTCCCTGGGAAACCTGTTCCAGTGTCTCACCACCCTCCACTGTCAAGAATTTCTTTTTGTCATCAGTCCCTTATACTCTTCCCAAAGTGCTTAAGTGCTTCTCAGGTTTGCCTCTTTCCAGTTAAAAGGGTGGAATGGAATTAGTTTCCCAAGATGTCCCCTAGGCTCAGCCAATACATTCTTCACATCACCTCCTGCCTGACTTTGAAAGTTGTGTATTAAGTCTGAAATCTGCCACCTCCTACCATTAGTGTCAAACAGTTGCTCCTACAGACTCCCACCCAAATGGAGTCCAAGCTAAAGGCAGGTTAATGGGTGTGTTCCACACAAGGATACTTCCAGCTTCTCCAGGGAGATATTTGCTATTGGAATTTCCTTCTTCATGATGTGGCCTGACAGGAATCAAAACAGACCAAAAAGTGATGTTCCCCACCCACACAGCACCATTCCTCCTTGTTTGTGCTTCTACCTGGGTCAAACCTTCATCTTGTTTCTATGGCTCCTACACTGGTCAAAGCTCAACAAAATACTTCCTAAATTGGACAGTCACTGTGGAGCTTCTGATTCTGTGGTTTGGGGTCAAGTGTGCTTTTGTACATGCCTCAGCTGGCCAAATAGGCTCCCAGTTTCCCACCTGAGGACCTATTAAAGGGCTAATTTCTGTATTGACTTGTAAAAGAAAATGCAAAATCATGCTCAGAAGAAAATAACTTCAAAGAGAAGAAAGTCAAAACTTGAATTCAGCTTTCATACCTACTGCAACATCCCCAAAATCGACAGTGTTCTTCCTGCTCTCTGAAGTGACCACAACAGATGGTGCTACAGCTGGGCAGTGCAACTCCAAGTACAACGTGTTGTGAGGGCTAAAGAGACAGTGAGAGGATATTTGCTCTTGGATCATGCAGAAATAAAACTTGTTATCAGAGATCTGTTCTTACTCTACACATATCACAGGACAGCATTAGAGCAGCACTGCAAACACTGCCTTGTTCTAGCTGGCTGACTATTCTCTGTACCTAAGCAGAAAGATGAACTACATCTGGCTTAAAATTTACCCTATTATTATTCTTTTGGCTCCTTTTTCTCACATCTGATTCTTCCCCAAGTAGTGGTTTGCAAGTATGAGTTTCTAACACTGGCATAAGAAGTAATTAAGACCAGAAAACAAATTTCCTCTCTAAATGAAAAAGTGACCCTGCCCATCTCCCTCTCACATTTCTGACCCATCATGGGCTGTAGATGTCTGATTCCAAGTACCTGCAGTGTAGCTTTTCAGAGCCTTTCTTTTCATCAATACATCCACTTGCCACAAAGCATGGTATGATGTACTTCTCAAACCTCCCACGGAAATCCCTCATCAGGAGAGCCTGGGCTGTCATGTACACATCAGAGCTAGAAAATCCAGGAGTAAGAACCATCTTAGCAAGAGAGCAAGCAAACAAATCAGATGTTTGCTGAGCTCTTTGGGTTCACTGTTTCTTAGTCAGACATTCAAAACTGAGCATGACAGAAAAACAAAGTGACTGAGGCACAGCAGTGGACCCAGCATTTGGTGCTTCTCTCACCCAAAGGACACAGATGACCAGCCCAGATAACAGGTTACACATCCCCAGCAGCATTTCCTTATGCTGAATACATGAAGTGTTTCAGCTCCCAGTTCTTCCACATCATCTCTATGAGCTATAAACATCCATTTCTGTAATGCCCTATGCCAAGCAGCAATTCATAACAGGATCTTTCAAACATCAATTCTGTTTTTATGACCTGTACTGAAAGTATTGAAAAATGGTAATTATTGGATTGCAATGAACAGGGCATTTTAGTCAGAAATAGCTAACATCCCGTGCAGCCAGATGCCTGCTGTTCAACTATGTCTTTACTGCCAAACACTTCTCAATTGCTCAGGTTAGGCAGAAGTGTGGCTCTAAACATTTGAATTTATACTATAAAGAAGGGACCTCAAGTACCAGATTTCCCAGTTTCTGTTGTTGGTGTTGATTCTCACTGAAGGATACCTATTGTAAGAGGACTATTTACATAGTACAGTATCCTTACATTCCCAGGACTGAAGATGACCGTGACTAATATGATGGACCATGTAAGCCCTAAGAGCTATGACTTAGCCACAGTATGGCCCATCAGACTACTTCCATCAGGGCTGAACCTACCCAGCTCTGTCAGGCCTCTTCAGAGAAGGTCTAGTAGTAGTTTCTTTTGGTAACTGAGTTCAGCTTTCTAGTTGCCCTTTCAAATAATATGCTTGTTGGCTCAGCCAAATTTCCCCATACAGCCACATCTCAAGTGCTGAGAGATTCTTTGAAGTCTTCAATCCCTCTGATACATAAAGGGATTCTTTGCCTACCATGAGAGGGTACAGCTGTGTGGCTTAAAAGCAGGGCTAATTTTGGAAACAGCCTTTGCAACATAGTTATTTCTTCTCTACAGTTTGCTTTCTTGTCTACCTATACGGCTTAGCAGATGGATGAAACCACTCAGAACGTTGTCTGTGGAGCACAAGAGACTTTTGTTCACTTACTCTGGTGCTAACTCTTCAGATTGTAGTTGTTCAGAACTACACAGAGAAGTCAGGTGTTTACTGCCTCCAGCCTTTAGGAGCTGTTGGGATGACTGCTGTCTGGAGATGGAAGTGCTTAATTTCTTTCCCTCTTCCTTCTTTTTCTGCAGATACATACAGAAAGACATTACAGACCGAGGGTGGTCACTGCTGGTCCTATCAAGACATCAGTTCACAAATGCTCAGTGCCTGGACGGGGGACACTGAACCCTAGGGGTGACAGAGTGCATGCAACAAGGTAACATCAGCAGGACTTTGGTAATACACACAGACACAGTTACTATTTCATACTTTTCTAACAATGCAAAATTAAGTTGAAGCAGAAACCTTAAAAAGAGTTCCCCTATTAGAGCCAACAAGTCAAAACCTCTCTCTCATGGGAATTGTACCCACTGATTGCAATTAAAAACAACTGTAGGTGCCTCCATGAATTAACTACCCCCCAGCACTGCATACAGAGCCCATACAAGATGTGTAAAACCTTGGGATTTAGGAGTACTTGCAGGTAGCATTTGTAAGAAAATCCTCTAGGAATACTTTTGGAATGGTCAGCACAGAATTAAAAGTACTGCTCAATGAAAACTGACACATTAAAGGCAACAGCACAGTCATATTTGTGTCCTCTACAGGCACTGGGTTCTGAGTTTGGGCTTCATTAATATGCAAGCGATTTTATGATAAAAATACCACCCAGAGAAACAAATATCTGAAGGAAGAGACCAGCAGCACGTGCTAGTTCTCAGCATTCCTTACTTGTATTTCTGCCCCGGTCGCAGCTGCTCCGTGAAGCCTCCGAACTGCCTCTTCTCTGATTAGCTGATCTGACAGTGTTGGTCTGAAGGACACTTGAATAGAGCTTTTCTGGGAGTGTGAGAGCACATGCAAGAATGACAGGCAAAATTCAGCCCTGCTACATGTGTTACACCTACAGAGCTCAATAGGAACATACACACTACAGTGAAAAATTAACAAGTAGTGAGTAAGATGATCCTAAGGAGAAGGTCACCTGTGGCTTTTTTGGAAGGCCCCTGTGTTACTGTGGGCTGGTTCTACATGAGTGGTATTTTGGACATTTTAAACAGTCTTCAAATAAATCATAAGGACAACACAGGGGAAAGCTCCCATGAAGCTCCCAGATGTGGTGGTCAGTGCTTCATGTCCAATGTAAAGCATTATTTCAAACACTACAAACTAGTCCAGCTACTTGAATTAGTGTTTACATTTGGAGGTTCATTTACAAGCAACAAGGGTTTGGGGAGTGTAGATTAGCAAAAGATCCAGCAGGGATTTACCTTCCCAGGCAACACAGTTCCAACAGAAGGTGTAATGCTCACTGGGCAGTCTTCTGGCACACAGAACTCAAAGGAAGCAGGTCCAGCTTCCCCATCGCCACTTCTTGGGCCAGCACGAGTCAAGTGTTTGCCACTCCGACGGGAATTGATCACACAGAGTGTTGCTGTAGACACATCATTTAAAGCTGTTGCAGCAAACTGAACCAAGGAATGAGACAATTCAAGAGGTGGGTGGACTCCAACTGCTTTGCATGACAGCTTGAATTGTCTAAAAATAAACACAGGATAAATTGTCTCAGCATAAAATAGTCTCTTAATCAGCCCGGAAAATAGGGAACTAATCCTGTAGTCCCTATTTAAGCAGAATTTCAAGCTTGCAATGGGAATTTTGCCTAAAGATGAACAATAATACTATCTATTTTTAATGCACAATTGGCTAGAGCCCCTGCTTGACTAATTCTTCTGTGAACTTCTGGAAATACATCCAGTCAAATCAAAGTTTATCCTATCGTGATTTTAGCAGGATTAGCTTCATGTATGACCAAATCCTTCAGTGATTCTGCTCAAGAAGCAAGTGGAACATTGAAGGTTACAGCAACCTGGGGCAAACCTGCAGCTTGGATATGTGACAAGGATAACTTTCAAGTGGGATAGGAAAGTCACCTCAGTAAAGACAGACACGGAAATGAAGGATAAGCAGGCACTGAGCAACTTGTGTCAGCTGGAGAACACCTGCCTGCCTCGTGTTTTGATCCTAGCTTTAGCTCTTCCAAGTAGGCAGGGATTTCACTTGTGATCTAGGCCAGCAGTGGAAATCCAGAGTGATTTAGGGTTCTAGATCACCTGCTACACAAGCAGTTTCTTACCATACCTATTGAACTCTGATCTGCAGGTGAGTCCAAAGCTGTACTCCTTTGCCTTGGTGGCTTTAAAGAGGATGTCCAGCGTCAGGCTTTCAAGGGGAAGAAGAACTCCAAATCCATCATTGGGCTGAACTTCTACAAACTTGAAAACGGCAGGAATTACTAGGTAATTATCAACAGATTAAGATAAAGCATTACTGGCAAGGTAAGAAAATTTAAAGAGTACAAATGGCAGGAGAGCAGAAATGTTCCAGTGCAAAGCTTTCAGCTGACTCGGTGACTGGTGTCTGACTGATGTGCAGACTTCTACTCTCAAACTAACTTGAAAGGCTTTAAATCCATTAATTCTGACTTCAGCAGAATCTCTTACCATAGATAGTAAGAAGCTGGGAAATCACCTTTCTCTAGGGGTGTTTATTTACACTGAACTGAATGAAATAGGATAAAAGTCTCAGCAGTTCTCCCTCTGTCTTTGAGGAGCCAATTCCTGAATGATGCACAGATACCACAGTGACAAGTTTAATAGCTACAAATGTATACTGGTTTGTCTTTGAGTTGATAATGAGAAAAGAATGTCTCCCATCATATTTTAAGCTAATCATGAAGCACATGCTGTGAAGTAAAGGCTTTAACAAGCTGAAGAGACCCATTTCTTTTAGCTAACTCCTTCATTTTAATCCCTGAAACAGCAGAGAAAGGGAGAATGCCTAATTAATGTCAGATTCCTCTAGCTCTGATTCCAATGTGCCAAACCATTTCACACTGCCATCATCCTGCTGTTACGAAGCTGAACACTAACTTTTTATCCCAAAAAATAATTCAGCAGGCCTAGCCCACACAAAACTGGCAGCTCCTGTGATTAATTCAGCTTCCATGTCAATTTACAGCCAGTCAGAAAATACCTAGGCATGGTTCAGGGAATGATTCACTGTAAGCAGCCTGGACGTGACCAGATGGTGAGAGGGTTGGAGAGCATCTCCCCTATGGGGCAGGCTGAGAGAGCTGGAGCTGTTCAGCCTGGAGAAGAGAAGGCTCCAGGGAGACCTTAAAGCAGTTTTTCAGTACCTGAAGTGGGCTACAGGAGAGCTGGTGAGGGATTCTTTTACAAGGGCTTGTAGTGCTAAGACAAGAGGTAATGAACTGAAGCTTGAGGGGAGATTTAGATTGGAAATCAGGAAGAAATTCTGTACAGTGAGGGTGGGGAGACACTGGCACAGGTTGCCCAGGGAGGTTGAAGATGTTCCCTCCCTGGAAGTGTTCAAGGCCAGCATGGATGAGGCCTTGAGCAACCTGGGCCAGTGGGAGGCATCCCTGCCCATGGCAGGAGCTGGATGATCCTGAAATTCTCTTCCAATCTAAACCATTCTATGAATCCTGCTTTACAGAGTGTTTGGATGCAAATTGTGTGATATACCCCAGCCTCAGGGCCAAGGCAACACCTCTGAGCCTACTTTATTTAGCAGTGTAAGCAACCTTGGAGCCTGAAAGGGAAGTGCAGCAGGTATTTTTGGGTGTAAACCCCAGGTATTCCAACAGCATAAAGTTAGTCTAACCATGGCATGGAGGTGAGAAGAATAAAACTTCCTCCAAGATGTTTATACTGCTCAGAAAATGCTTTGAGTATAATAAGATGAAGTTTATACAACCAAGCAGAGGACTGATCATTTTCTTAATGATTAAATAGCTGAAGAGGCATGTGAGGGACAACTCCATACCTCTGGAAGTCCCACGAAGCCAAACTCTTGTGGCAAGAGGGATTTGTTCGTTAGCCTGATGTTTGCCTGCACAGCCTCATAGATTGTGCAGTACCCAAAACTGATCTGTGCTGGGCTGATTTCCAAATCAGAAGTGGTAACAACTGCATGGACAGTAAAATTCACTTTTTTTGCCTGCAACAAATTCAAGAGCACAAGACAAAAACCTTTATCCATCACTGTGCAAGGACAGGAGTTAAATGAAATCCAAAAAAGATATGTGCAAAAAAAAAGTTTGATAATAACACATTTCAATATGGATGAACAAAAAGGATCTAACTCACTGTAAACAGTCTCTGTTATCACTAAGCACCTTGTGCTGGTATCACAGCACTTCTACTAGGTGAAGAGCTGAGATTAGGAATCATTAAGTCAACGTTCACTAAAATAATTGACAGCTCTTTTCAGTCTGAGGGCCAGCAGAAGACAGAGCTCTAACCTTATCCACCAGCAGTATTGTCACTGGAACTTCCAGAACTCCTGTGTCTTCATTAAAATAGCTCCCTGCATCTTCAGAAAGAGAGTGCCTAGAGATCAAAGAGTACACTCTGTTTCAGAATCATTTGGGCTGTTTTCTAGTTTAGGGGGATAAGAAACTTCTGAGGGATGTATTTCTGAACAATGAACAAAAGAAACCCAAACAAAATTATTGCTTCAGGTTTAAAAGTTGTATTGTTCAGGGCAGGACTTTGGACACGCAGAAGTTTAAGGAACTCATTCCCAGAGGTCTGCATCCATTCACCCTTTGTCAAAATGCCACCCAATCATTTAAAATACTGAAAAACTGCCTTCAGACTATAAACCTTCTGCATCTTTGCTGCAACCACAGCACATAACCAACCCAACCCAGGCTATGTTTCCTTCCAACACCAGACTTTGTTCACTACCAAGCAGTCTGAGGCAGAACCAAATAGATCACACAGCAGTGAGACATAAAATTGTCCTGGTTTAAGACAAAAAAGCAACAAACCTGCAGACTAAGTGTCTGGTTCAACACCAGATAGCCATTTGTAAGAAACATGTGGCTCTTGTGTAGCTGAACCATCTTGCTATCATAAGCCTAATTTCAGAGCTTCAAGCCAAGACAAAAGCTCCAGCATTTTTAGCTCTGCTTCTCTATTTATAGTGCCTTACAGCATCAGAGTGAATGGCTTCCTGTTCTTAGGTCTCCACAGTACTAATGCTCCTCCTACTACTACTGGAATTACATGAACATTTCTCCTCCACTGTTAAGGAATAGTTAATGCATGCAGTCCCCACTCGGTCACCATGGAGATCTGAAATCTTGGGGGCTGTAATTTTGCAAGTCTGACTTTAGCAGGTGATCTTCAAAGGTACTGTGAACTTGTTTAAAGATAGGAACTAGGGTTCAAGACAAGGTAGGAATAAAACAGCAGCTTTCACTTTGTCACAGGGCATTTGAATAGCAGAAGAAATTAATCTATTAAAAAGTAATCCGAAGGGGAAACAATAATTGTTAACTGCCTGGACACAGCCAAGGGCTCTAAATTAGCTGTGATGCCTTGGGGAAAAGCTACCAAAGTCTCTGAAAATGGCACCTTCACATTTAAAAGCAATTATAAAGAAGATATAGCTTGCCAGCATCTGCAGGATTAGTTCTCAGTGCAGAAGAACTAAAAGGGCTGGTACCTGGGAATCTGCAAGTCAGCACATTAGAGAAGTTGCCAGGAGTTGTCTGCTTCAAACACCCAGAAGCACCTGAGCAAGCCTTTCAGCATGCACAGAATGGTCAGGAGGAGTCCCAAGCCCTCAGCCACCTCTCTGCTGAAGGAGTCCTCCTTTCCACTTCTGTGTGACTCTGCACACAGCTCTGCCATGATACAGCTTATCAAAAACTGAGTCAGCCAGGCAGCATCTACAGAAATGTGTCACTAGCTCAGGACTTCACAGCAGCTTGTAGCAAGCTCATCTTCCTCTGGCACACACACACACTTCCCTTCTGTGTCAGGTCTTTGCATCTGATCTCTAAACTCAAACAGCCAGATACTTACTTGGTGTGTCAGAAATGCCTTAATCTCATCAAATCTCCTTTCTGAAGCTTCCTCATTTTTCAAAGGAAGATTAAGTCCTAAATCCAAGCTATGCTTCTATCTACTAACTGTAACAGTGATTTACAGCAGTTACACGTTAGGAACTGACAAATGTCATCATAATGGTTACTGCTCTTGTAATCTGATAGGATCTGAGATGTTGGAAAAATCTTTTAGTTCCTAGAATGTTACCCTGGTGACAATTCTGCAACCAGTGATTAGAGATAGAATCCAGAGAGGCTGAACACATCAGTCAAGGAACTAGATAACCTATAACCTAGGTTAGGACATATCCAACCTCTAACCCAAGTAACCTACAATGCAGATAACCTATGAAGAGAAGAGCAAGTTTGCAGCAGCAAAGGCAAAAGCTGCTGAAGTCTTTGACTGTACCAGAATTCAAGTCTATACAATATCATTAATACTTGTAAAGAAACATAGTGCTATCTTTTTTAGGGTGGCAATCATATGATAAATACAACTAATAGTGGTCAACAGGAGCTTGAATTGAAGTTTTTAAGAACTAGAATTCTTTGCTTCCTATCACAGTTGTGTCTGTAGATGCAGACGTATGATGAAATGGAAAACAGAACCTTGCTGGGGTAAGGCTTTTAGCAAGGCAGAAGATGTTATACAAAACATCACACAAAATTAAAGATCAAGACATTCATATTTTGGAGGAAAACAGAGATGGGTGGGGGAAGTATGAATGGGAAGGCCAAGCATTCTTACCTTCGCTAGCAAGCACAGGAGCTCTTCTCCAGAAATTATTTGACCAGTGATCCATGAAGTAGCCACCTGCCTAGATAAGCTCCCTCCTGGATAAGCAGAGCTTCCCCACAGAAATGGGAGCATCCTACCAGGAATGCAACTGCTAGAGTTGTCACCCTGCTGCTGTCACCACAGGAAAAGCATTTCCTCACAAGTATTTGATCCAAGTTAATTTCCTCCCGGAGCATCTGGCAACTTTTAAGGGGGAGAGTGGGGGCAGCCTAGGACTGCACTGACAGCAGCAGTGTGAGTCCAGCCTGCTACAGCATGAACAGAGAAAACGCCTGCTGAGGCTTACCACTGACAGATACTGTCTTAAAGACTCATGTGGTGAGGTTACCTGGGCAGGAACTTCAGCTGCACCCTGAAAGATGACTGAGCTTGAATGTAGCCTGTTTTGGGGTGTAGCTCCATGTGCTTTCTCAATTCTTTGCACACTTCAAACTTCAAATGCAGCGTGGCTTTTGCCCTGCAAACAAATCAGACATGCTTAGGAGGCTTTGAGGCCACCCCTACTGCCACCTGAGCAACATCTGCTCCTGGAGTTGGTGATGTCCTCCCTGCATCAGCATTATAAGAATTCCAAGCCTCATTTGGATATGAGAGGCCTGTCAAACTGCTACACTGAAAGCACACACTTGTATTCTTAAGCAGAGAAAACAAGCTTTTAGAAGTGCTGGAAGTAAACCCAGTTGTATTTCAAACTATAGACAGAACTTATTGGATAAGAATCATTGAAGTGCAGCACAGTGGTAAGTCAGGTCAGGGGGAAGGCAAAGCCAAATTATTGGGAAATATCAGCTACTTTTGTTCCCCTCCTGCCCAACGTGAATCAAGAAATGACTCACGTCATGTTTGACACCCCTGACTGCTCCTAGCTGCAGCAGAGAACCCACTCAGAATGGAAGAGGAGCAGTTATCTTGTATTGCTGGATCTAGGTTACATAACAATCACTGGTGAGTGGGATGCAACAAATAAACACCTGCTATTCTGCCTGAGAAACAGAAAAACACAGACCAGTGGCCCTAAGTGGGGCTGAGGATACCAAGATGCTGCTAAATGTCTAACAAGCACCTGAGGTCAGAAGAATCAAAAGAATGACCCTGAAAGAGCACAACACACCTAAACCATCAACCTTTGTAGCAAAAATGAAGCTTCTACAGGCAGGAAAAAGCCTGGACAGGATTGAGTGAATGCACAGAGAGCTCTGCTGCTTTTGTTTTTCCTTCCCAAAGCCACGGTGACGTTTTACATGGATGTGAATTGACAAATCTCTTGTAACTTCTCTACCAGCAGGGCTAGATGTCATAGTGTGGGACTGTGCCATTCTGCTGGGACTGGCAGTTCCTCTCTAAAATGTGTGATGTTTGCCCTAGGAATGGCATATTGGAAGCGAGGGAACACCTCTCTGTTTACTGAGTTCGGGCCACGTTGTGATGCGGTGATGGCCACAGACCATTCCCTGCTCTGGAATTTTATGCCCAAGTGCAAAATTGCCCAGCAATTTACAAATATTTCAGCTTGTCATTTTCCTACTCTTGGACTGGTTTACAAGCTGTCAGTCCAGATGGTCTGCTCTAAATCAACAGCTCCAGCATGTGGCACCGGCAGCCCGGGATGATTTCTGGCTGTTGACAATCTAAGAGAACTACACACCACTTCATTAAATCACTGCAGATTATAACCTGCCAAAGAAATTACTTTACAAACTGATTTATACTGGACAGGATTCTCATGAGACACTTTCACCCTCTCTGCTGCTTATTTGTGCTTCCTGATTACTGTGTTTATGCAGTCAGGAAAAAAATATCAACACACAATAACAAAAGAAAACCCAGAACAAACCCAGTGTGAACATTTTGCAATCTTACAGAGTTTGCTGAGGCACTCAAGTGCCAGAGCTGTTTAACTTCACAACTTGATCTTCTCCTTATGCTGCAGACAGCATGTCAGAGTGCAGCAGCAGTAAGATACAGGTAAGTTCTTTCTGCTCTGCTTCTGGCAGGTGTTGGCATGGAGTGGTGGTGAGTGACAGGATGTTCTAACACAGCATCTTCCTCAGATCTAGAGAATTCTCTTGACCAAAATTTCAGCTTTGGCTGTTCTTTTCCTCTAAGTGTAAGTGACTACAGCAGAAATTTGCAAGGATATTCCTGAAGAGCAGGAGTATTTAAGTATCTGATTAACATTACATTACAGAATCTGTTCTACGAGGTATGCTAATAAGATTTCACACCTACTGGGTCTGAACTTTAGCTCTCAGTAGCTGAGGCATCAAGCAGCCTTTTCAGATGGGCTGTGGTTATCTCACCTTCGGTCTTCTTCAGTGAGTGCCACCAGCAGTATCTCAGACAGCTCTGTGGTAGCTCTTAAGCTGACACACAATTCACACAAAGCTGTTGTAACAAACATTTATCTTGGTTGTGTGCTGACAGCAGTTTGGATGCTTCCTTGCTAGCCTGATAATTGTCCTTGGCTCTGTGTCCTTCGTCTGTGCATGGTTCCAGAGCACAGACCTTGGCACCATTACCCTTCCCCAGCTTTTCACTACTGCAATTCACAATCAGCTACTTACTAATGTAAGGAATTTCTACTGATTGATAGAAATCTATAGCTGTTTACAGCAGTTTAATTCTGTCTGTTCCTGCACATGAACTACTTTGAATTGCAGCCCAAATGAGTATACAGCAAAGCTGTCTCTTCCTATCTAAGGAGAATTGGGTGACAGAACAAAGACTTGATTTGCCAGGGTACTAAGGACAGTAAACTACACATTAATTGATCTTAAGGTAGTGAAGTTTGGCAAAGGGTCAGCAGCATTTTTATCTCAGTTCAGGAGGTTTGTCCTGAGCAATCTAACAGCTACTATCTTTGGGATCCCCTTGACACCTTAAGTTTTCATTAGGAGAGTTATTCTGTTTCTATAGTTTAAAGCTTTATCCCTGGGTTATCTAGACCAAGTAAAATCACTTACATAACAATTTGTGCCTGTCATATCTGTAAGCTGAATTTCTGAGATAACAGCTTTACTCATTTCTTTCCAACTGTGAAGAATCTCTGCAGCCTGTAATTCTGGTAAGAGGTTTAGAATGGATGCCTTCTACAGAACCAATCTCTCCCCCACCCTCCCACAAACCCACCCCAATCCTATTTAAATAGCATCTAAGGAATGCAAATCGTTAAAATAAGCATTCAGTAGTGGCTGCATTGGGTAGAGGGAAGACACTCAGCACTTGAAGACAATGAGAAGTTCATATAACCACTGTCTAATAGTATGAGATCTCTAGGAGCCAAGGAGCTGACATGATCTTTAGTATCACAGAGCAAACAGAACAGTCTTCAGACGTTCCTGACTCGGGCTGCAGAAGCCCTCTGTGTTTGCTGCCCTCTAAACTGCTATTTGGGCACTACCCAAACAAGTTGTCTGTCACTGCAGTACCTGAGGTCTGCAAGGGTTAGGACACTTAGTACCCTTCCCATTTTATGTAAATGCCAAACCAAGGTGATTTATCATCCAGCATCAAAGTCTGAGGCTAGAAAATCTGGTGATTGACCTTCTCAGTGAAGAACAGTTGCCATGAGGCTGACTTCCAGATGACAAGTCTCCTATGGACTTTAATTAAAGGTAAAATAGGTGAGAAGTAACAGTTCTTTCCTAAAATCTCGTGGCTGCACCAATTATACCCAAATGACATGTACTAACAGAGAGAATTCATGGCCACAGCTGGTCTTGGAGATCTGGGACAGCAGGGCAGCCCAGTCCAATTCCCACAGCAGTGTGGAACTCAGGGTGCTTGTTGTAATCAGGATCTCCCCCTGCAATGCCAAGGGAAAAACCAAACCATTCTTCAGCTTCTTATCAAGACAAGTTGGGTCTGGCACAGTGGAACCTGAAGACATGACCCAGCAACTTGAGATCTCATTGCTTAGCTACAGAAGGCAGCTGACGTGAAAGGGGAGCTCACCTGCTCCGGATGATGACGCAGTCCTCATAAAGTTGGTCATACCTACAGATCTTCAGATCTACACTGGGACTGGGCACCCAAACAGGCACGTCCAGAGAAACTCCAACAGCACTGAAGTACAGCTGGGAACACATCAATCAGCAATCTCATTATTCCTGTTGGTCTGAAACTCCTGATCTGGACAGAGCAAAACTGTCTGCTATCAACTGCAGCTGAGGAAAAGATTTTATTATTCATACTGCAACAAGTTCTTTAAGTAGCCAAAGCTAGGAAATAGTTTGACAAAATTAACCCTGGGTGTTATGGTGCCCTAGTTGAAAAAAAGGACTCTACTCTGGTTTGGATTCTTTGGCAGAGCACACGAAGGGATAGCCTGCTGCCCACGGTACTGAAGGGAAATATTTGAAGAGCACCCAGCAGAAGTGAGGGTGCCGGAATTCAGAGCCTCAGAGACTGCAACTACTTGAGCCAGCAAAGAAACACAGCAGTGGCAGCACAGTGTTGTGCTTCCTGGAATGACCCTGAGGCTGACATCAGTGATCAACAGCCCCAACCTGCACAAAACCATCCTGGAGGAGTAGGCATCTATAGGAGCCTTCAGCAGGCACCTGCAGCTCCTCTTGCAGACTGCTCCATCTGCAGACTGTGCAGGGAGCCAGGAGCAGTCCCCTGAGCTTCTTGGAAGCTTTTCTTTTTCTTTCTTTCTTTTTTTTTTTTTTTTTGCAAGCTTCTGTGAACTGTTCCCAGGCAGAATTTGGCTTCCAACAAAGTGCAGAGTCAAAATATGCTGAAGTGATAACTAAAGTTGCCACCTCTTCCAGCTTTCACACATCAGTTCCACTACTGCATGCTAAATAATTCCAATTCTGATACATTAGAAAGAAAATAATCTACATGAGGGAACAGAGGAGAACACTTTGGTGTTTGTTTCAAGGACATGTTTTCTAATATGATGTCTGTTAAAACAGGAACATCAGGATTATTAACTTAGAAATGAATCAAAGTTTTAATACCCATAGTGCACCAGATTCACAAAGTTTCTTCCACCAAAGCACACCACACATCATCATGTGGCACCTCACTGTTCTCTTTCATACTGCTCATCAACATAGCTGTCCTCTGCCTCCTTCCCCTGCTTCTAACACGATTCTGAGCTCTTTTAGCTCTTGGGAAAAGCAGAAGTAGGAGGATTTCAAACTCAACGGCGTTTTGAAGCAAGTCTTACACAAACTCACTCACTGGTTTGCAGTCTGAGTTGTCAAAGATGATGACAAAGTCTGCCCGCACGTCCCCAGGGAGAGCCGGGGCAAAGATGAGGGGAAGCCTGACTGAGCTGAAGGCTCCAATTTCACCTTCGGTAACCTGAACAAGAAGTGACAAGCTTTTAACAAAAAGGACTGTTACATTAGGTGGTTACAAATTGGATTGAAATAACAAAGCAGTCTGTACTCACACTATACAAACACTCTGCTACACATAGTCTGTACCTAAACTGAACACACTGTGCAAAAAATATCAGCCTTGCTAGCTCCATGGGAGGTTTACTGTGGGGAAAAAACTTGGCATGACACATGGCTTCACAGCCAGGCATGGGCAGAGCATTCCTCAGTCTCCTTTTACTGCAAGACTCTGTATGAAGCTGGAGGATGTGCTTTACACCAAAGTTTCCATCATATACTGGTGACTATATAACTAAACCATGGAGAAGACATCTTGTGCCACCACCCAAAGATTTGCTTTGCTGATGGCAGCACCAAATCCACCTGCTCTTTGTATGCAGAGGCAGAAGCCATAAACACCAGTACAAAGCAGGATCTGGATTCTGGTATCCACGCTGTTTAATATGGCTCAAGTTTGATGTTCCCCAGACATTCTTCCTGCTCCATCCTTTGTGTCATCACTAAACTTCCTATAACTGCAGAATGCACAGCAGAAATAAAGTCTGTCAAAGAGAAAGTCAGCTCAAAGAAGTCTTCAGAAGAGCAGATGGCATGTAATTTCCTTTAAAGAACTGACTGTGCTGCAGTGAAGTCCAGTGGGCTTGAAACTGATCCCATGCTTATGCAGTTCCCACCAGAGCCAAAACAATGTATTTGCTGTAGGCTTAGTCCAACAAGAACCTGGTCAGCTTCTCAGGATATTTATTACCTTTCCAAGAATGATTTCCATTGGTGTGTCTTCAGGAGAAGGTGCCACTAAGTTCTGTGCACTGTCTGTGTCTTCAGCTGATCTGGAACATAATGCATCTTGACCAAGTTGTTCTGGGTGGAAAAACAAACACACAAAAGAAATAATTAAGATAGATAATGAAGAAATGAAGGAAGTCTTTCTTCTACAGACTGGACCTTATGAAGCTTATAGTAAACATCAGGAATGAGATGGAAAATGTCTGAGGAGGTTCATCTTTCTGCTTCCTTGTTCCTAGAATTACAGACTGTAAAAATAAACCTGTCATGTGGATTTCTATTCTGGGCAGTGGATATTCAGTTGCTGAGACAAGAATGATAACAATTCTGCAGTTTCTGTGAGCCAGTTGGTTTCTGTATTCTTCTGAGTCTGAATTGTTGATCACTAATGAGAAGTGAGACTCTCTGCTGCCTTTGATATAATGGTGTCAGGACATTATTTTTAGTCATGTTTTGTGAGGCAGCATACAAAGAAATGTAACATTACTACTACAATGATGAACTACTTTATTTACTGAGTAACTGCAAGCTGAGTGCCACAGTTCATGACAGGGAACTCCACAAAAGGATAAAGCTTAGCCTGGAAACTGCCCTGCCAGTTTGCTAAACCTCACCCATGGAGCTGCTGCTCAGGTTTGTCCCAGTCTGCTGCTCCACCTGGGCTACACAGCAGGTCACTTCTTCACTATGGTCAGGAGAAATTTGTTCCTTTTCAACCACAGGTGTCCCAGGAGTACTGCTGACTTTGTTTTCAGGGACATAGTCAGTGCCATGTGGAGGAACCTATCAAATAACATAGGAAAAAAACATTTTCTGCTGTGACTGCTCATCCAGCTCCAATTTTATCACAGAGCTACAAATCAGACTTATGTTTTCTTGCAACTGCTCCACGTCAGAAATGGAGAAATGTGTTGCACTTCTAAAAACTGCATATTCTACTACAACTTTATCAATGAGCAGATTTAATGTTTGCTGGCTGCCCAAAAAGAGGTAAATAACAGAATGGAAGTGATAGAATATAGTGTCAGTTATTTCCCAATTAACAGAACTAACATTTCTCTAGTGGAAACACAGGCAGTTCTATGTCAAAACTAAGTCTGCTAAAACTAGACTTCTGTTTATTATACACCTACAAAAGACAGAATACAGAAGGAAAACCATGGATACAGCCAGTGTTATTGCACAAACTGATCTGCCCAAGTCCTTTCCAACTAGAGCTGTTGTATGATTCTGTAGGACTCCAACAGACTTTGCAAAGCAGAATGTTTCTCTTCATTCAGGGACATGTTTTTGAACCTACCATTGCTCCAGGAGGTTTTGCTGCTGCTTTGCATGGACTGCTGTCACCTGCTGCCATCTGAACTCTGAATCTTGTTCCCAAAGCCCCACTGTTTGTCAGTTTGATGGTCTGTGAAATTCTCTCTCCCACCTCATGGCTGCCAAAGTCAATGAATTCTTTATCTAGTGCCAGCTGTAAGAAGATAAACCATTAATTACTATTGCCCCAGCTAGTCAGTAATGTCAATGAAATTAGCATCCACCTTTTCAAAAGCAGACTTGAAAGTTCTTATTATCATTTCAAAGGCAGCATCAAGTAACAACATGAACCGTGGGCATCCTTCTGCCTCTTTGCAGGAGCCAGCTCACTAAAACAACATCTGCTTGAACTGAGTCTCTCCCATTCCATTCCACTCCATGCCAGTGAAGTAGAAAATGGTTAAACTCTGCTTGTAGCAGCAGCTTGCTGAAGTGTGCAGGTAGTTACCTCTGGAAGTAGGCAATACCAACACAGTATCACTCAGTTTAGCATCGCTCCTGAGTTACAGAAAGGTGGTTCTGCTAGGACCAGGCTGAGAAGCAAGCAGTATTTAACATCAGAGAGAGTGGATGAGTATCTGTTTGTAACCCATCCTGCCTTGGTTCTTTGAGCTATCCTGGTTTAGAACCCATTCAAAAAGTAGCACATCACTTCATATAGAATTTGGAGTGACTCTGTAGCTGGGTACATAACTAAATGTTTGTAAGTCAAGGTCACTCATCACAAAGATGACCTGATTGCTTGCTAGCATCCTGCTTACAGCTGAACTCTTCCTACTTTCAGGGCATTAACAACAGGAGTTCCTGATGGTGTGCATTTTTTAGGTTAAGAAAACTCCTCCTGTGATCAAAGATTTACATGCTAGCATTCTGCTGCATTGTGCATTCTCATTTCCAAGGTCTTTGAACTGAAAACCAAGAGCCCTGTACATGTACTCAGATTTAAGTGTGCAACATAGGTGTGAGATCATTCCAGCTCCCTACTTCAGTTAAGTCCACTCTGAAGCTCAAGTTACATCCTGTGGTTAAGTGAATCCATTAGAATAATTCTGTGTCACTCTCACTGCAATCTGGGAAGCTCAGGCATTAATCACTTTCTGGCAAGAGACTCTCAGTTTAAAAAGGAAAGGAAAAAAAATACTTCTTGCCAAATATTTTCACTAATGTTCACACCATCTCCATCTTCTGTACTGACTGAACAAAGTCACTTACAAGGCATCTCTTGGCTGTGCATTTCAGTGGAACAGAGAAAGGACCTGTCTGTGCCATAAACATCACCTCTCCTTCCAGAGTTTCATTTGTCTGGAAAACAACAATGACATCCCAAACGAGTCATTTGCAAAGATTTCATCTGTGCAGTCTGCACCTACTCTTGGAGTAACATTGAAATGTGTCTCTACAGATACCACAGTTCTGCTTTAAAACAGTGCTTCAGCTAAGTGATAGAAATCTTTCCTGTGCAGCAAGTTACAAAACATACTCCAAGTGTGCTTAGTGCAGACATTTCTCTACAGCCTGCCCTCAGAACATGCTGTACTGCAGTGTAACAGCTTGAGCATGCACACAGGTGTCCACATACAGCAGCACCTTCTCTACAAATACAGTTTGTTTCCCTTTTAACAGCTAAGGGATTAGACTAATGATGTTTTTAACCAGACTAGTGGATTATGCCAAGATTCTCACCACTCTGTAACTCAGCACTTACCATTGGTTTAAATGTTACCACTACTTCACAGGACATTCCAGCATAAACTTTGCCAGGTGGGTCAAAACTGTGGAGGTAATTAACATAAAACTCTACGTTAAAGTTATGCAGGCAACATCCAGCTCCTGTTCTGGTAGCTGTAGGAGCTTTAGGCTACTAAAATCTATTACAAATGGGTCAAAATTAACTCCAGACATGACTTCAAATAAAAGCAAAAAGCTCTCTTCATGTTTAGCTGAGCAGCAGAGCAAGTTAAAAGCTGAAGTGCTCTGCTCTGTTGTGCTCAGCTATGCATCTCCACTGGTCTGTGACTGAAGAGCTGAACAGCTTTACCAAGATCTTCTACTGCAGCTCAATTCACACTTCACAGCTCTCAGGTGATTCCATTCAGCCAAGAGCTGGAGCATATTCAGGTACCAGTGTACTCTTAGAGAGATTAAGAGGCCATGGAATGGCTTAACTATGGACCCTCTTTTTTTTCTTACTAAGCTAGAAATTCCCAGTGCAATCTATCACTACAAAGTGGCAGTGGGTAGTGAGCTGTAAAAACATCTCTGGAGCATGAAATCAGTTACTGTGGTAATACAACTTCTTTATTGCACTGGGGTATGATTAAACACTCACTGAATGGTTTCTTCAGGTCAGTCAGCCATAAGAGGTGAAACTTTTATGTAAGCCAAATAAATTTGCTGTGATGTTTCCCATTTGTCAAAAAGAGCTTTAGCTTTTTTTTCCCCACTGAAAACTATTTAATTGCCCACAGAATTTGGTTACATCTCCTGTTGTGGTACAAAGGCAAACCAAACAACCTACCCACAGTTAATTTCACTTACTGAATCCTGATGAAGTCCTTCAGCCGCTCGTTGACTCCCACCACTCTGCAGGAATTAGCCTCATAGGATGCATTTATCAAAGCTATCTTCTTTTTGTAGGTTTGACCAATGTCAAAATCCTTGGAATACCAAAGACATGATGTGATGTGAATCACAGAAAGGGACATTTACACATACAATGGCAAAACCAGCTGCTTTTACCACAGTTGTGCTCACAGCCCCTACTGGGATCACAACCCGGCGTGTAAGGTATCCTATAAATCCATGAGGCACAGCCTTGCTCCAGACCCTTCACAACACACAGCCTGTACAATTCATGCTCCATGGGGCACCACAACTTGGGTCTGTGTACAGCAAACGCACCAAGCTGCTCTGTCTGCAGGGAATGTCAAAGCCATGATGTCACCTTCACAGCCTAGATGTGACAACTTAGATAGTGGCAAAGACATGGGGGACTTTTGGAGCACAGACAAAAGGGAGGTACCCTTCCAGGTCTGACCTATTAAAGACAAGAAGATTACTTTTTTTTCTTCCCAGTGCAACAGAACCTGGATGGAGACCTGACTATAGCCACTCAGCAGGTGCACACATCCTCACAGAGCCCGTGCAGAATGGCCACTAACCTTGAAATGAATGCAGCTTGGCTTACTATAGAAAGCACGTTTCCTGCATTCACGACCAGCCATCATCTGCCTAGCTCCAGTTTGAAAGTCCTCCATGTTTTCCTCAGAAATAGCTTTTTTCACCATTCTTGTAGCCAGCTGCTTTGGATCCAGCTCTGCTTTGGATTTCTAAGGAGGAACATCAGTAGCAAACACTGTGGCTGTTGGCAATTGTAATCACAGACTCTGTAGCTCTAAGCCAGCACACAGAATCTTTAATACCTGGCCAGCCTTTGTCTTTTTCTCTCCAGATCAAATTCAGTCACCCAACTTCTATATGAAGAACTGAAATTATTCTTAGCTTATCATCATCCCACACTGTGAGGCAATGTTTTTCATGGCAGTGTTAGTTCTTCTGCTTTGAAAGAGTTTTCCCCCTTCAACTTCTTAAATATTCAGGCAAAAGAAAAGTCAGGTAACTTCAGTGGAACATTTCAGTGATGGTCCAGCGCTTCCTCCATGTGCAGATATGAATTGGTTCTGACTTTATTTCTTTGTGATGGATTATAAAGTCTGCTCTTAAAGGTCTTTCACATCTCAAAAAAAGCAGTATATGCAAGCAAACCCTGGATTAAAGATCTTAACTACACAGCTCCACTATAGAATGCATTCTTTACTTCTCTTTGCCAGAAGCCACCCTTTTCTTTGCCTGCCATGGTACAAGCCAAGTCGTTTACACATAAAGCAATCTGTGTTGCTACCTCAACAGAAAGTCGTGGTTAGGTTTTTGTCAAGCCAAACAAGAGAAGATGATGTGATGTCTTCACCTATCTCTGAACTAAAACTGAAGCATTGTTTTCTCTTTAAGAGAACAAACACTACAAGAACAGTGTCAAACAGCAATTGCTGTGATGAGATTCTCACATCTGAATCTTGACATCTGTGTGAAACAGTCTGCAATTCAACTGCAAAATAGGTAACTGCTGGTTTTAAGCCAGGTTCCTAAAGCAGCCAGTGTCATTACATCAGACTTCTACAACTACTAGAGAGGCAAATGAATCTTTTCCAACCCATGAGGTTATTTTTATGGATACTGTCAAAGATTAACTGCACAGTGAATCAATTACAACAGGATCTCGCTCACACTGCATTTTCTTTTCTGTTTCTAGTAAGACATATCCCAACATTTACCTTTTGCAAGTCACATTTATGATCCCAAAGTCCTGGGAACTCTGGTTCTAGCAGGGTGTCATCCCTTTCCTCATCTTCACCACTT
Source organism: Tricholaema leucomelas (assembly GCA_013400475.1). Taxonomy (NCBI): domain Eukaryota; kingdom Metazoa; phylum Chordata; class Aves; order Piciformes; family Lybiidae; genus Tricholaema lacrymosa; species Tricholaema leucomelas. Next base: position 252,352 of record WAAF01006604.1, read on the forward strand.
CCACAGAGCACACCATGAGGTGTTTGTTCAGAAATCTCTCCTGCAGAAGCAGTTCTTTCACCAGCTGAGAAGCAAGCTGATGGAGACTGCTGTGCCTTTAGTGAAGGAACAGAGATTTTGAAGATGCAGTTAAAGACTGTGAGAGGAGAGTTACCTCAACAGTTAACAGTTTCTGAGAGGGTCTTCTAACACAAAACTGACAGCTTTATAAAGCTCAAAGATAAAAAAATGACCCATTAGATCGATCCCCTCTTAAGACACTGAATGCAAACAAAATCTTACATTCAAAGCACCTCTGATGTTAACTGAATACTACAGGAGGCTAGAAACTAGTCCTCAGGCATGGGATCCCTGACTGGAGTGTCAGAATGCTTTCTGTATCACATGACAACCAAGAACTTGTTGTTTTGCTGAGTAAGACTATTTCTAACAACGATTTCTCCCCTACCCCTTTTGGTTTAAGATCACACAAAGCTGCTCATTTCATCCGAGAATTCAGTTCACTCCACTTCCGTTCCCCAGGCCTGGGGAGTACTCCCTGAACTACTGCACAGAGGAGAAACAACCACCCAGGAAGCTCAAGGCTAGAGAGCAGCAGTCTCCTGCCTAACAGAGTGAAAACACTTCTCTTGTACTGACAAACTGGTCTGAACTCTTCCTCGGGGATGAAGGTAGACAGGCAGTCAGGGTACTTTATGTAGGGTTTGATACCTGTTGCAATTCCTGTGTTTGAAAAGTCACCATTCTTACAACTGTCCTTAAAAAGAACCCCCCTACAGCAAAGAGGGCAAGGTCTTTATGCAAATCAGCATCAACAGTCAAGAAAAAGGAGGGTAACAGTTGTCAAGAGACCCAGCAGAGAGATTACTCCTCATTTATTCTCTGCTGTCTGGCATTTGTTGCCTGTGTTATTCACAGGCAAAAGATTCACTGCTCTGCACCCTGACAAAAACCAAATAAAATCCCAGTCCAGCTACAGCCAGTTGATTGCTGGGCCTTGGTTTACCTGTGCCACTGCCCCAGCTGCGTGCCTGCAGGTCTGCTCAACAGAGTTCTGTGTTTTCATTCTCCCCAGTGAGGGCGCTTGACCTTTACCACCACCCTGCAGTGCCTTAGTGCAGGCCTGATGTCTTTTCAGCTTGTCAAGAGCAGCTTTTTCTTGTAAAATCTGAGCTACAATTGCAAGTTTTCTCGATTTCTGCAGTTCTCTAGAAGCTCTGTAAAGCAATGGTGTAAGAAATATTGAACCAACCATGGTGGTTTGCTAAGAATACTAACTATAGTCCAGTTGCCTCTGAGCCTTTAAGCTAAAGAGCAAGTCTTTAATTGAGTGCAGTGGTAATTTGTATCAAGACACCCCCAGGTGATCCAGAGCCTATTTATACCTTTTTGCTGACTGAATATATTCAATTATTTTATTAACACGGTTTTATTAACAGTGCAAGAGTGAGCTCACCCCCTGGAGACAGCATCAGACATGTTAGGATTTCATCACCTGATGAAGAGCTCCAATGTATTCCTACTTCAGCAGTGGTAAGCAGTTGAGAGCCACTACAGATCTCACCACTTACTGTTTCTCCTTCTCAAGCTCCAGCAGTCGTTTATGGAGACAAATTTCCTTGACAACATTGCCTCCTTCTGCTAGAATGGCTTCCCTCATTCTCATCTCCTGCTTCTTTGCCTCCAAGGCCATTGCTCTCTTCCGAACCTGGAGAGCTTGGAGCTTCTCCTAGAAGGCCATACCAACAGTTAGCTATTTGATTCACTCATTAAAGAGAAAGCAGAGAATTTCTTGCTGGTACTCTTATCCAAGTATAAGACTATGGTAGATTTCTCTGAAGCAGAACTCACTGGGTTTAATGCAAAGAGTAGTTATGGTGTGCTGAGCTGCAAAAAACTCTGACTAGATCAGGGCTTCTTCTTTACCCTCCTAGCCTGCCTCTGAAAGGCTGCTCAGTGAAGCAATGTGAACAGATAGAGTTCTAAACAGATCAGTATTAAACTAAGATCGTTCCCTCAGATCCTACAGGGCATAAGAGTAAAGCAGCATAGCTCAGTAACTCTTAACTCACATTATTTAATAAATAACTGGGCTTTTCCATATTCCAGTACCTGAAGGGGCCTACAAGAAAGCTGTGGAGGGAATTTTTAGAAGGGGTTGTAGTGACAGGACAAGGCTCAACGGCTTTGAACTGGAAGAGGAGAAGTTGAGAATGGAGATGAGTAAGAAATTCTTCACAGTGAGGGTGGGGAGACACTGGCACAGGTTACCCAGGGAGGCTGTGGATGTGCCCTTCCTGAAGGTGTTCAAGGCCAGGCTGGATGAGGCCTTGAGCAACCTGGGCTAGTGGGAGGTATCCCTGCCCATGGTAGGGGGCATTGGAACTGGATGATCTTTAAGGTCCCTTCCAACCCAAACCATTCTGCAGTACCAAGATTCTTGGTGTTCTCCATACAAAGTATTTCTGCATGGGATCCAAAGAACTGGAAATATTGCTGGCTGATCATAAATCAACCAGCCTGGAAGAGACCTCCAAGATCATCCAGTCCAATCTATTCAAATTATCAATCTAGGCCAACCTATCCAACCAAGATCATCCAGTCCAGCCCTGTCCAATCAACTAGACCATGGCACTAAGTGCCCCATCCAGGCTTTTGTTGAACACCTCCAGGGACAGCAACTCCACCACCTTCCTGGGCAGCCCATTCCAATGGCTGAGTTTTCAGAGATCTTCATTGTAATGTGCATGACTTTGAAGAGTCACCCTTCTAGCACAAGTTGACTGCTGACAGAATAAACTCCTGACATGGAAGTGTCAAAATCCCCCATACCACTCTAACACCGCTACTCCTACAGTTACATTCACCCCAATTTCAAGACTTGGTCTGTGATCTGGCAGCATCTCCCACTAGCTCTGCAATGCATGAAATGCCAGCAGCCTCTCAGATGAAGCTCTGAACCCCCTCTAGGCCACAGCAGCAGCAGTACCCTGCTGGAAGTCAGGCTGGCTTGCAGGGAGAGCGCAGCTCGTCTCTGTCTCTCCATCTGCTCCTGAGCTCTTGCCGCTTCCTTTGCATTTCTTTCACGGATTCTGTAAGCAAAGTAAAATCTTTCAGACTCACATCCTGGAAAGCTTTTAGTATTAGAATGTTTAACCTGACAAGTAGTAATTGTCAATGTCACCAAACGTTTTCCCTGTAAGCCTCTGTGTTTACTATGATACTGGGTGTGGGTACAGCGGAACAGTTGGAAGCCTCTTCTATATGCAGTACTGCTCGAGCTCCAAGTGCCAACAGGCTTTCAACTAGTTTGCTCAACAACTTCTTTTTTTACAAATTTTGAATATGAAGAATGTCTTCCACATTATGACATATGTCTAGTTGCTAAAAGGAAGAAAGAATTCAGGTGTTGCTCACACATAACCACCACCTAAACGATTACATGGGGAACTCTGAGCCAACCGCTTCCATCCACGCTGAAAATGAACCCTAGAAACTCCAGCAGCTAACAAACATCAAACCTGAGAATAATCCAGCTAATAGCCTGGGAAACTAGAAAAAAAAAATGAGTGAGGTTGATGGATCTGATACATTGCTCAAGAAAAAAAAAAATTCAATCTCTTTGATTGTGTTTCTTAGTCATTAGAAGTGTGCACATGTCACCTAATGAAAACTAAAGCACCAGACACAGCACAATTATTGCAATCATTTTTGCAATTAAGGCCTAATGTAGAAGTACAAGCAAGGAACAAATGTTCAGCTTCCTCAGCAGCAAAATAACTCAACACCACAATAATTACACAAACATAAACCTATGAAGGGATTTCATTTACCATCAACATTTCATTTACCATCAACCAGAAGAGGAGCACAAGGAAAAAACTCATCAACTACTTTTACCAGGCAGCAAGACAGCTTTTTAACCACATGGGGAGGAAAAATAGGTTTTTAGACACACTCCTTGAAATTACTTCAGACATACAGATGCATGAAGTCTTTCAATTGCCTACAATGTCAGACTCCTCTGCAGCTGACCAGAGCCTTCAGCCAGAGGGAATCTGAAGAACATTCTAGGGCAGTGAGTGAATTTTCCTCTTCCCAAATCCCTTTGTGCCATGCAAGGTTTGAACACTGCACAGCACTGGTGCTGTGGCAAAGATTTCCAAGTGTAACAGAAGACAAATCTAGCAGAAAAAGATTATTTTTCAAGAGTAAAGGTTCAAGTATTGTGCCCCAGAGAATGTACAATGGCAGGAAAGGAGTGAACAATAACCTTGCCAGGCTTTTTCTCAGGAAGCAGACTGCTTTTCCATGATTCCTTATGGCATCTTCAAGTATTTTTTTGCATCTTTCTTCAGATTCTTTCTGGGCTTCCTCCTCTTTCCTATAAAACACAGGCAAACCACCACTTGTAGCAGAGCTAAGAAAACCTTGGTTCCAACACAGTGACACCTAAGAATGAAGCTAGGGAGGTCACTAACAGATGCTGAAAAGGGGACTTTGGTCTCCACCCTCCCTCCCTTCTCTGGTAGGGTTTGTCTATTCTAAAAACCTACAGACCAGTGGATGAACTGGAGTCTGCTTTCTCAGTCCTGATGGCCAACGAGAGTGCAGACACATGCCAATAGACTCATCTAGCAAACTTCACTTCCTTAGACAGAGTTTTTGTCTTCAGCAGGAAATCTTTACCTGCCTAACTTCACACCTGTGGGCAATTCTTATTTTAATTCTGTTTCCTCATAAAATATTCCTAAAGCAACACCCAGCTAAGAGACACAATACCACTAATATCTGAATTATCTAATCCTCTCAACACCTGAAATAGTGAATTGGCTAAAAATAGCATGGAGAAAGGCAGCAGAGTCTGACTTGTGGGCGCTTACTTCTCTCTAGACCGACGTTTTTCTTCTGCTTGCAGTGCTGCTATTTTTTCCTTCCAAATCCGAACTTCTGCTCGTTCTTGGTACTGCATCTCCAGCTCCTCCTCATCCTTTTTCAGTTGATCATGAAAGATCTCATATTTTCCCTGCTCAGTTTCTGCCTGCCACATCTCAAGCCTTTAAAACAAAGTGTGAGCTGTTTATAGTGACATCCCCTCACTTCAGGCTGTCGGGCAAGAAAGGCTCTATGTTGAAAATAAAAATCCAGCCAAGTTTTGTTTGTTATTTTCATTATATTTTCAATCCATACCCTGTTAGTGGCACAAGTATTGCACCTATCAGACTGAAGTTCCTATCTCATTGCATATCTCATTTCAAAGACAGCAACAGCATCAGTTAAAAAAAAAACAAAAAGGAGAAAGGTAAAAAATGAAGCTGAAAGTTCTGTTGCTCAAATTCACATCTTCCAGAATAAAAGGAGAAAACCAACAATTAGACACCATATTTTTCTTCAGCAGTAACCAGCTTCAGGGATAGGCCACAGCTTGGATTCTTCTGTGCTTTGCTGAAGGAACAGTGGCAGACAGCAGCAAGTTAATGCAGTCATTGCTGAACATAAAAAAATAAAATGAGTCAAGCACTTGAAAGCTGTGACCCAACCCTGCAGCAGAAGATGTTGCATCCTAGCTAACCACTTGGCTAGTCACAGCTGTACGCTTCTGCTTGTGTTCTTCCTCTGATGTAGTGGCTTTAAGAGTTCTACCTCTGGTACCAGAGTAGAAACAGACCCACCTGTTGCCTTCTGCAAAAGGCAGTTTTATTCTGTCTTACATAAACAGATCATCCAGCCTGTGTGAATGATCAGTTACAGTGATACAACTCAGCATAAAAATGCACAGCACCACTACGATGTCTTCATCATTCTCAAATCCAATCTTTTCCTTCATGCCTCCTAAAAACCTGCTAAGAGGCATAAAATAGAAGCATTTATGCTCAGAGATCACTGTCACAGACAAGTTTATTTCAGTCCAGCTTATTCCCATTTTAAAAGATGTTTAGGGCATCAATTTACAGACAAAACCAAACACATTCAAAACTTTGTGGTGCAAAACTAACTCAGGAGCTGAGCCACTGCAATCCACTTCATAAGCTATGAACTGCGTAGCCTCCAAGTTGCTCTCAAGATCCTTTGCCCTGCCCTCAACTCATACGACCTCAAATAATACAGTTCAGTATTTACAGGCAACTTCTCTAGTGATTAACTTCTGAATCCCTTAACCAGCATATGAAGAACATAATAAAGATTAACTCCAATCACACTGCTTTCTCATTCTCCCACTTACGTGTTTTCTTTGAGTGTCAAAGTGATTTTCATCTCCAAATCCTTCTCTTTCTCCAGTTGAGTGCACAGTCTTCTGTGCACTGCCTGAAGGTAGGATAAGGCTGCACTGTTAATAGTAAAAAGGAACAATCAGAACTAAAATAAGAACTAAAAAATAGTAAGAAGAAAATAAGAACTAAAAAAGGTTTAAAAACAAACAAACCAAACCCAAAAATCCAACAAGATCAGCAACAGTAAAATACAGATTTGAGACTGAGATTTATATATTAGAATTACAGTACTTATTGGCCAGTCCCTTATTCAGGCTGCAAAGTGTCCATTCCTCCTTGAGAGGCATAGCTGTCTACACACTGCTGAAATTCACAGGGGAGTGTTTCAAACACTGAATGTGTCTGTTCATGTCTCAAGGTGATGAAGCAGAATAGAATCAACCAGGTTAGAAGAGAGCTCCAAGCTCATCCAGTTCAACCTAGCACCCAGCCCTGGCCAATCAACCAGACCATGGCACTAAGTGCCCCAGCCAGGCTTGGCTTCAACACCTCCAGCCACAGCGACTCCACCACCTCCCTGGGCAGTCCATTCCAATGCCAATCACTCTCTCTGCCAACAACTTCCTCCTAACATCCAGTCTAAACCTCCCCTGGCTCAACTTGAGGCTGTGTCCCCTTGTTCTGTTGCTGGCTGCCTGGGAGAAGAGACCAACCCCACCTGGCTACAGCCTCCCTTCAGGTAGCTGGAGATAGCAATGAGCTCTGCCCTGAGCCTGCTCTTTTCCAGGCTAAACAACCCCAGCTCCCTCAGCCTCTCCTTATACTGTTACTAAACAAGTTTAGGTGAACCTAGACTGGTTTGGCTTTTCAAATGGCATCACAGCATTCCATGAGCTTTGCCTGCAGTGGCAGCACTGTCACACTGTTTATTTTCCATTTCCCAGGAACACTAGTGGCTAGAATCAACAGACAGCGAAGTGACTGCATTCAAACAACTCCCTTCCTTGAAATGAAAACGGGCGAAGGTTCTTCAGCTTCAAAATGCCAGCACTGGGCACCAGTAACACTAATGGTAGGTAGTATTTTTGTTATTGCCAAACTATGATGCCTTTGAGTTTCTTAAGCCAGAATTTTATCAAGCCTTCCTATTCTATTATTCTCTTCTAAACATATAGATGTAAGAACTGTCCACTCAGATGGGCCCATCACAAGCATAGAAACTTCTGCAATGCTCTTCTGTCTTTGTGCGGTTTTGTTATCATCTCAGCACCCATGCCAGGAGTCTCATGAGTATTCAATTCCCCATTTTGTTTAAGCAGTTACTCCACTTTAGCAGCTAACCCACCTTTGTCATTCAGCAGTATTCTAAGAGGAAGACCAACACAGGTCATAAAATGCAGCTGCAAGGTTTGTTCACAATACACTGGTTCCTGGTACACAGGCCACCCACTTCTTTCTATTTAAGCCAAATGTGAAGAGTACAGTAAATTGCCTCCCACTTGATAGCAAAAGTGTTTCAGAACAGCTCCTGTGTGCAGAGCTGCTCCTGAAAGGCATTCCTGCATTTCACAACATGTAGCAAACCAAAAAGAGAGGAGACATATATACATATATGGAGAAATCCTGATTGTGATATTACCAGAAGCAAATCTCTGGCCACTAAAACTGCCATAGCTCATCAGGCTTGGTTCACCAAACTGAACAGAAATGACTAAGACCCTGATAAACATAGCTGACAGCAGTGGGCTACACTGATTTAACACCCTACTGTTGTTCTATTTTACAGTATTTGCCTCTTTTCTATCCATCCCTGAGTTTCCACCTCTCTCTGCACTGATTTACTTAACAGAGTATTACCTCTAGACCAGAAAGCAGAGAGATCAATGACTTCCATAATTCTGTGTTATCCAAGGAAGGAATTAAGGCTGAAAACATGGCAGCAGGAAGGTGACTGCAACATTAATGCTCAACAGCCTGGGACTGAAGGCACTGCTCTGTTGACTGGCTGGGAGAGCAATACCCTGCTCTCAGAACAGCTTTCCAAGCTAATATAGATGCCTCTTAACCTGAGAATGTCAACAGGTTTCATCACATATTAAAGATGTTGCTTGATGATCTATGTGCTTACAAATTCTATCAGCTATTCACCAATACAAAGAGATTAAAGCAGGGAAGTTGATCTCATTAATGACAGACATGCAAAACACAGTGGATGCCTGCAGTCTTTGGTATCCAGAAATACTCAACCTACACATTGCCAGCCTCCTCCTCTTTCTTCATTTCAGTGTCTAAATAATCCAGCTGCATTGCCAGCATCCTGAGCTGCAGCTGACAGGTACTCAGCTTGTCTCTGCAAGAAGCAAACATTATTGTTTATTTTGTAGGTTCTTTACTCTTTCTGTTTAAAAAGTGTTTACATCATGGACCTTTCATGGGGAAAAAAAAAAAAACTATAAACAGATTTAGAAGAGACACAGCATGCAAGTATCTGATGGTGATGGTTTATGTTTGTTTCAACACCAACCTGCCTTTATGGACTGCAAGTTCCTTCTCTTTGGCAAGGTCACAGAGCTCTTTCAGCTTCCTCTGTGAGGCTAATATGGAAATTCTGTCTGTAGACTTCATAGGCTGAATATCATGAATGTCACCTAAACCATGTTCTGAGCTGCTCCTGTGAATAGAAGCACACAAAAAATTAGCCATGAAAATGCAGTGAGAAACTGACAACTTTGTACATCATCCACTTACACCTCCATGGGTTTACTCTTCTCTGGTCTATTCTCATTCTAGCAGAACTCTTACAAATATAACCAGAAAAAAATGACCATAAGTGCATGTCTGTACACTTCTGGTACATATTAAGGCAAGAATTTTAGATATCTAATGCTAAACATTTATAGCCACAGTTAATGCATTCATTACATGTTTTTGTTTTGAAATGTCTGTGGCTCATCTTCATTACACTCAGGGTTTGCAAGCTCTAATAGCTTAAAACCTTAAAGGGAACATTCTAAACTGCTTAGAAACACATTACATGCAGCTGAGCAGTGTGTGGGGTGAGCTGATCTGCTGTTATCACTGTGGTCTGCTCAAACACAGCAAGAACAGGGCTGAAGGCTTGGGTTTGGCCTTTTTTGCGACTCATTTTGGTGCGTTTTGAGTTTCTCAGCTGATAATGGTAACACTGCCAACATCTACCAGCAGCAGCCATATGTGCTATGCAACTTCCCACATACATATATTAATAAACATTGGTGGAGCTTTCCACCATGCTGCATAACCCTCTGCCAGGTCATTCCAGGGCAGGGATTAGCAGTCTCATTACAGTAAACCAAACTGTGCACTGATCTTTGTGAAGACAGCAGCAGCTACGCAAGGCCACATTCAAACTCCTGAATTCCTTTTCATGCATGGCCTCACTTACATGTGAACCTATTTCTTCAGGATTAAATCCACTGTATCACCTACTTGTAAAATCAGTGTACCACTGATCTACTGTCATGCCCATCCTGTGCTAATGGACTCTACACAGCAATACAAAACTTGGTGTACGTTACAGAACTCGCAATCCAACAGATGCTCTTCCACAGACAAACTTCTCTTCTCCAGCAGCTCCTGATGTTCTACAAGTACAGAGGAACACTAATACCACACTACATATCATCCCAGGCTCCTCTGAGAACCAATTAGCTCATGTTAACATGGTGCCATCACTGTTATGTGTACAAAGCTACCATGGTTTCAGATGAAAGCCTGTCAGGAGCCTGTCTTTACCTTACTCAGCTCATTAACAGCAGTGACCAACTTACTGTTTGTGGAAAGGTCTACACTGCCTATGACTGATTTGACAAAAATGCACAGCTGAGTTAAGCAGATCTTCTCTTGCAAAAGCAACTTAACACTACGAAGGAAAGGACTGTTAGAACTGGTAACAAGTTCCTTACATGCAGGAATCAGATTCTTCATCTCCAGCTCCTTCAGAAGCATCCCTGTCTCTCGTCTTGCTGCCAGCAGACAACTCTTCCTCACGCTTGTATTCTAACAGGTATTAAAACAACAGTTTAATTAAGAGACTTGGAACTTGTTGTCAAGTCCACATATGGAGAATCAGAGATTTTATAACATTACTGCAACAGACAGAAAAAATCCTGTGGCAAAACACCCAGGAGTGCTGTTGTACACCTGCAGACCACCCTAGCAACTGTCTGTGCCTTCATTATGCTTTTGTCACCAACAATCCAATGTCCACACAAACATCAGATTTTCACCACCAAGAAAAGAACAAAAATGCCTCATGGAGGTGCAAGGTAGAGTATTCAGTGCTGAGGAAACAACAGGTTAGATGTGGATTAGGTACAGCTGGGTGGTGTAACACCAGAGAACAGCTACAGACTAGAGAACTGCATGCAGCATCTGCCAGCCCTAGGACTCTGCTCTTGCCATCTACTAAACTGACTCCTTAGATCTTTGTGTGCTATCAAAACAACTCCTCATTGTCACCTGCCCAGTGTGCTTCCACATTAGAGAATGGCTCAGCTTTGTCTTCCTTTCCTCCATCTTCCAGAAATGGTAGAGGAGACTTTTGTTTTTCTTCCATACCATAACTGCCCTCCTTATCTTCCATCCTGACAGCTCTTTCCAAGTGACAAGGCTAAGAAAGAGAAGAGCATCTGTTAGTATCTCCAAGAACTTGTAACACTGGTGACTAAATCTTGAGGAGAATTAACAGTGATTAGTAAATAGAGAATGCCTGTGAACTAACTGCATGCAATCACAGCCCTTTGAGCTGGTCACACATTACAGCAACTTTCATTCACCTCTTATAGAGAGGACAAGGCCATTTCTGAAATTCTTTTTAATAACAAACACTACAATCAATTCAAGAGAGATGTTGAGGTACTGGAAGGTGTCCAGAGGAGGGCGACAAAGCTGGTGAGAGGCCTGGAGCACAGCCCTGTGAGGAGAGGCTGAGGGAGCTGGGGGTGTGCAGCCTGCAGAAGAGGAGGCTCAGGGCAGAGCTCATTGCTGTCTGCAGCTCTCTGAAGGGAGGCTGTAGCCAGGTGGGGTTGGGCTCTGCTGCCAGGCACACAGCAACAGAACAAGGGGACGCAGCCTCAAGTTGTGCCAGGGCAGGTCTAGGCTGGATGTTAGGAGGAAGTTCTTGGCAAGAGAGAGTGATTGGCATTGGAATGGACTGCCCAGGGAGGTGGTGGAGTCGCTGTGCCTGGAGGTGTTGAAGCCAAGCCTGGCTGGGGCACTTAGTGCCATGGTCTGGTTGATTGGCCAGGGCTGGGTGCTAGGTTGGACTGGATGAGCTTGGAGCTCTCTTCCAACCTGGTTGAGTCTAAGATTCTATGATTCTATTATATAATTTTTCCTGTATTATAATAATAAAACAAACTTTCTGAATATATTTTATCCCCTTAGGCAACCTCTTCAAACAGTACCATTAGGGAATAACTCAAACACTATTTGCTCCTGCAACTTACACAGTAAGTAAACTGTTCTCAAATGTTGCTATATTTCAGTAGAACTGAGAAAATTCTGTATGTCATCTAGAATGAGTTATTACCACATGGTTGAGTGTTTCATCAAGATCTTACTCACTGAGAGATTTGCATGTAGGATCAATTTTAATGAAGGTAGTGGCTCAGTTTTGAGTGCATTTCATCGAACCTTAGAATCAACCAGCTTGAAAGAGACCTCCAAGATCATCCAGTCCAACCTAGCACCCAGCCCTAGCCAATCAACCAGACTATGGCACTAAGTGCCCCAGCCAGGCTTGGCTTCAACACCTCCAGGCACAGAGACTCCACCACCTCCCTGGGCAGCCCATTCCAATGCCAATCACTCTCTGCCAACAACTTCCTCCTAACATCCAGCCTGAACCTGCCCTGGCACAACTTGAGACTGTGTCCCCTTGTTCTGTTGCTGGCTGCCTGGCAGAAGAGCCCAACCCCAGCTGGTTACAACCTCCCTTCAGGTAGTTGTAGACAGCAATGAGGTCTGCCCCGGGCCTCCTCCAGGCTGCACACCCCCAGCTCCCTCAGCCTCTCCTTATAGGGCTTTCTGTAAACCCTTCTGGAGAACTCAAAACCATAAACTACAAGAGAGTAATTATTTACTGTAGTTATGGAGCAGGGGAAACAGCATGGAATTGGAAGTAAGAAATAAATTAAATGGTATGAACCACCTTAAAACCAAGACAGAATCCCTGCACTGTCTTAGGGTTGATTTAAGGACTTCAGTGGCATCAGAATGTACCACAAACACAAAGTGAGCTCGCAATGCACCAGCCCAGATGCTCTCTGCTCCAGCATTGCAACGCAACTCAAGGCAGCAGAGCTCTGGGTAAGAGCCCAAAGCCTGTATATGGTAGAAGGCAGAACGCGGTCCAGAAGGAAAGCGCACGGCCGGCAGTGAAAGCCACGCTGCTAGCAGGGCTTGGCACTTGGCGTTGTCAAAACACCACCTCGCCATTGGCAACAGCACACACAGCTGCGGCCACAGGGCACTACTGTGCCCACTGCCCCGAGGCCTGCAGCGCGGCTGCGGAAGAGCCTCCCACCAGTTAATAACCGCCCGAGCGAACCCTGCCCGGCTAGGGGCCAGAGGCGGCGGCAGCAGCCAGGGCAGGAGAGAGATGAGGGCCATTGCCACCGCCTCTCGCCGTCTCACCGCAGCGATCCCGGCGGCCTCCGGCTCCACGGAACAGCACCGGGTCCAGCCCGGCGCGCAGGGGGCCGCTGAAGGCTTGGCTGCAGAGGGCTGGCCCCGGCCGGTTCCGCCCTCGGCGGCTGCAGGGCCGCCCTCAGGCGCTCCCCTGCCTCGCCAAATGGCGGCTGCGGGCGGCGCGGGCTGGGCTCTGAATTCCGCCTTCTGCAGGTGCACCGAGGAGTGGGCAGGGTGAGAAGATGTGGGACAGCCGTTCATGGCTTTATTAAAGCTAATGAACGAGCTGACCCGGTGATCAGTTGGGTTTTTCCCTGCTTGATGTGTATTTTCAGTAGTGTAGGTTGAAGTATGCACTGCTGTGAAACACAACAGCTGCCTGGGTTTGCCTGGTAAGAGTTAGCTTTGTCTTTATTCTACATACATCTATACATTTTGGGCATCCTGGTTGAACCCCATCGTTGGAGGGCATTCACATGGCTGCACTGCACAGGTCATACAGATCTGAGGTTGGAGCACAGCACCAAAGCTTTCCAAGTCTCAACCTGGAGTGAAGGTGTCCAGCAACAAGCCTGTGCTATTCTGACAACAAGGCCTTGCCATCACTTACTAATTACAGGTTATTACAGCAAAAATCCTGTGTGCTGATCATGCTGCCCACTTCTGGCGCGTTCTGAACGTGTCCTTCCAGCCTCAGCAAACTGCAGGTTTGGAGGTTCCTTCTAACGCTTCTCCTAAATGCCACAACATGAACAAAATCGTGAGGTGAGAAAGTATTGATTCAGGTTATACTGCAGGCATTTACAAAAGCTCCCTGTGTGTACTCGTGTCTCAGTTGGAATACTCTGTTCCTCAGAGTTCTCCTGAACCTGTGTCTTTGCTACCATGTGTAGGTCTCCTTTTCTATTCCATTCCATCCTCACCTTGACAAAGGTAAGGAGCTGTGCAGTTCTGCTCACAGAAAAGCAGGTTCTTGTCCCCTGATTCTTGGCACGAGGCCTAAATGACATGCTAGAGAAATTCAGCCGTTGGAAGATTCAAAGTGACTCAGTTATTAAAATACTGGGACATCATTCTAAAAGTGGAGCTCTCTACAGAAATACTCCCAGATCTGGACGTAGAGACAGAAAGCATTCTCAGATTTATGTAATTGAAAGTGTTCCTCAGTTGTAAGCCACATTTCTGTGTTTTTTTATAGTTGCTGTGAGAAGCAAGGTCTGGATTTTAGGACAGCATACATACAGGCACATGCTGCTTGTCTAAGTATTTATTTCCACTGGCACCCACCACATAGAGTGTATTTCACTCACAGTGACCAATACACTGTCCCACACTTACACTCCAGGTCCTCCTTCTTTAGAAAGATGTGGACATTCTTAGCTCTAGAGATGGCAAAATCTTGGCTTTATGGCATCTATTCATATTACATAAAACAAATTACATACAGACATTTGCGGGATTAAAGCTACAAGATGCAGGCTAAAAATATGCAGTGATTAACTGTATAGCTCTCTGCAGACCTAGAATAGATGAAACTTGTTAACCCTGAACCTGCTGGTTCTCATACTCAGGATGTAAAAGATCTCAGCATGGTTGGTTTTTTTCCCCCCTCAGGAAAACACTTGTAAGAACACCTGGTAACATCATGGATTTTCAGCTTCTTGTGATATTTTTAATCAGAGTATTTATTCATTTTCCATCTGTTTGGACAATTTTCATACCAACCAAAATTAGTAACTGTAGTTTTAGCAATGAATAAATACCAGCATAACCCCTAAGTTTCCCAAAAACCCTCAGCAGCCCTGGAGCCAGAGAAGGAGAGCTGATAGGTAACTGCTGTAAACCACAACGGCTTATAACCACTGCTGCAGCCAGAGACACAGCGTGCAGAGATGATTAGAAATGGAGTTGTTGTTCCCTAGGAAATGTTGATGTAATATTCACCCTGAACTGGAACAAAGTTCAGATTGCTAATCCGGTTCAGTACAGAAATGTACTGAAATGTTTTGTTATTCAGGTTTTACAACAGCCCCCTTGCAATCAGCAGCAGGAGTTTCAGAGTGCACACTACCAGCTGCATCTGCCTGCAGGATTTCCTGCCCTCTGGGCATGATTTGGTGTCAGGTGAATACTTTGGCACTAGTGCAGGGCAATCTAGATTGTTATCTTCCCTGTAGAAGCAAGAACAGATAACCGCAGTTCTTATGAGGAGGCTAAATTGTGGCTCCCCAGACAAATTCTTAGCTCCCCAGCCACAATTTATATCTATCAACTTAAAATCAGGAGATCTACCCCAGGTCTAAGCACTAGATGTACAACAAGGCATCAGCTGATGCTACTCTTCTAGATTTTGTGGGCAGTGACACACCTCTAGGGAGCTGGGTGATGGAGTGAACATGTATAACTAAGCAACCTGCTGCTATCTTACTGCAGAGTTAAATTTAGAGGTATTTAAGTGAAGTTACTTTCTTACCAGCTCACGATCAGTTAGAAACTTGGTAGAAGTGGCCAGTTGTGTTTGCTGTATGGCCACACACTGTGCTTCTACAGGCAGTTGGTATTTCTTTTCTGAACGTTTCCAAGGTGACAGTAGCTCATATATGGAGCTTTCTAGCTTTTAGGCAGAAAACATGCCAATAATCAAATCTTTCTTGTTTCTTTTTTCTTTACAGTGTGTTTCATCTCAGATTACATAAAACTTGTCTGCCTCTAATCTGTGATACAGATCAATGCTGGACTGTAAACAGTGGCAAAATATTGATAAGCATCTTGCCACTGACTCATCGTTATCTTACTACATCAGATGGAATAAGAAAGAATGAGAGTGGAGTTTGCTGTCAGGGAGCTCCACAGAGGAATGGCCTAGGAGGACATCAGCTCAGAGTGCAGTACTGAAAGCAAAACATCTGGAGTAAGAGTCATCTCCAGTCCTGGACCTAACTCAGGGGCAAGGTGGGGAATTTCATCCCAAATTTGTTGGACAGAGAGAAAAGCAAAGTGTGTAGCCACAGTGTGCTTCATGATTAGAAGAAAAACAAATCTGTACTGTCTGAGGAAGGGGAAGTTCTACAGGGCATCTATCTTGAAACAGATAAAACCTGCATTTCTCAGCCAGTGCTTCAGATGAAAGGAAAATGAATGTTGTGGTCAGACTGATACCTAGTAAACACAGACACATCTGTGTTGGGGCCAGGGGCAGTCAGACAGTGCAAGCATGCTACAGCCTCTGAAATGAACTAAATATTCCCACCATGCAACTGCTACTGATATTCCCAAATCTCATTTATAGAAATAGGCATATGTGTGTAATTTGTATATCTGAGGACATTTGGTGACGTTGCCACAAGAGTCTTTCCCAAGCTGTTTGTGTGGAGTCGTGGGAGAGTGAAAATAATGATCCATGTGGTGTGGGTTTTGCCTCTGAAAAGGATCTGTGGCAATATGACATGATTGCTTTGCTGGCAGCAAAAACACCTGTCCTGTTTAGAAAATGCTCTGTTAAGAATATCAGGTAATGCAGTGCAACTGTGACAGATCTAAATAATGCCCTTTTGCAGTGCTCTCACAATCCTGAGGTAATGGAGGACAGTGAGAACTCGTTATCTGGCTCATATCACTGAGCATATTTCTCCTCAATCTCATCAAACTATGCCCTCTAATAAATGCTATGGTAGCAGTTACAAAAGTATAGGTGATTATGATCAGGAAAAAGTCATCCCTGTTTGATGTTCCAGAGGAAAAACAGTTGGTAGATTCTCAAATGTGGGTTTGTGGTTCAAATTTTAGTTAAGTATCAATTCAAAGACCTTTGCTTACTACTTGAGAGAGGGTAAATACCTCCAAAATCAACAACAAGTAACAACAACTAATGTTTAAGTGGTATTTATGTGCAAAATTGTCCAGGTGTGGCTGTAGCCCGTCAACTTCTGATGGATTGCCCAGGTCAGATGCCATGGAGGTGCTGGCCAAGGTGTCACAGTAGTCATGAGTAGGTTGCTTTGCCAGCTCTACTCTGGCTTTATGAGCACAACAGCAAAGCCTGCAGTTTGTTCCCAACTGAGCAGCTCTGCCCTGACAACCTGGTCACGCTGGAGAGCTGTTTGACCTCGTGTGCTCTCTGGTGATGCAGCTGAGCACCATATGCAAGGTCAGCTCTCAGGATGGGTATCTCCAGAGGAGCCAGTGCCCGCAGCCACAGGGATCAGGGAAAGGCACTCATTTAGCAGTGACAAAAGGGCTTAAGGAGCATTTAGTATCATGGTCCATCTTTTTAAGAATATTTGACAGTTCCCAGCCAGCAGCTAAAGGAAAGCTTTAATTATTTTCAAGAGGATTAGATGAGAAATATTTGGGGAGCTTATTTATTTGGTTTTGTTTCGATGTTTTAATAGCAATTGAAATTGTTGGGTTTTTTTAATCTATCTCTTGAGCTATTTAATCTGTCATTGACTGCAAAGAGTTTGGGATATTCTGCCAGAATTGCAGGAAATTAAATATGTTGTTGATCATTATTATTTTATCTCTCTTCCCATTGGCTAATAGGAATAATTAATTTTAAGTGTACATATATGTAACAGTTTGTTTTGCTTAGATAGGTATTTGGATGCAGGATCAACTAAACCCAAGGCTGAATGACCTAGCATTTGTCCTTCTCTCTAATACAGAGGCTGTAATTAAGGCCCATGAGCATCCAATGTAATTGATTTATCTGAGAGAAGCTACACATTTCTTTTAGGATTTTGTGCGAATGGATCTTGGAGCATCATTTTTTTCCTAAAGTACAGACACAAAGTGGTAGCTAAATCAGTCCTGGGAAAAAAAAAACACAACACATTTTGTTAGACCCAGGCACTATTATGGTTGTGATGGGAGAATCCCTGTACCTGGTTCTTTTATTCATGATGACATCATTAATCCAAATCTATAATATAAACCCATGATTATCCAAGGTTGTTTCAGCAATTGGTTAAATATCCCAGTCCTGTGCCCAGTGAAGTAATTGGGACAGTTATCCTCAGGAATAATCAGAACCCTGATATTATACCTTGATTCCCAGATTTTTTTTCCAGAAAATGTATTAAAATCCTGGATCGAAACATATTCCCATCACAACTGCATGGAAGGGTTTGTGATGATCACCTTACTGGTTTGGGCTGCAGAGCCACTGGCAAAGGAGCACAGTGGTAGAAGGAGAAGTAAGAAAGAGAACTGCTTTAATGAATTTAGAGGAAATGAGTAGGTGATACTTTTCCTCTTTTTTGCAGAACCACTGATAGCAGTGAACTTCATGGGATCAAAGTGAGCAAGTGCTGGAAGAGTAGCTGTGGCAGCAACACCTTTGTTTTGGTAAAGATCTTCTCATTTTATTTTCACTTGTCTTAATGGTCAAATCCTGTAGCAACATCTATTCCTTGGAGCATGTGTTGCCACAACGCACTCACTCCAGCACACAGGCACACGCACCCACATCTGTCATACACCTATGAGATCCACACAGACACACACTCCTAGATGTACAACTTTTGCTGTTGTACTAGGAAAGGAGATGAGAGCTGTCTATTGAGAGAAAGACAATAGCAAGGACTTCTCAGAGGAGGTAGAGAGCTTGTTGGAACACCAGCCTTGAGAGTAGGCAAAATACAGAAAAAAACATCATTTGAAAATGCCCTAAAAAGTGTAAATCTGTTCTGTTATACAGAGAGACAAAATCATTCTGCTCTGTATCTCAGCCTGAAAATGCCAATTAAAAATCTTTTGATTTGCCACCTCCAGAAATACAGTTCTCATGCAACAGTCCAACTACTTGAGTTTAAATGTTGGTCTTTTTCTCTTTAGTGTGCATTAGCTCTCCACTGGAATGTGCAGAGGAAAGACCAGAAAGAAAAGAACTCCACATCATTCTTACAAGTTCATATGATCTTACATGTGTGTGTGTTGTATACATCTCCCCATGGATCCACGGAGCCGTTATTCTCCCCTCACCCACCCCCCCTGAGCTGCCATTTGAAATGCTGGTACTAGAACACAAAGTTAAGCTTACAGAAAGAGAAACACTTTACCCCAGGTGCATCCTTTCATTTGCTTAAGATGCCTGCACATTCAGGTTTGCTTTATCATAGAATTCCTTTTAAATGTCTCCTTCCCAATTTTTCCTTTGTGGGTTGGTTTGAAATTGTCATTCTAGATTGAACAGCGTGGAAAAGCAGAGGAGGCGGAGGAGGAGAGAAGGAAAGAGCGAATATGGAGAAGAAAGTCGACAAATCAAGCTGAAACCGAACTCCCAAAGAGCCTGGCCAGGCTGTCCCCCGGACCCTCCTGCGTTGAGTCCTGTTCGGTGCGAAGCGAGCAGCGGTCCCGGGAATGTGCCACGCACCACAGGGAACGGTCAGGGCGTTACGGAACGCTGAGGATGCCAGCCCCCAGCAGCCGTGGGACGGAGCATCGCCAGTGCAGTTTCCCAGCGCCCTGCCCGCTGAATTGGCCTGGAGTGTTGCACTTCAGAGCAGCTCCTCGGAAAGCGCCGGAGCAGAAGTTCGGCAAACCTCTGGTCTGCCACTTCCGCGGCTGTACCTCCGGCCCGGGACAGCTGGGAGAAGGCGAGGAGATGGCAGTTTCCCTTCACAAGAATCCCCCCTATTGATATTCCCTCTTCCTCGGAAGGCTTCCCTCCGGCTGCGGCCGCCCCGGAGCTGTGCCGCCGGGATTGGCACGGGGAGGAGCGGGGGGCGGCGGCGGGGGCGGTGGCAGCTCGCTGCACTCGGCGGCACTCGGCGGTTCCCATGTCGCCCCGTGCCGGCTGAACCCGCGCTGGGTGCCCCTCGCTCCGGGCTGCTCCATGGCCGCGGTGCCTCTGCCCTCAGCCTGGGCTGCGTCTCCCGCCTGCTCCCCGTGAGCGCCCGCCCAGGACATGTCCGCTGCCCCCGCAGCACTTGTGGTTCGCTGCCCGCCGCGCTCGCTGGCATTCATCGGGCATTTTGGAGCTTCTCCTCGGCAAGCAGCTTCGCAGCCGGGCGGCCCGGCCCGGGGAAGCGCCGGGCGCTCCTGAAGGTAGCAGAGGAGCGATGCCGGAGCCGGGCAGCCGAGCCGGGCGGGGGTGAGGCGCGGAGCCGGACCGAGGGGCAGCCGCAGAGCAGGAGCTGCCCCGCTCCCTGCCCCGCACCGCTGGCTGCCTGTCTGCATGGCTCCGGGGCACTGCCCGGGCTGTGTGGGCTGCTGCTGCTGAGCAGCAATACATCGCTTCAAACTCAGCTCAACTTAGCACGGCGAGGATGGCAACACTACTGGAGCTCGGGAGCTGCCAAGAGAGCCAGACCTGGGTTTTGTTTGCCAGTGTCTAATAAGTGGGAGTAAAATGGAATTTCTTACCTGGGTTTTTCCTGCCTTGGTTCTACTCTGCACCCAGCAGCACAGGTGTATCAGGTAAGAAAACACTTTATTGTTCTTTCCTAGCCTGGCTTTTGCCCTTCTTTCGGTGTGATGGGGTGAAGAATGCCAAGTCTGACTGTAGCTGTTCATCTCTCCTTAGCTACCACTTTTGCCCAGGGATGCCCTGTGTTTAAGGGTTGTGACTGTTCGAATGAGTATCCAGTACAAAAGGGGGTCTTGTCTGAAGGGTTTCCTCAATGTGTTCCATGTTTTTGTGTTGTTATTTTCTTTCTTTTTCTAGCAGAGGATGCACTTCTGCCAAAGCACAGCAGTTTATTGGGTTAATCAAGGGGTGCATTTTAAAAGGATGCCTATGGAAGCCTTTCCCCGAGGGCACTCAACACTAAATTGGGGGCAATCACTTTTTCTAATGGCACTGCACAGCCTCATCCCCTTAAACAGCTCTGTAGGGGGCCTGCTGGAACGTGAAACTCATCCATAAACCCAGCACAACCAGTGGGGTACGAACTGAACATCTCTGCTTGGGGCCTCCATAGACACAATTGAAAAAAAGCCAAACCCAAATCCAGACATTCCTTTCTAAAGGGTTCATTACATCTCCTGAACTTGAGAGAAGAGGAAGAGACTGGCAGAAATCTTAGGAAAAAACGTTTGAAGAACGCCAACCATTTCTTAAAATAATGGATTGTAAAGATACATGTTTGCACTTCACAGTCACATTGATTCTGAAGGTGTTAGCTAGGCAACCAGCTATGGTCTCTATATATTCTCTCCAGATCTGGAGGCTGTGTGTGGAGAAAGCTTGCCATGATTATGCAATGAAAATAGAAGGGGGAGTAAAAAAGAACTTGCTGCATGTAAAAAGATGCCTACATCATCCAGAGCAGAGATGGCTGTGGTATTCAAGGGGTCTTCCTACTCCTACTTTATAGATATTATTAATAGCTTTGGAGGAGTATAAGAAGCAAAGTGATAATGATAGTAAGACGTAACATTGCTGTTAGAGTTTGGGGAATTAATTAGTGAGATCTGTTTTTTTCACTGGGAAGGAAAAGGGTCTTGCATTAGAGGAAGTGTCAAGTCAACAACACTTATGCAGGACTCACATAGGATTTGTCCTATGACCTTGAATCTGTTATCCAGGGTCAGATGCTGGCACCCTTGTGCTCTGAACCAATCCAGTCTTAGTGTGAAGGCAGAAAAAAATCTGCTTATGACCTAAGGGCATCAAGATCTTGCCCATAGTTTCAATGATCCTGTTTCTCTGACTGCACTTGGGCTTGCATGATGTATTTTGGTTGAAAAGTGGTGTTTGAGTACAAAAGAAGGGGGAGAAAAGAGAATTTGAAGGACGAGTCAGCCTTTTCAGCTTCTGTTTTCAAGGATGTTTCTAGGCACAGCAACTGCCAGAGTATGTGCAACCTATAATTTGTTGGATAAATTACTGTGTATTTGGATTAATTACCTACTTACTTGACTTTCTTCCTCCAGTTACACAATAGTGATGAGCTCTTTGTTAGAAAGATATACTGGTGGCAGAGGGATTTGTAGTGGTTTTCCAAATATGCCAAAGTGTAAGAGGTGCAATGGTCAAAGCAAGCTGCTGTGGTTAGCACAAGAGTTTCCTGAAGCCAGGATTTAGGCAGAGCATTGTGTAACCTTGTAAAAAGTGGGTAACCTTGCTTGCATGTGTACTCCCCAGGAGTTAACAAAACTAACCCAAAATTGTATCCTCACTTCAGTAAAATTAATGAGAGGTGACCTATGAAAAAATTCCCCTTGTAAGGGTCCAAGAAACACATTAACATAACAACTTCTTCTTCCTTGGAGTTCTGTAATGTGATTCGCCATGTAATTCTTTTTAGTAAGAGATGTTTCTCTGCAGAGCAGCATTTTATGAATATTGTGGGTTTATAATAACAGGCAAAACTGCCAAGAGCTACATTTTATTGCTCTAATTCTGTTTGCTGAAGGAGGTGATCTGTGGCTATGATGGCAGAGGCCATCCAACACTGAGTTCTCTGTTGTGTAAGCATTTGAAAAAGGAAGAACATTTCAGCAAGTTCTGAGCTCAGTGCTATGACATAAGACTTCTCAAAGGCAGAACTGCCTCCTAAAATAGCATCAAGGTTTGGCAGAGGAGGGAAGTGGGGAATATGTGTAGCCTGCTTCCTCATGGCATTTTTGAAGACGCTTTCAGGGTGCTTTACAGGGCTGTACTTGAAGCAATTTCTCTGTCGTGTGCTCTTTGACTGAGGTGAAGAAGCCAAATCCAACCTAAGTCAGCACACCTGATGTTGCCAATGCTGTTTTCAGGTAAACAGATTTAAAAAGCAGTATTTTGCGGTCTGCTCGAGGCAAGAAATTTGGCATTTAAGTGATTGGCAGCTCTTTGGGGGAAAGACTTTAGCTTCCATTATTTCACCAGAGTTTGATATGCTGTGGATGCTGCAATAATAAATGTGTCACAGTGCATGAGATCATAGAATCATAGAATGGTTTATGTTGGAAGGGACCTCAAGGATCATCCAGCTCCAACCCCCTGCCATAGGCAGGGACACCTCCCACTAGAGCAGGCTGCTCAAGGCCTCATCCAGCCTGGCCTTAAACACCTCCAGGGAGGAAGCATCCACAACCTCCCTGGGCAACCTGTGCCAGTGTCTTACCACCCTCACTGTAAAAACTTCCTCCTAACATCCAGTCTAAATCTCCCCTCCTCCAGCTTAAAGCCATCATCTGCTGAGATACACCTAGTGATGTATTTCTTCATCTACATGGGGAAAGAGTACTACTGAGAGAACTTCTAGAGTGCATATCTGTACTTTGGAATTCTTTGCTGAAAGAGCTGTTACTTCCTTAATTACAAATGGGTGCATCTTTTAGACTTTAGGTTTTACTGCACTTAATGACTTCCATACATTTGCATAGAATTGTGTCTCCTGCAGCCTTTTCCTTCTCTTCATGGAAACAGCAGCTTTAACAGATGAATATATGTAGGGAGTGGTCAATTTTCTGTAGCTTAAAACTCACAGGGAGGAAACAAGGGCTTCTGTGTTCAAAGGTTGCCATGAATTAAGCCTAATGCCTTTTCAATTACATTTCAAAACACAAAACGTATTTAGAGTGAGCTTCACTTAGAGTCAGGAATGGCAGATGGGAAGGATACACATATTGCTCTGGATAATCCTAGAGTTTGACAGAGGCAGATTGTTCACTGACCTTGCAGGATATTCCTTGTCTTTTTTTTTTCTCCTTTTTTTTTTTTTTCCCCCAAGGAAAAAAGTTTTCCTGAGTGGCAATGACATCTGGGATATCTGCCCCCCAAAGATTATCTCAGAGAAGCACTGTGTGCTCCATCCCAGTCCCCAGGATCAGCCCAACCAGTATTTCTACCAGGTTAAAAGATTCCTATGACAACTATGTCTCAGTCCCCAAAGGAATCAGGTTAGCAAATTGAAAGAAGAAACAGGAGCTGCTGTACATGTTTGCCAAAAGGTTAGTGCCCTCTCCTTAAAAGTGTGGCCTGAAACCAGCCTCACTGGCCACTGGCTTAGAGGTGCTGCTGAGCTTTTGGCGCTGCTGTGTAAAATGAATATTGCTAATGTCATCTCTAGTTCAGCTGCTCTAGTGCACTCATTCACACACAACATGCTGATTGCCTCTTGCCTTGGTGTGATTTAAATACTTAGCAGATATTTTTCTAGTAGTAAACGATTGATTGGTTTGTAGCAACCATTTTCTATCAGCATTCTGGAAGACAGTGAAGCTAGGCTAAGGTCTCACTTGCCTTAAGTCCTTTCAAGATGTGCTGGCCAAGCTGATGGATGCGTCTCCTCTAGATCACTCCTTGTTAGTAGGATGCAATGGTCCTGCAGCAGCTGGAAGAAAGAGGTCAGAAAGGTTGTTGGGATGTGTGTAGTTTTTGTTCTAGGACTGGTAGTACTGAGCTCTGGAAGAGATCCATTTCTTTAACATTTGAAACACATTGCTTGGAGCTGCTTTCCCTAACCTGTATCAAAGGCAGTTTTGTGAGGCAAAGTCCTTGCTAGTTTTGCCACATCCACCAATGGCAATTTCCTCTTCCCTTTGTCTAGTGTGCAAGAGAACTATTCTCTTCATAGGTTAATCAACTGCTTTCTACTGCTAACAGCAAGCTCTGTGGAAGTTCTCACAGTGCTTAAATTTCAGATATGGACAGATGCAAATATATTCTCCAGAATATTTGCTTGGCATGAGCTGTTTGCAGAGTCAGAATGTGGATAAACCCCTATTTTCTTCAGCTTTGGATTAGGAAATGACTTCCAGAGTGATGTAAGTACACAGGACTGTGTTGCCATTCAGTAAGCTTGGCATCCTGCTCTAGCCTAGTGCAAAGTAAAGATAAGCTTTGTGAGGAGCTGTTATGCACCTTGGATTTTACAAACCAAAAGCTTAATTTTACAGAGTCCTTTTCTTACTAAAACAAGCTTTACAGCAGCTTACAGCAAGAAGTGAAGTTGCTGAATCAACTAATAGTAGTTTTCTTTCTTTTCATCTTTACTGCTTACACTACAAAAAGTTAATCCCTTCCAATGCATCTCTTCTATGCTCCTCATCCTTTTTCAGGTACAATAAAGGAATCATATTCTAGGCCATATATAAACCAAACTGCTTGTCAAGGATGAATGAAGTTGTCCCACCACCCTTCATGTACCAGATGTACTGAAGTCTAGAGGAATGCTCAAAGGAGTTAGCACAAACTGGTGTGAGTGCTGCTGTACTGTCTGCTGATATTCACACTTCTCTCTTCATCAGATAGAAAAGAAATGAAAATATTGTTGGTGGATTAATATTCTTGAGTTTGCCATTTCCTCTCTGCCTTAATATTCTTGAGGGACAAAAAGCAAGGGAATGGGAGGCTTCTACTATGCTGGAGGAGCTGGGTTGCCTTTAGACCTTAAGAGTGTTTTTCACACTGACACAAGCAGATACTGGACTCATTTACACCATGTTGGGTCATACAGCCAAGCCTGCAGTCCCTACTATGTTCTTACGTATGTGTTGTTTCCCTTACTCCATCAGCCTGCATGTTGGTCTGACAAAATGTCATGTGAAGGTTACGGCTCTTTAAAGCAGTCACTGAGTAGTTTAAAGGTACTGTACAGGTTCACAGAACCACAGAATGGCTGAGGTTGACCTCTGGGAGTCAGCTGGTCAGCCTCCTGCTCAAGCAGGGCCACCCAGAGCCTGTTGCTCAGGACCATGTTCATGTGACATTTAAATATGTCCAAACAGGGAGACCACAACCTCTCTGGGCAGCCTGTCCAAATGCTTGGTCACCCTCACAGTGAAAAAGTGTCTCTTGCTGTTCAAGCAGAACCTCTTGTGTTCAGTTTGTGTCCACTGCCTCTGCTCCTGTCACTGAGCACCACTGCAAAGAGCCTGACCCTGCTGCCTTTACAGCCTCCCTTCAGGTATTTATATACAAGATCCCCCATGAGCCTTCTCTTCTCCAGGCTAAACAGTCCCAGCTCTCAGCTTTTCCTCATGTGACAGATGCTCTATCCCCTTAATCATCTGCAGGAAAAAAGCCCAATATTAGCAGAAGCTTTTGGTAACTCCACGAGAGCTCTTGGCAAATGTAACTGTAGGTTATTCTGATTCACATCTTCTCTTTCAGTATCTAGGAGCCAGTCTGTGAGCGCCATGCTAGGGTGTGGGATTGGCAGCAACCGAGTAATGTTGTTACCCATTTCAAAGAGATTTTCAAATGAACCAGTAGTATAAACATCTACAAAGTAAATCTACCCATAAAATTGTTTCTGTAATGCTTTAATAACCCCCACTGGTGTTATGTGCATATAGCCCTGCTAACTTCAACGCATTTGTTACACTGATGATCTGACCCTAAGGCTTATTAATAATAGAAGCAAGATTCTTTTTAATTGTGTCATGGATATTTAAGTAAAACTCCCTCTAGATTGTAATCTTCTTAAAACACATGGCAAGCTCCAGCCTGCAGTGTTTAGCCTAACTCTCCTCTTTGTAAGTTCTTTTAGCTGTCTGGCTTTCTTTAATGCCATTAAAATACAAGACTGACACAGGATAGCTGAGGCTCCTGGCAGTCCTCGCAGTGACGTTGCTTTTACAGCGAGTGACTGGGCTGGTTAGGAGTCAGCTGCCTGGGGATGAATTCTTGCTGCACACAAGTAGCAATGGCCATTGTAAGAGGGAGCAGCAGGATTTGGTTTTGTTGTTTTTTCTCACAGACGTACATGGTATTCAAATCTATACAACTTGTACCTAACACCTTTGTGCTTCATGCATCTAGTTGATTGGATGAGGCTGGGTGCTAGGTTGGACTGGATGATCTTGGAGGTCTCTTCTAACCTGCTTGATTCTATGATTCTAAGAGCATAAGCTGGGTTCTCTCAGCCTTTCAATACAGTCTTCTCTAATCTGCCAAGGCCTTCATTCAAAACTGTTTTCTGTATAACCTGTTAGCTTTAATACTTCCAGAAAAGGGTAATGAATGTACCAGAAAAGAAAAGAAAGCATTTTTGGCCTGTAGTGCTTTATGGCACTGCAGAAGAAAGCCAGACCTCAGCAGCTGGATCTTGCCAAGTATTATGAAACTATAATTTCATTTAAATAAATACTGACAGTTTGGTGATTGAAAGACCAGCACATGGGAAGCAGCAGTCTGATAGAAAGAAGTGTTTATATAGTTGATGAGACCCAATAAAGAAGGAAAAAAAACCCTGTCAGCATCTGTTATAAATCTTCAAAGCCCTTCTGTTATTCTAAATTCTGTAGCTGAAAATATGGCTCTGAATCTTCCAAGATCCTTATTCAGAAGAGATGAAGGAATATGAGGAATATGTGAGGTAGTGATTTGAGATGAAGATACAGCAGTGTGCTGATGGGGAGGAAATGCAATTTAATGTGTATGTGCCCAGTTTTAACCTCTTGCCATGAACTAATGAAGATTCACATTGGAACAGTGTCCCTGTGCTTTAAGGTCATTGAAGCTTTGACAGCTCCATCAGTGCAAGTGTTCAGTGTCTGCTGCTCTGAACTTGCATTTATTCATCCTAATCCCACAACTCCTTCCCTATGTAATTTGCTCCAAAATTTTCTGACCAATCAAAGTTTTTTGCATTCAGTGCACTATGAGAGCTGGCTGTTACAGGATACTCTGCATGTGCTGAGCTGAAGGCCCAGACTGCAAATCTGCAAGAGAAAACCCCTGTGCTTTATATGGGTCAATGTTGCATGGATGCTCTAAGGAAGTTACATAAGTAACAAGGCAGAAACATAGGCAACTGTGCAGCTCTCCATGGATGTTTAACAGCTCTCTCTTCTGTTACCAGTGATGTGTGGCTCCCTACTTCCACGTTTATTCCTGGAGTTGGTGGAAGATGCTGCAACAGTGTTCACAGAGTTGCCAGGCAGCATTTGCGTTCAGATACAGCCCCTCTCAAACCTCTGGCAATTTTTCTCTTTACAAACACTTGTGGTGGATGCTCTTACAGCCCTTCAATTCTTTGTTCCTGCCATGTCAGTCACAGTGCTGGCAAGGGAAATTATGTAAGCAGGCACAGATCTTCAAATGAAGTCTGCCAGTTCAGTTGAAACAGTTAAAGAAGACAAGATATGCTTGCCTTTGTTTCGAAGAGGTGTTTGTACACCTTCTATTAGCATTGCTTTTCATACTCCTCGGGTCCAATGGCACTTTTCACAGCACTGAAGATGTTAATCTTTCAGCTGTGGAATTCTTAGTGTTTTCCTGTCACATTTGACTGACAATAAACCAAGCTTCAGCCTTCTTGAGCTTAGCTGTTCCATAGTGGTACTGGTTGCTGTCACAGCTGCCATGTCCTGCTACCCTGATAGCTGCATTTCAGCATCCACAGATTCATTTTCTGTAGTATACAAGGTGTCTTGATTTCCCTCATGCTTTCTTTACATTTCTGAACAGTAAAACTTTAAGAAGTATTGCTTCAGACAGAGGCTGCAGTTTTGCCTGAAATATGTTTTGATTTCAAGAGAACTATATGAAATTGTTTCCCTCCCTATATATGTTAATTTTTCCACTAAACTGCCTATAGAGCTGATCATACTGTAAGTGGTCTCTGGTGCAAGAGGAACCTCTGTCTTCCATTTTCTGCTCTTTTCTTGTCAGTGAATATGGCCAAGTGTTAAAAGATCCTTATTCTCTTTACCTAGAGCTATGAATGACATTGGAGATTACATAGGTTCCAACATTGAAATCTCTTGGTTACCCAACCTGGATGATTTAATGAAGGGGTATGCACGGAACTTCAGGCCTGGGATTGGAGGTGAGACTTGCAGAAGAATATCTCTTTTGTTTCTTACACTCTTCAACCCTCTGATGTCCACATGAACTTCATCCTCTAGGTGGTTAAAGGGTGGCTGTTATTTATTGTTTGGATAGTGGAAATAATGACAATCAGCAATTTGTTTGATTCTGAACAAGAATTAGCAGTGCAGCTGTCTTGCTGGTCCACTTCTTGAATCACTGATACCTAAGATGCAGGAATTTTGGATTAGATTACATTAAATGGTGACAATTTCTGCAATTGCTCAAAGTCCTGCTGCCTTCAGCTAGGGGATGTGGTTTCCAGAAGGGATTCCATAAATGTCAGAAGTGGGGATTCTGTCTCATTATCATTCAAAGGAGGTGTTCTGTTGCAAATCTGTAAAAGATTTAAATCTCTTGCTTTAAGGCAGGTTTGATTTGCAAAGTGTGCTTTATCACAGAAACACTTAGGAATTCACTCTGTATGGTACAGTCTTGGGTCAGCTATCACTTTGTAGGTGCTACGATGAGGTAAACCATCCCTTTCAAACATTTTTCTTTTCCCTCAGGCCCTCCTGTTAATGTTGCTCTTGCAATTGAAGTAGCCAGCATTGACCACATCTCAGAAGTGAACATGGTAAGTTAGCAGTTAAACCTCCCAAGCTGTGAACCTGTGTACTGCAGTGATAGGAAATACAGAAAACCAACTAGAGAGACAGCTGATCTCCAACACATTTGGAATGGAGGAACTGCCACAAGAAGATCCTTTAAACCCAGAAGTCGTACTTGTGGAGATAGATATGTGAACTGGTTTTCTTCATTAAGACAAATGCAACTCTTGCAGCACATTCTATGTGACCCATTTGGATAGTTTGGCTCCACTTGCCATAGAAGGAAGCATGGGACAGAAAGGAAAATGTCTTGGGCAGCTCTGTGATTGACTGGGCATAAAAAGACTTATTTGCCCTGGAAGCAGGTAGTACATGTTGAGACTAACACAGTAATTTTCCACCAAGTGCCAGGGTATGATCACTGTGTTTGCCTAGCATCACCTTTTCATTGGCCTTCTCCTTGTCCCAGGAGTACACCATGACGGTGTTCTTGCACCAGAGCTGGCGAGATGATCGTCTGTCCTACAACCACACCAATGAAACCCTGGGCTTAGACAGCCGCTTTGTGGACAAGCTCTGGTTGCCAGATACTTTCATAGTGAATGCCAAGTCCGCCTGGTTCCACGACGTGACTGTGGAAAACAAACTGATCAGGCTCCAGCCAGATGGAGTCATTTTATACAGCATCAGGTGAGTGAGGGAGAGCGCAAGTGTACTCCAGCATGAATTAGCTTTTTGAACAGCTTCCTATAAAGTAATGGCTCAGTATTCCTAGGATGATGTCCTAAAATAGTTATTCATTTTGACTGGAAGGACTGGTGACTCCTTTACAAGGGCTACGCTGCCAGGAAGCTGTCTTTGGCAAAGCTAACACATTTTCCACTGCCTGATCACAGATAACTTTCAGAATGAGAGAGAAGCATCTCATAATCGTTTGGTCACTAGGCAAGGGGATGCTAATACAGAGCAAAGATTCTGTTCTCTGCTCCTTCACTGTTTTCCAAGGGAATTGTGAGCCTGGTTTAGAATCAAGTTCCCCGCCTTTCAGACAGGAAGAGCAGTATTTCCTCACTTTGGAGGAGTGTTCTTGCTAGCTCTCAGTAACTATTTAAAGTTAATTGTGTAATGTTCTAAAAAATACTGAGTGTGCACCTTTGGTATTTTAAGTGACTCTTAAGGCTTCAGTAGTGATCTTGGGACAGTGAAAGAGAGCAGATCTGACTCAAAGTCCTTGTTATCATCAGAAGTACCTGAAGCATCCTCTGACATCAGACATTTGGCCTTTCCCCTACTTCCCCTCCCTTTGGTTTCCCACAGGAAAGGCAGTAGCCATAAAGATTCTGAAAATAGTTTCCTGCATTAGGATATGTTAAGGTTTCAAAGTTTTCCACTTAGTCTTTTCTGAAGAGAAGGCTCCATCTGAATGCAACTAACTGGTGTTCCCATTGCTTGGAACAGGATTACCTCAACAGTGGCCTGTGACATGGACCTTTCCAAGTACCCGATGGATGAGCAGGAATGCATGTTGGATTTGGAGAGCTGTAAGGGCTGAGTAGTGTTTCACAGAACCTCTGCTTTGTTTAAAGCCTGCATATATGGTACTGGGTTTGCTGGAGTGGTCCTGCTTTAGCCAATGCCACTTTCAGGGATGCCTTAGCATTTAGAAGGGCAAAAACATGTGTGTGGGGCATTGGACTGTGGACTTTTCTAAGGCAGTTCAACTCTGATCCAGTTCAGATCTGTAGGATTTAATTTAGTGGAGATGAACAACCTTACTAACCTGTCTGGAACTTGGTGTGTGATGAAAACCCAGTCCAGTTGTGGCAGTCACTAACATTTACTGAGCTCTGCATCACAACCAGTGAGGGCAAGCAGAGAAGTCCCTGGGCAAGCTGTGATGTGCTATTTGTTATTTTCCAATGAGAAAACAGGAAAAAGAAAGATTTCCCTGCTTTTGATGAGGGCCACTGTTTAGCTTACCATACCTGTTAGACAGAAAGCAAACAGAATCCTGCTTGGATTGGCTTAAAGTCATCTATACTCACACAGGAGGGTGAAGAGTTAATCTATATTTTGCCCATGCTGTATTTTATCTTCTATCTGTGTGTAATTCCCACGAGCATTAATAGTCATGAATGAAATTCACCACTGACCCAAGCAGGGGCCACCCAGTCAGTGTCAATGGATTGCCTTTTGTAGGTGGTAACCTTTGAGTCCTGAGGGTTCCTGAGGCTGTGCACAGCATTTTGTGAGCAGATCCAGTGGCCTTTTGATGCAAGTGCCTCTTTTTGCTTTTTAGCACTGACTTTGTTTTCTAGGCAATTAACCACAATACCATTTTATCCTGTCAGAAATAGCAATCTCCAGTTTTGCTTATGCAATCACCAAATGCAGAGACAGCAGACAGAACCAGCAATCAGTTCTCCCTCCCAGCAAGTTCTGCAGGGAGTTCTGGTGGTGGTTTTAATTGAATTTGAGGCGTTTGACTTCAGTGAAACAAACATGTAGGAAAAAAGCCTCTTTAAACAAATGAATGATGCAGTGGCAAGTTGTCCATTAGTAGCCAAACTAGCAAAGATTGATTTCCTACAGATCTGCACATTACAGAAATCCCTCGTGCTTATCCCTTCTCTCTCATGTCCCTGAACCTCTGCCTAGCAGTTATCTTCCAGTTGCCACTCATGCCAAACTGGAATCAACTTGGATTATTCTCCCTGTAGGGAAGCTATCCCGATGTGACACTGGCAACATTGGTGTTGCCAGGACAGTGACTGGTCTAGACTGAATCACAGAGTGTTTGCAATGAGGCTGATGAAAATCAGGACTTCCACTATGAGTCCTCTAAGGTCTTCATTTCCTCCTCAAACTTTGTGTTTATTCAGCTTTCTTTTGGCAGATGGCTACTCTTCAGAGGACATCGTCTACCACTGGTCAGAAAACCAGGATGAGATCCATGGGCTGGACAAGCTGCAGTTGGCCCAGTTCACCATTACCAATTACCAGTTCACAACAGAAATGATGAACTTCAAATCTGGTAACAGGATCTGTCTTCAGCTCGGGGACAGTAACTGTGACCTATTGCTGCACAGGCAAACCTCCTGTACCTGTAACAGAAAATCCTTCTTCCCAAGTACCTAATTTAAGAGCCTGTCAGTTAAGATAGAGAGAACATTTTCTGTTAAGTGTTGTCCAGCTTACAGTTGCAACACGCCAACCTAAGTCTTCAGGTGGCCACTGCAGCATATTATGTCCTTTAGCTCTGTATGTTGGACAAAATTCTGCCAGCTAGCACTTGATAAAACCCACTTGAGGTACAGCTCATGTTTTCTTGACCTAATTTGTAAGTTTAGATAAAGAAAAATTTCCATTAGCCCTGATGTTATGAGGCTTATGACGTACAGTCAGATCATTCTAATTCTATCCAGT
This sequence comes from Tricholaema leucomelas, assembly GCA_013400475.1. Taxonomy (NCBI): domain Eukaryota; kingdom Metazoa; phylum Chordata; class Aves; order Piciformes; family Lybiidae; genus Tricholaema lacrymosa; species Tricholaema leucomelas. The sequence continues at coordinate 284,961 of WAAF01006604.1, forward strand.
AGAAGTCAGTAGTGTGTGTGCCTATCACTGGGTTTATTGCAATGTTTGTGAAAGATTGGAGTCATTTCTTTCCTGCTGATTTTTCATCCTCTTTCATGTATTCATATTCTCATTTATGCTGCACATCTCCTCTAAGCTCTTTTTTGAGTTTGAAATTAACTTGGCCTTTTAAAAAATCTAAATTTAGTATCTAGAGGACTTTCTACAGCAGATGATAAGACTGTACACATTTTGAAGCAATACTGTTATTCCAGAAGACTCATGATTTTATTTTCAGATCTGGCATTGATATGACCTGAGACAAATCATTTGACCTATTCTTAGCTAACAGTGCTGATGAGAACTGCAGCACCTCGTGCAAGGTTCATGACAACCAATTGAGTGACATTCAAAAAAGCTTTTTGTGATCCCTGTCTGGAAGATAAGAATGTGGGTCTGTGTCATTACAGGAACTGTTACTTGGATTATCAGTTTAACTGTAATTTACACAGTTGGAATCTTTCTTTGTCTGCTCTTTTTTTCCAGCAGGTCAGTTCCCCAGGCTCAGTCTCCACTTCCACCTTCGGCGCAATCGAGGAGTTTACATCATTCAGTCTTATGTCCCTTCTATCTTACTAGTGGCCATGTCGTGGGTGTCCTTCTGGATCAGCCAGTCAGCTGTGCCTGCCAGGGTGTCATTAGGTAAAGCAGCCTGGGCAGCTGACCCTGAAGGGCATGCTGACTTGCAGTGATGCTTTCCAATAACCTCCACTTCCCATGAAGATGTGCTTATGAACCCCGTGTCTACACTGGCAGAGGAGAGGGTCTGCTAAAGGGTTTTCCTACAGTTTTAATTTCAGAGCAGCTCCTTCAGTAGAGAACAGACAATGACCATCTAAAGATGGTTAAAAGCAGTAGGGAGTGTGAGTCAGATGTGTGAAATAATTGATTTGAAGGAACTGAGAGAGTGACAAAAAAATATTCCTAGAGCTTGTGGGTCTATTTGCCTGAGTTACAAGTCCAGATCCAAAAGTTTCTGAGGATGAAGTCTTCTGGCTTCGTCCCGATCAAGAACAAACCCAAAGATACTGTGTTCAAGGCTGCCTCAGTCATACAACTGCACTGTTTTTAACAAGCTCAACTCTGTGGAAAACCAGAAGCCAATCTCTTAAGTGGCTTCTGCTGTGAAAATATTCCTCAGCTTCAGTGTACTAATAAATACACTTGGTAGTGTGCGCTGAAGCCTAAAGTAAACTCTCTCACTGCACTGCAGGTATAACCACTGTTCTTACCATGACTACCCTGATGGTCAGTGCCCGGTCATCACTGCCACGAGCATCTGCCATCAAGGCTCTTGATGTCTACTTCTGGATCTGCTATGTGTTTGTCTTTGCTGCACTGGTAGAATATGCATTTGCACATTTCAATGCTGACTACATGAAAAAGCAGAAGAACAAGATCAAAGCGAGAAGGCAGAGTGCAGAGGTCAGTAAGTGTAATACTGTGAATAACTTTGCAAATCACCCTGCATTAGGACCTTTTTCTGCTGCACAAGTCTAAGTTAAGTTAACCTTGAGTTACTCCTGTAGGGTCAGAGCAAAGTCATGATGACAGTATTAGATGAGATGGGGGAAAAGGCCATCCCTCAGAGCTTCTGCTAAGACTCTTTTATCTCTGCTACAGCATAATGGAATGATATCAGCAAAAGAAAACTAGGCTGTAGTCCTGAATGCTGTGCCCTGGAGGTGACATATTTTACACCTGAAGTGCAGAGGGTCAATCTAGATGAGCATGGCTCGAAGTTCTGTGGATATAAAAGCCCAGTGAAACTCAACAAAGGAATCCATTAGGTGAAACTTCCTCCAGGGACTCCAGATGGTTTTGCTGCTTTCCTCATGTGCATGTTAGTGATGAAGCAGAGTGAATTGATTAAAGAACCTTTTTTTTTTTTTTTTTTTTGACATTCACAATTTCCAGCCCAGGCCTACATATTTTTGAACTCTCTGGTACCTTGGGAATTATTTATGATTATTATTAGTTAATTTCATTAAGCTGTAGTGGATCCAATGGATCCATATTAATTTTCTGTCCTACCTCCACATTCCCTTAGATTTGACAAGAGCCTGAGAGCTGCCTGCTAGCTTTGGCCACACAATGGGCTAACCCTCTTCTTAAAGTCAGTTATTTTCAGTGGGGAGGGCCTAGACTTGCTGGCTTGGTGATTCAGAATCTGTAAAAGGATAGCCAGAGTTTAGAGCTGGTAGCAGAGCCTTCCAACAGTCCTTCTGCCAAGGCAAGTTATAAATACCACCCAGCACTTATGGGTCCCATGGGTATTTCAGCACATGGCTGGCTTGGATGAGTACACCACCTTTGCCCTGCACATGGCTGTCACAGGTTCTCCTCTTTGCCTTGCAGATCAACGTGAAGAACGCCATTGTTCTGTTTTCCCTTTCCATAGCTGGTGTGAACCAGGGACTGGTCATTTCCAACAGGCAGCACCGAATTCCCAGGAGCCTGCCTGGATCGTATGGCACAATAGAAATAGAAACTGGAGAGAGAAAACAGCATCAGATCATGAAACTGGACAAAAAGGGTGGTCTGAAGTCCCTCTTTAAGCCCATCGATGCTGACACCATCGATATCTATGCCAGAGCTGTGTTCCCAGCAGCCTTTGCAGCAGTCAATGTTATCTACTGGGTTGCATACACAATGTGAACACCAAACCAGAACACTCATGTGAAGAGCTGCAAAGTGAGCAATGCCAAAAGAGTAGAAAGCCCTTGCTGAAACTGTATCCAGCTCTGCTCAAAGTATTTTCCAAGGAGCCTGAGACATTGCTAAAGCCAAGGAAGTCCTGCAGTCAGTTCCTCCTAACAGCAGCCATTTCTGACCGATCTGATTTGTGCTCTGCCAAGTGATCCTGGCTCCTTATTTCCTCTGTTACCATCAGACACTTTTTCAAATGTACATATTTGCAGGAAAAGTTTGAATTCTCATGGGTTTCCTCCACTTGAAGGGCTGATCAGTAAAGAAGATTTGGCTTTTCACACTCAGATCATTTCATTTTTTCTAATGGAAGAGCTAACTTCTCACTTCCACATAGGAGTGATTCTCTGCATCTGACCCTCTCTGGGATGGTCAAGGTTTAATAGCAGTGGTAAAGCTGGGATTTTTAATCATAAACATCTGATGAACAAAGTTAAAGGGGAACAGAGGGGAGTGGAGGCTTTTTCTTAAATTATTCTTTGTCTTGGCTAAAGTATTCAGAACATTTCAATGCTCCTACTCACAGCATGAAATAAAATATACTACAGACAATTCTACTGCTTTGTTAATGATGATTGCATTACTCTCAGATCTAATAATGAAAGTTTAAACACTTAAATACAGAAATATTGATTGGTTTAATAGGCCTGAAAAGAGACAAAAGTGATTTTGAAACTCAGGGAAAGCTCAGGCTTTCTGTGTAGGGTAATGTCAAGGTCCTTGCTAAGGAAGAAACTCAGACTCAGTTTGCAGGAAAGACTTGAGAATGAAATTCTTTGATTTTTCACTGAGAGTCTATCATGTGTGCCTCAGAAAACATCCTCTTTGTATCTGTCCCTAAATAGCTGAGTGAAGTAAAAAAAAAAGGCATAAACAGCTTAAAGTTACTCAGTTGATTTGGACACTTCCCCCGTTTTTATTCAGAGGCTGAACAAATGTATTAGACCTCTTCACTTCTATTATTTGACAGTGAAATTTCTGAGTCCTCACACACACACTCCTTAATTAAGGATTAGATTCTCTTACCCAGTTCATGCAAAAACTCCACTTAGTTCTGTAAATAATTCCAGTGAACTCAGCAAATTAACATCATATTCATAGCCAATATAAGCTTCACAATTCATCTCTAAAAATAGATTTGGATATGGATTTAAACTACTGAAATAGTGTAAGAAACCAAAGTAAAACACTGCTAAAGGGACTATTTAATACTTGGTGAGGTTGTTTTAAATACAGAGACAAATGCTAACATGAAATGAAAGAGGGTGAAAGAAGGAAGTAAAGCAAGTGTCTGAAAGGGAAGGGAGCACGGGGAGGTGCAAGATTAAACACCCAAAAGATGTAGATAAGGGAATAGCTATGTTGGGCTTTGAAGATGGGGATCTTGAACAGAGTGGTTGATGTCTCATAGTTGCAACTGCAATAAGGATGAAGCAAGCACTTGATCAGAGTGCACACATTCCTCCTGCCTTGCTTATTTGTGATGTATGGTTTGATTCCACATGGCCAGCACTGAAAGAGTGTTTTAACAGAGATTAGAACTTCAGATTTGTTCAGTATCACTGAAGTAAGAGAATGCTTTGAAGAAAAAGTATTGACGCTGAACTGAGCTCTAACAGAAAATAAGCTCCCATCAGTCAGGCTTAGGTTCAGCACAAGCTTTAGTTTCTGTTACAATGGGGAAACTCTCTGCCAGCAGCGTGCTGGAAAGAGCAAACTGACATCAGGCTATAATTATTCCACAGAGGTCTCACCAGTCTCATTCTGATTTCTTTCCTATGTTGTTGAGGTTACAGAAGAAAAACCCTTCAGGAGAAACAGAAGCTCTTATCCTCCAGCTGGGTAAGTACATTGAACCAGCACTCACACTGGAAAATGGCTATTTTCCATAGTTTCTGAGACTCACCTAAGCTTCACACCTTATCCAGAAAGCTAGTGAAACTGCATCTCCTTCAATATATGCAGGTAATCAGGCTTCTCCTTTTTCTTCTGCTTCTATTTTATTTTCCTTGGTGTTTGCTCCTGATGTTGGTGAAATGCTACATTACAGAAATACTTTTTTTTTTTCTAAGTATGGTTTTGGTCACAATCACTTTCTCCCCAAGGAAATTCAACTTCTGCTCTCTTCTGAATCATTCTTACTGTTTTATATCATGATTAAGAGCAGAGTGGAATAAAACCAGCAGAAGCATGACTTTATTATCTGTTCTTTACTAAGTTCTTGCTTCTTCCATGATCTTGGGCCAGCAACTTTTCTTAAGTCCCCTTTGTTCCTCTCCTATCACCTTAAAATCAAGCTTTTTCAAATTACACCTGATCTAATTCTCATCTTTCAGAAGCTCTGGAAGTTTAACTGTGCCTCTTGGATGATGTACTTCCATAGGCAAGGCAAGATGGTAGAGGAGTCTCTGCACTTTGAACAGTATCAGTAGCCACAGTGTTTTGTTCTTCTCTGTTATACTTGTGCAAACCAGAAATACTACTTTTTAACCCCTAGCCCTAACCTTAACCCTAACCTCTGACCCTAAACCCCTAAGCCCGCTGCTTTCTCTATTAGCTTCTTACATTGCTTGTCAGGGTCAGTATCTGCTGCTAGGGGTGAAATTAATGACTAAATCTAGCTGAAGAAATACTTGCAGTAAGTTTCTGTGGGGTGTAAATCATAAGAATTTTGATTTGATTTGAAAAAACCATGATTTTGGAATTGAAGTTATTAAAGAGCAGAGAAAAAAGCATTGACCTATCCCTAGTCTGCAGTAGATGGTTATTTAGAGCACTGAGTAAGAAGGTGGCTGCAACTATTCTAAAGGCAATGTCTAATTACTTCAGCAGTAAGGGTTTGTAACTGTGCACCTGACATAACTCATTACATTGAAGCCAACTGAGTAATCACATGGTGGTTTTGGACAAAATGAGTTGCTTCTCCATCTGGGAGGCAGTTACAGGCTGTGTGTCCTGCTGACTTCTTGAAAATATTTCCTCAGCGAGTTTTTGACTTCAAGGTGCACAGCTCAGTTGTGACTGATCAAAGTAAAAGGTGGCAGCAATCTTCTTCCTCACCCCCCTCTCCCCAAAGCCTAAGTGTTAGACTATCACAATGGTGTAGACAGAAGCATAAATAAAGGGGGAAAAAAACTCTCTCCAAGCATTACAGGCAGACAGGAGCGTGCACTGTGAGCACATATGGCAATTGTGTCCCTTCCAGGAACAAGGTGACTCAGAGCAGCGAGCAGGCGTTCCAGCCACTGGTACTGCACTTGCATGAGTAGAACAAGACAAAACACCTCCATCACAAGAGTGGGATTTTCTTAAATCTGTTTCCAGAGCCAGAAATAGAAAAGTCAGATGCCATTCAAACTCCCTTAAGGAGAAATTTCAGTACAGGAGTATGGTGTCATGACTGGAGGTATGCATGCATTTGAATCTTCTGTACTCTTGCACGTGCTCTACCTTTTTCCCCCTATAAAATCATTGTATGTAAAAATCTTTAGACATATTAGACTCTAAAGACAATGCCTCCTCCAAGTCAAATTTCACGATGCTCTTAATGAACAGAAATAACCTAAATCTGTTGTCACTTGAATGCTAATTTTGGATGAGTTGCACCAGTGTCCAGAGAAGGGAAGGGAAAAAGTCTGTGAGGGACAGCTGGCAATTTTTTTGTGCCCTACCTGAAAGCATTTGTATTCTTTGCAGCAATTTGGAGTGCTGCTCTATGGAGTGGTGTGTCTGTGAGAAAAAGAGTGGGATGTGTGTTAATGTAACCATTCTAAAAGTAAAGTGTTAATAAAATGTAGATATACAGGAACTGGAGCTTCTATACACAGGCAAAATAGACATTCCAGTGATGGAACTGAAAGATAAAATGCATTAGAAGGAAAAATCAAAATAACCTCAGAGATTTCATCCCATAATGAAACCCTGCCTAATCTGTGCCCGAGGGCTTGTAAAACTCTACTTTGGCCTTGGCAACAGAAGAGAAAGTACCATTCTGTACTCATGAATGCTTTCTGTGGGGCACTTACACAGACTACTGTATTTGTGTTAAAAAATAGCTGTTACTGCCTCAAGAGGTTGAGAAGAATCAGAAAGCACAAGATGAAGAGACAAGATATTGCAGGATTTCTTGGAAAGTAATGCTGGCAGTGCCAGCACTGTAAAGAGGTTAATATATAGAAATGCCTGTCCTGTTTCTGGGTAAAAAGGAAAGCATTTACCCAAGTTCAAGTAAAAGCTCTCCCATCACTTCTTAGCTGGTTTGCTAATCCAATAGATAATGTAGCGAAACCAATAGAACTCAATGAGGCTTCTACTGTTGGCACAACAAACCACTTAGAGCGATTGCTCTGATTTTAAATGCTCAGTCATTAACCTAAGAAAGCTCTTCACATCAGGAGGAAAACTGCTGCACATCCATCTGTGAAGCAGAATAGGTAACAAGAAGCTTAGGGAAAGTTTCTGAGAATAATTTGAATTTAAAAAAATGATAATCTGAAGCAGGTCCCTGATGCCCTCTTTATTGCAGCAGCTACAAACGCTTGCAATGGTTGAAAGGGAGTTTGGTGCTCTAATATTGTGTGCAATGTATTACAGGCATGTAGAGATGATTCTTCTTAATGAAAACTGAATAAAAAATTGGCCATTAACTTATCTTTGTGGATGGGTTTGATAGCTGAAATGAGAAAGGCACTGTCTCCTCCTGCCTTTTTAGCTCATGTCCTAAATGAAGTGAATTTGAGGAACTAAGCCCATCGTTACATAATGCATTAGGGATCTGTTCTCTCCTCATACCAGCTTTCTGTCACAGCTATTCCTTTAACTAAGTCCTGCAGAGTAAAGACAAATCTGAGAAGACACTCAAGCCCAGGCTGTCAGAAGATATAGCACTGACAGAACTAATCAGATGTTATTGGGAGTTCACTGTTCTACAAAAAGATTAGTCAAAAAAGATGGGAAAAAACCTCACACCAAAGTATCTCTCCTTTCTGAGACATATGAAACTTCCATCCCTCTAGAGCTAGGAACAACCAACACATAGAGATAATTCCATGGAAGGGAAGGTCTCTTTATCCCAGTGTCCACCTCCAGCTTTTGGGATGAAGTCTCTCGTGGATGTGGTTGAACCTGTGCATCTTTAGGTGTGTGGAACTGCATAACTGGAAATAGCAAATAGGCCATTGAGCTATTCTAGTATCATAATTACTACAGTCTTAAGATTAAATAAAGACTGAGTGATGAAATACAGAGTAATCTGTGAAACATCTGCCATCATAGACCATCTAGACTGTTCTTCCTCTGTTACAACATTTTTTTCAGTTAGACAGACACAAAAGATCTATTTCTGTACACCTTAAGCTTAGCATGTTTTGTTGATATATTTAAGATTATCCCACCTTCATCTTTCCAGGTTGTGTGCAACTTTTATATGTGAATATACAAGAGACAGGAGGTTCCAGGTAGAGTTTATAAACTATAGTGCATACAGTATTTTAAAACTGAACCTGTACTTTCCTTAAGAAGAAACATTTAATACATCAGCTGTGATACTTTCCAGGCTGCCTGCAGTGGTGTTTCTGTGTGTGCTTATTTAAGGGATCCTTCAGGCATCTCCTGGATTTGGAATATTTGGAGCCAAGAACCCCTGCCTTTCAATCAAAATGAAACCTGGCAGGACTAATAGTAAGAATTTAGGAGAGCACAATTAAATCTGGACCAGGGAAAGCAATGAAGAGGATGCTTGAGGAACCAAGATAGAAACATGGCCCTGAGGGATAACACTTCTCTGTTTAAAATCATGGCCATTTCCTTCCATCCTCTTAAATGCCAGTTGCAGGTCTCTGATTGCAGAAGCAATCATTTTCTTTCTTCCACAGTTTCTTCCATCACTGTTATCTTTCAGAAATAGTGTAAAGGATCAAGAGCAGATTATGTGGCATGAAGAGCCCCTGTGATTTACAGTGCATTGTGGGCTAGGTCATCAACTACAAAGGGGGCAAAAAGAGAAGTTGTTTAAATACCCAGAACCAATAAATGCAGAAGCATAGGGGTTTGGGTTTATTTGCTTTTAAACCTATGTAGCTTGAGTTATCCATAGAATTCTTTATCTTCTGGGCTAAAGTGTTGTCAACAGAAGTGAGTTAGCTTCTGGGTGCTTCTATCTTATATAAGAAAGACAAGTAAGGGAGGTGGTGTTGACTTAAAATAGTCTTGAGACATTATTCATTTTGTCTATTTTGGCATGGGCTAGAAAAACACTAATATTCAATCCAGCCAGAAAACCTGCAAAGAATTGCCATGGTGATTTCTGATGTCTTGTAGGGTATGTGCTTTACTCCAGTTTCTGTTCAAACATGTAAAGGCTTTGCTGTCCAATTTTTATCCAAACTTAGTGGCATTTGGCCCAAATTTGTTCTCACAGGATTCAGTTACATCACTGTCATTGATTTCAATTGCAGAATCATAGAGGGGCTTGGGTTAGAAGGGACCTTAAAGATCATCTAATTCCAATAGAAACAACAGCTTGGCAAAAGCAAAGCAGGCTGAAGAGCAGCCTGCAGATGTTGCTGGTTTGATCTGTGGGGATGTGTTTGCATTCTAGAGTGACCCAGAACTGGTTAGTGCCATTCCACATCTGTTTGAAGATAATGGCCATCTCTCTCCATGTGTCTGCTCTTTAGTTATAGTCCCAAATCATCACCCTGATCCCTAATAAATCTTTAAAACTTTTGAAAGTTGACAGGTGCTGATATAGCTGAAGATGTTAAGTCACTAATTCAAGTAATAACGGGATCCCTGTCTTCTGCCAAGGTAGAACTAGTACTGACTGCCCTTCTTTCTCAACAGTTATCTTGAGGAACTAGTTGTCATAATGATGTCTTCTTGGAAGCATTTAGGAGGGAGACAAGGAGAAGGACTTTATTTGGTCAACTTGTCAAAACCATACAAATACTTTGTGGATAAAGCACTTAAAAAACTAAGTAATTTCAGGTAGAAAAATCTTCAAGTCCTGCCTTCCAGTCACCAGGTTCAAAACCTTACAACTCTTTCTGTCCACATTTGTAACTACATACATCATCTATCCCCTAAGGAGTCCTTATAGTGCAATGTCTTTCCACCAACCTTCAGGAGCAGGATCATTCTCAAGTCACTTAAGCAATGAAGGTCCTTAGCTGTGCCACTTGCTAATTAATTGCACAACTTTATGTACTTATTGAACTATCAAAAATAAAACAGCTTTTTCTTACTCCAGTGGAAACGAGAGATGTCAACATCAATACAGCAACAACAGTTCCCAACCTGCAAGGGCAGAGCTCCTGGCTGCTGAACCCCCCAGGTGTGAAATAAAATGAACCATAACAAATAAGTACCCTTTGATCTCCCTTTCTGAAGAGAGAGATTTCTTTCAAAGGGAAGCCTCTCCTGAGCCAGAGACAGTTCTCCGGAGATGAGAGGGATCTGCTGGCAGTGACAGTGAGTTAAGGACCTCCCAGCTATGAATAATGCTATCGTTAACCCCAAATATTTTTTCCCCTTTAAACTAATATTTAAAGAACAGTTCTCAACAGCCTGTAGCCTGAAACTACAGAGTGCACTTGCAGGCCTTGTACATACATCCGTGTTTGCCAGACAGTTCCCTAGGTATCTCTTGCCATCTGCTGGAAACGCGCAGATATACACGCTCGGATAACGCGGGCTCCACAGGGGCGAGAGTACAAGGAAACAGCGACAGAAGCAGGACATTTGGAAACCAATGTCTGTGACAGCAGATGATCACCATGGCCATACCTGTATAAAATAGGAGCAGCTCCACTGCAGGTAAGGGGATGGAACAGTAACAGAGACTACTGTAGAACCGGAGAGCCTGAGACTTCTCACTGAGCTCTCGTTTGTCCTCCATGGGATAACCTACCCTAGAGTTCAGCAGCTCCAGGTTAGTATTAGTCTGGTTGCCAATAAGCCATACTGACATTGAGAAAAGAGAAAAGCAATTCCTCTCCCACCCAAAAAGCGCCATCTCCCCAGGGTGGGAATCAGCTATTAAGAAATCCAAGTCTTTAAGCAGTCTTGTAGTAGGAGACAATAGAAGCCAACTCAAAATGAGTCTCCTGAAATAAAAACAATACTACTAAGTAATCAACTCCAAAATATCTCTGCAAGATGTGAAAATGTGATTGTGGCATTTTCTTCCAGCACTAAGAATGCACCTAAATCTAGTATCATAGTATCATCAGGGTTGGAAGAGACCTCATAGATCATCAAGTCCAACCCTTCACCACAGAGCTCTACTGTCCTCAGGAAGCCGTGCGAGTGAAAAATAACAAGGATAAACCAGACAAAGCCTGGAGTCACAGCACAGAAGAGCTGTGCTACCTTTTATCTTCTGATCCAACAACTCAAGGAACTGAAGTTGTCAAAGTGATGTGATGAGGAGATCAAAGTCTAACTTGCCCTGAACGAATTCTGTTTGTAGACATAGCTTACATAATACTCTCCATTCCAGGTGGTGGAAATTTGGAACGGAGCAATTTGAAGGCCAGTTTTGAAACCATTTTGACAGTTCTCATTAAGATGAAAATGAACAGTGGATACTCAAACAATTCAGATTAAAGGCTGATAAGTGAAACTATTTGGTACATTTCCTTGGTGTCAGAGAAAATGTATAGACTGATGGGAATAAGCTCTGCCACTTTATTGCTACTTAAACTACTGTTTACTGCTACTTATTTGTCTTTTGAAAGAGGAAAAGACACTCAGAGCTACACTGATGCAGACACATGAACACTCTTCTCCAACAAACCCCCTTAAAGATATTGTGTAAGTGCTAAATGCTATCTAAGTAGAACGCCAATTAGGTGTACAGAGGGTAAAAGTAGCAGGCTAAGCACAGGCATTTTGTGTTCCATCCTCATTCACCTCCTGGCAATCAAAAGCTATCTCATAATTGTTTCTCAACTTGGTTTGGTTTAGTTTTCAAATCTGGTTGGTTGCAGTTGCCCAGTGGTGGATATAAATAGACCAACAAAAGCCCCAAAGCAAACTTTTTGCCTGGATAGCTTATCTGCTTGGGAAACAGATGTGAGACACAGAAGGAAAACAGCCGTTTGGCCAGCAGCATTTCCACTAGAGGACTCTCTGCTTTCACTATCCCATGCCTTCATCTGAGACAGCAAAGCCCTCACTCATTCACAGAGACTTGTCCAACCAGAGTCAATTCACAGTGAGAAATTAAAGGATCGAAGTATCATTAAGAAGAAAAAACAAACAGATCAAACTCAACTTCATAAAGCCGAGGGAATTAACCACTTTCCACACTTGCTGGACAGACTTGTTCAGCATCACTAATGCAACATATGCCACTGGTTTTCTCTCTCCCCTCCTGTCTGTCCACTCAGGTGTCCAACATTGTTCATCACTGTTATTTTCTTTCCTTTTCATTATCTTGGCCGCAGTTTTCCTGCTTTGACAGTTTTGAGTGAAACGGATTAACTCTGGATGTATTATTTGCCCTTCTGGAAGCTCTGATGTGGAATTTATTACTTCTGTGGACTCGAGTTTTCCCTGGAAGCAGTGCGGACTGCCCCGGGTGCGGCAGGCAGGCAGGCAGGCGGCAGGGTGTGTGTGTACTGGCAGGCGTTGTTTTGGTGGTGGGCTGCGGTTTGGTTTGAGGGCAGGGGTTTTCTGGAGGCCGTGCCCGTGGACGCCCACGGGTGAACCAGCTCCTCTGCAGGCCGCCCCGCCGGACTCCCCGAGCGGCAGCTCAGCGCCGCTCCGCCTCTCGCCTCAGCACCGCCCCAGCCCAGCCCTGCCTGAGGCGGCCCCGCGCCCTCTGCCGCCCGCCCGGCGCGGGGCACCTGGAGCCCGGAGGAGCCCCGGGGAGGCAGCCAGCCCGCCGCTGTCACCCGAGCTACTCTGCTCCTCCCGCCGAGGCCGCATTCGCGAAGCCTGCGGCCGCCGGGACAATTCATTACCTCTGACGAGGGCTCCGAGGAGGGTAGAGGCGGAGCTCGCAATTCCTACAGCGCTGTAACGGTCGCAGCCGCCTCTCCTCCAGGCCTGGGGCCGCCGCCTGCCACGGCAAGTCGGAGCGCGGGCACGGCGAGGCACGGAATCTCTCCGGCGGGGCCGCGGCTCAGCGTGGCCCCAGAGCGCGGCCAGAACAGCCCGGTGAGAACGGGGAGGAAGAGGAGGGCCGCCCGCCTGGCACTCTCCCGGCCCGCCTGGCTCTATCACGGTGCCGGTGCCGGCCCCGGCCCGCCTGTCCCTCAATTCCGCACCTGCCACCTCACTCACCGCCTTCGCGGGAGAGTCGCGCTTGCGTCTCCGATTGGCTGCAGGTATTCTCCTACCGCGTCCTCTCTCGCTTCTGATTGGCTGAAACCCTCCTACTCTCCCAGGTAACGGTTCCAGGTCTATGATTGGTCGTGGGTGGGCGGGATCCTTTTGGGGATTGGCTTCAGGTGAGTCGGAGCTTGCTATTGGCTAACAGGTAGTGTAGGCGGTGTTCTATTGGCTGTGGGCTCTAACCTTCTTAGTCCGCCATGTTCGGCACGGTGGCGCCGTTGCCCCTGGAGCTAGCGCCAGAGAGGTGGTGAGGGAGGGGGGCAACGGTGCCGGAGGAGCTGGGTGAGGGGGAATCGGAGGCTGCCTCCGCCGCGCTGCCGCTGTTATTCTCCGTCAGCCCGCCGCCGGAGAAGTCGAACACCGAGCGTAAACTTCTTCACGGGACTTTGAACAACTTCAGGCCGTGAGGGTGTAGCCCTCAGGGACACGGGCCCTAGGCAGAGCGTCCGGGTTCGCGGAGCAGCAGCGAAGCGGGACCCTGGGGTGGGACGCTCCATGGTCGGAGCAGGTAGGAGGAAGGGACAGTCCCGAAGACTTTGGGTAGGGGGGGAGCCCTGGGGAGCGCATTGTCCCGAGAGACGCTGTCGTCTCCCGGCCGTGCCCCGTGTCGCCTCCTGGCCCCACGGGAGGGAGAACATCTAGAGGCTGACTTGTGGAGGCTCTACGTGGTACCTGTGGCCCCGATTCTCCTGAGAGCGGGGTTAGGGAGCTGCCTGGATGTATGTGTAAGGGAAGGTGATGGTGATTTTAGATAAACAAGATGTTTGTCAAGCTCTAGTCATAAAGGTAACTTAAATTGTCCCTCGGAGTTCCTCTCCCACTGTTCCTGGGGGAATTCATAACCAGCATTGCTTGATAGCAGTGTATATAGATGTATATAGAGGCTATTTTGAGTGGTCATACTCCACTCTCTGAAAGAAGAGAGATGTGCTGATCACAGAATCGGAGAAGAGGTGAATAAGTGAAGAGTTTAGAGTATTTTCGGTTCAGAGGGAATTGCTGGGGGTTTTATTTTAAAACATCCTTAAATGTTTGGGGTATTTCTGTAAAAGAAAACCCTGCAGAGTATTTTAAACTAGTCTCGTTTAATTTCAGTGCAGGTCAGAGGTGGTGTAAGTCTCCCTTTGAATTTCTTGCTGTTGGTGGTTGTAAAATGTGACAAACCATTTGTTTGGTAGTCTCTATTAATCCCTGTTCTGCTTTTCTTCCCGTGCAGCTGGATTGAAAACCACCTGGAGGAGAAACTTATTTCACAAGCGAAGCTGCTTGCTTGAGGACTAAATGACCTGTCTGCCTTGAGTGAACTTATTTCTGTATATCTATAGTTGCGTTTAGCCTGCTGAATACAGACCATGCCTATCAGAATGGGCTCAAAAATTGATTTGAACAAAGACTACATCAGAGTAAAAACACACTACAGTGGGTAAGTCAACATCTTCACTCCTTTTTGTTGTGTCTGAGATATTCTGAGGCATGTTCCACAGGAGTTCATAGTCTGACCTAGTGATAGAATAAGCAGGGCATTTGGAGAGTCAGATCAGGCAGGTAAACTTCTGGGCTATTAAAATACCATCCAGATGCCTGCAACATGATCAGTGTGGAAGACAGTTGATAGTTTGTTTGTTTGAAAGGTGGGGAAGAAGGGAAAACCAGCATCCAGTTATTTTGGGTTGATGGGTTATTGATTTGTGGTTTGCTGCAAGTGCTCGTGGTCACAGCCAGGTGTAAATCCATTTCTTGTATCCCTAACCTGTCTCTGAAGAGGTGGCACAGGTGATTGTGTTCATCAGTTATTATTGTTCCTGTTTTACAATAAACTGCTACTGTGGTTTCTCTTGCAGCACTATGTTCAGCAACTTCCACTGACTGATCTCTAGAACATGTCAATTTACAAATCAAGAATTCCAAACTCTTTAAAAAAATCCTCCTCCAACATTAAATAATAATTCAAAGTATCATTTCAGTACCTCAGCTGAAAATCTCAGCATGAGGAAGTTCTGCAACACCTTGAGTCTATCTTGGTGGAGTCACAGTATCTTAGGTATTCATGTTTCTGGGTGTGACAGAGTTCCTAACATAGCACAGTATAAATAACTGCATAAGTAGATTGCAAAATAAAGCAAACTTGTGTAATTCTCATGTAAGTATTTCAGTTATACATTTTATCCTGGTAACTTGGAATTGGTCATCAATTCAGGAGAGATGTTGAGGTACCAGAATGTGTCCAGAGAAGGGTGATGAAGCTGGTGAGGGGTCTGGAGCACAGCCCTATGAAGAGAGGCTGGGGGAGCTGAGGGTGTGCAGCCTGGAGAAGAGGAGGCTCAGGGGGGACTTCATTGCTGTCTACAACTACCTGAAGGGAGGTTGTAGCCAGGTGGAATTGGTCTCCTCTGCCAGACAACCAGCAACAGAACAAGGGAACACAGTCTCAAGTTGTGCCAGGGGAGGTCTAGGCTGGATGTTAGGAGGAAGTTGTTGGCAGAGAGAGTGATTGGCATTGGAATGGGCTGCCCAGGAAGGTGGTGGAGTCACCTTTGCTGGAGGTGTTCAGAAACAGCCTTGATGGGGCACTTAGTGCCATGGTGTAGTTCATTGTCCAGGGCTGGGTGCTAGGTTGGACTGGATGATCTTGGAGGTCTCTTCCAACCTGGTTCATTCTGTGATTCTTTTAAATGGAGCCCTGATGCGCTATGAAGTGCTGTACTTATCCCTGGTTCTAAACGGGGATGCACCCTGTCACTGTGAATGTTTCTTTAACTGCTGGTACATAACTTTCTCATCATTAATTCTCATAGTGTCCAGTTTGAGGTACCTGACCAAAAAAGGTATATTAGTTGTGAGAGAAACACTGCATTTCAAAAGGATTTTATTAATTGAGATTTTACTTATCTCCTGGTGGAAGAAGTACCTGGGTAATACTTCATTCTTAACTTTTTTTTTTACACCACTTCAAATGATGATGGTTGTAATAAGGGAAATTGACTCATCCAAGTAAAAATGCATTGAAGGTAGATCCCTAATATTGTTAATCCCTCCCTAGTGAATTACTTTTTTAAGCTAAATGCAGAGATGTAATCCTATGGACTTGTGCAACTAATTTACCTTAGCAGGTGCATTTTTTGTGAGAAGTTCTGGTTCTGTAAGTTTTGATCCTGCAGCTTAGAGCCCACAGGTGGGATTGTTGGGATATGCAGGCTGAGGCAGATGTGTTCTGACAAAAGCTTATCTTTTCATCACGTGCAGGGTCATCCTGATAACAAACATGGATGCATCAATAAGCTACAATGAACTTTGTGATGAAGTGCATGAGATGTGTAACTTACAGCAGGAGCAGCCTATTACCCTCAAGTGGATTGATGATGAAGGTACTGTACTGAGACTTAAGGTTTATTGGGCACTGTGGTACAAAGAAGGGGTGTTGAGGGCACAGGTATCATCAAGTTTCATATTGTGGAGTTCTTTTTGTTCCTAAATACCCTGTCTCATAAAGGAATGGAGAAAGGAGACTCAAAATATCGAGGTTAGTTTTTAGCAGCACTCTTAATTCACTTCTCTGGAAGTGAATGCTTTATGAAGCTTTAGTGTTTGACAGTTCCATACTTATACTGAAAGCAAAGTTTGTTTTAATTTCAGTCTCTCACAGGCCCTGTGCTGTACTCTCAAAACTCTCAACTTCTAGTTCTTTGTAATGACTTTTGCTGGTTTTATCCTTGTCAGCGTTGGTAGTGACACAGGCACACTGCTCTCAAATGAGCAGTTGTATTATCAGGAGACTTGTTTTTGACCCTTCTGGGACTTTTGTGTGTTCTTGTTCTGCTAGGTAGGTGCAAAGTAATGATAATTGATTTTTCTTTTTGTGGTGGTTGTCCCTGGCAACTGCATGACTGAGACTGGTAATGGTGCTGATTATATTAATGCTCTAATATACCCTGTTAAAAATTGGACAGTAGATGTCTGTAATTAAAGGAGCATTCCAAAGTTGGTTGTTAATATCCTGTTGATGTACAATACAATAACAAAGCATGAAACAAAAGTGTCTTGAATTTGTTTTTTTTGTTTTGTTTTGTTTGTTTTCCACTTGACTGCTACTTCAGAACACCAATTTTCAAAGGTAGGAGGCATTCAGTAAAGGCTGACTTAAAGATAAGTTGTTTCCTCATTGGGTTGGAGAAAATACACAAAATAGCTAAAACAAATGATCTCCAGGAAAAGAGGATGGGGCTGTATGTGCTGCCCATTTGTAGGGATAAATAATGTGAAGTTTTACTTTTGTGGAGTATGGGGGTTGATAAAATCATGTAAAATGATTTGTTATCTAAGTCTTTTTCTTACACTGTTCTGTGAGAAAGATTGATGTGGCCAGATCTCATTGCTCCAAGTTACCTTCAGGTGTAAAGCAGCTGAATGTTATTTTTCCCTAGATAGTTGCATGGGAGAGAAATTTACCTTTTCTTTACCGTTTCTTTAGGCTCTGAAATACCTTCATGATGTGAGATGGGTTTGCATATTTCTTTCTGCTGTAAAATGTGGCAGTTCTCTGCAGCTTTAAGCTAGAGCCTTCTGGTTGTTGTGAGTAGTAATGAAATGAGGATACTTGACACTGAATGCCTTTGCTATGGGTTTTGCTTCCTTCTGGAATGTCGGTGATGCATTAACAGGAGTGCTGCGTATCTATAACTCATGGGCATGGCTCTTGACCTAGCAGGTTGAGAACAGCTCCCATGCAATTCCACAGCTGCACAGATGCTCAGTTACTTTCCTGTTGCACCTTGCCAAAGCCGTGTGTGCTGGTTTGAAGACCATGGTCTGCAGCACAGATCATGGAACTGCATGCAGGAAGATGCAAGAATACTGACTGAATTTGGATGCCCTTTGTAATGATGTGTTTTGGTTTTCTAATCATAGGCTAGGCTGCTCTTATTTAGCTGAGTAGCATCATTTGGTGGGTGACTGCAATTTCAAAATTAAAGACTGAGGAAGGAGGTAGCTTGCAGTCAAAAAAATCAATCCTTTTAAGGTACCAAGGAGTGGTATCAACTCTTTTTGAATTTTACCATTGTATTTCCTGAGAGCCAAGAAAGGCAGAGGCCAGTGTACTAACCTGCAGTTTCAGGGCAGCCTAATAAAAAGTAACATCATCAGAAGTCCTGAGAGAGTAATTGCATTGCTGTGCTTGGCTGTTTGAACTGTGTGACTGCTAATAAAGAGAAGATTATTATAAGAAGGAGGAAAACCTCATGAAGTCTAAGTTGTGGGATTTTAAGATGTGATTCCTGTTCACCATTTCTTGGTTTGGATATTTGTTCCAATGGCTTTTTGAGGTTTATTTCAATTAAATTAGTTGCAGTTCTAATTAGTATTTTCTTCTAGTCTCGATTAATTAGATACCTGTACAACCCTTTTTCCTGATGCTAAGTTGTTAAGTTTCAACCCATCTGCTCTTCTGGCTGCCCTCAATCCTCACAGGTTTTGTGAGTTACTCTCTTTCTGCATATGAGTGTTTCCATCTATTGCCACGTGTAATTTGAGTTCATTTGACTGATTGCACAAACAGATGTTCTCTTTGAACTAACTTAACACAAACAATTGCTGATGGCTAAGTGAAGAAAGGAAAGCTTCCAAACAGCCAAAGAAAATGAATTTTCTCTTAGGCTTTTTTTAGTGTTCCTTTGGTTTTGACAAGATCCAAAATGTTTGAACAAGTCACTCATAATAAAACCCCATAAAAAAGGCAGGGAATGTGGATGGTTGATATGCAGTACAAATCATTCTTTAGTCTCATATTGTGTTACTGCAGTATTTACAGATCACTAAGAGCAGTGGCCTTCAAAGAGGGGTTAAATGCACCCTGGGGTCTGTATTTAAAGAAAAAAAAACTCACAAACATTTTAATTTCTTGTTCTAAAACTTTACTTGATTTTCATGTGGCTCAACAGTGGTGTCATCTGTTATCTTGTCATGTGGTGATGTGTCACATGTGGTGGGCAAGGTGTGCTGTGGAAAGAGTGGGTGTCCCACAAAGCTGCAGGGGTGGAGAGTGACACCCCAGCTCCTTTGCTTACTTCCAGTGTATTGTGACATGCTGCAATTTACATGTGCCTGGCTAAGTGGATTTATGGATTAATTACCTACTTTTAACTAAAATAACCCTCACAAGGTGAAGCTAATGTGAGCACAAGCAGCTGAGAAAATGGTGGAGCTGACATTTCTCTTACTCCTAAATATCAACTGTCAGCCACCCTACAGAGTAAAAACATTGACTGCCTAATTAGATCTGACTCAAAGTCAGTCAAAAAGATTGGAAATTAGCAAGAACAGCATTTGAAATATGTATTTACATCCTCTGCTGTTAATGATGAACCTCACCCTGTGTTTTGAGATCATAATGATGGTATGAAGCCACCATGATTAGCAAGGCATTTAAAAACAAAGTATCCAGAACAAGATGAACTTCTACCTCTGCTTTGCACTGATGTTTTTAACTCTCGTGACACTCAATTCAGTTCTCTACAAAATTTCACTAAGCTGAAATTTCTGGAAGTCACTTTTGAGGGTTTTTAATAGCAGAAGACAAAAGGAAGCTTAGCACAGGGGAAATGCCTGTTCCTCCTGTCCTGATCAAATGGCTGGAATAGCACACAGAAAACAAGACTGGCAGAGCCTGAAATGCATTCCTTCATCAGAAAATGTTGTTGGAAGATGCACAGATCATGTTAGTGAAGGTTTGAAGAAACAAATATTGAACTTTGCAGTGTGGGAGTTTTTTGCTGTATGGTTAGATGGAAGCAGAGCAGTTTCTAATGTCTCAGCTTATGGTATTTACTAGATTCTGTTTCAATAATGAGATATGTGCAGATGTATTTTTTGTGAGTCACCAAAGGAAAGAAAGATAGACTGGAAGAGATAGGATCTAAGCAGTAAATTACTTTTTCAATAACACATTGTTTTTATTAAACTGTGTAAGTCTCCACTGATGGAGAGGCTGATGTGACTGGAATGAGATGAAGGATTCAGTGGTGAAGTTGCAGAGAGAGCATCACACGTGAAATTCACCCAACGTAATTCAGAGGCAGGCTACTGCAGCAGAGGAGTTGGAGCCAGAAGTGCACAGTGCTACAGGCTGTCATGGATGTGATTAATTTTTTATAAACCCAAGAATTTCAGGGAGCATGTTTGCAATACTTAGTAATAACTTGGGGAGTGACCGTGAGACGTCTGTATTTCACAGAGGTTAGCTGGTTATCTTGCAGCAAAGGGCTTCAAAGAGTTGTTAGAGATTAGTTCTGCATTTTTCTTTTGCAAAAGGCTAAATGTTTCCAAGGTGTGGCTATTAGCTGTGATGACAAGTGGCTGTCAGTGTGCTACCTAGCAGCTGTTTAAAATAAATACTTAATTCCAATGGCTGAGAAGGTAACTGCTTTGCAAAAGAGACCTGTGCTCTGGAAACAGCATTCAGAAAATGGCTGTCTGGAGATTTGGTTGGTTGTGTTTTTTTTTTTTCCTATCAGTACACTTGAACTTGAAAATAAAATTCTTTTAACCTGTTAAGACTTCGACAGGTTTTGACTCCCTTAATTAAAAATGCAACACTTTACAAAGTGTTGAGTTCAGCTTAAATTTTCAGGTTACTAGGAAGTGATCTTGATTTATTTATGCCATATCCTAAAAAGCTTTAAGCATATCTGTGTTTTGTGGACCTCTTGCAAACCAGTATGGCTATTTCTGTCTGCTCAGCTTTGGTAAAATTGAAAGGCAAAACAATTGTGTTGATACATTTCAGCTTTGATCCAAATGCCAGTTTAATAACAAAGAGCTGAAACAAAAGCAGTCCTGGAGGCTGGTAAATTTCTTACTGACTAATGGAAGTTCTCTGCTTAATTCTTGAGTGATAACTTTCCTTATGTATTGCTTCCTTATTAGGTGACCCATGTACCATCTCATCTCAGATGGAGTTGGAGGAAGCCTTCCGTTTGTATTGTCAAAACAGAGATGAGGGGTTGATTATTCATGGTAAGTATTGCACAGTTCAAGAACCTGTGTGCAGCTGATAGTCCTAGCAGCTTCTTAAATTTGAGATTGGAACAACTCCTTTGCCCACCAAATAACATTCTTTATATAGCTGGTGCCCTATAGTTTGATGCTGTAAGAAGGGAGACTTGTTTTGAGTGTGGAGCCCAAACCTGAATCTGTGCAGTAGACTTGGAATGGGCTTTACATGGTCACCTGCACAGATCTGTTAGTGCTGTGGTCAGGTATAAGGTCTCGCCAGTACAGAACCAAATTTCATGATGTCATTTCTCATACAAAGCTTCTAGAAGTTGTCTCTGTGTAAATACATTTAAAATTCAAGGAGAAAATACTACTGAGATTCTTTTCACTTAAAAAGGTAATGTTTTTGTTTATAGTGTTCCCAAGCACTCCAGAGAAGCCTGGCATGCCTTGTCCAGGAGAAGACAGTGAGTACTAAAATGCTTTCCACTTGTAGCTTTTTTCAAGTCACATGTATGCCTGTGCTGTGATTTCTTAAGAGAATATAAAATGTTGGATGTTTCATCTGAGAGATAAGATGTAAGTCAACGTTGAAATACTGTCTGTTCCTGAGGATGTTTCCAATAGCTAATATTGGGAGCAAAAGAGGTCAGGATTTTAGGTGTATGTTTTAAAGTGGTCTTTGGCTGCTTCTGTGGTTCTTCTGGTTTCTTAACTTGCAGAGAAGGGAAGTGAGGTACTGAAGAAGAGGGAGATGAAGGTTATTAATCTCTAAAAATTGCTGTGGAATGTAGATAAGCCTCCAGAGGATGTGATTGATCATGATTGATGTGGTTTACCTCCATTTCAGTAACTAAACTGCACAGGGCTAGAAGGATGAGATAGCTGTAGAGTCCCTTTTCACATGGAGGGAGGTCATCAAGACATGGCTGTGTTAAGGAAAGGAAACTCAGTAATTGGTTGACGGTTACCAGATGCTGCTTGGCTAGCCACAGTAGTAGGAGTAAAAGCTGAGGAATTGAAGGAACTTTGCTCTTCTCTTCAAAGATACAAAAGCAGATGATATTAAATGCTGATAAAAGCAAGTAATGTGTACTAGGGGAAGACTTAATTGATCAGGGTCTGCCCTGGCAGACTGGCTGAAAATGTGTAGTACTGTGGTCAGTAGCTGTGAATAATAATTTTAATTAAAGAAATAATGCTAACAGACTAATAATTGCTCTACTGAGAACATCTACTGAACTTCAGAAGATGGAATGGGATGGAATAAATAACACAATATGATTCTTTACATTGAAACTACACAGATGAAAGGTTAAATATAAGAAGCAGTCAAGTTTCATGTTGTGAGTAGGTGATTGCAGTTGTGTCTTATAGAAAAGAAATCCAAGTAAAAGTGGAACACTATCTGCTGTCCTTACACAGCCACTTGGATTAAATAATTAGAGATGCTAGAGAAAATATTTTCCTTGAGATACTCCTTTTTTTTTTTATGGTTTTCCAGAAGAAAGGAGGCACCTCTGTGGTCTTCCCAGTTTCTTTCTAGGATGAGCCCAGCAAGCATTGTGTAGCTTGTGTGGTGCAGTCAAGTTCACTGCAGTTTAATCATCTCATTAGACGTGCAGATATTTTAGTACCAGAATTTCTCATGTTTATTTGCTGGATGTTTCAGCTATCTGAAGCCATGAGATGAGCTATGAAAGCACATAGATCAGTGTGGTTTGGATGACCTGATTATTCTGTCTGTAGGGTATTTCTCCCTCCATGGTTTTACAGGTCAAATTGAAGCATAACTTTGTTTGAAAAGCTTATTCAGTAAGATGTGCTCAGTAAGTGATTTGTGGTTGAGTTCCTCTTAATTTAGTGAATTAATTTGATGCTTATTGTATGTTTGCATCCATGGGGCCTGGCTGGAAATGTGGTGCTGTGGCCTACTTGTAACTATTTTCAAATTGTTTTACAACAGACCTGTTCAATTGTGTTAGTGCTAATTTAACTTCAACTGATGTACACAGCGCTGCTGCCTGTTAGCTCAGGGCATCCAAACCTTTGCGTGTCTTAGACTGTATGGCAGTGTTGTTGGTATTGGTGATATAGTTTATTTAAAGGACTGCTTGTTTTGACAGGGCTAAAATGTTGTCTTTTGTGCAGAAAAGATTTGGTATGTTTCAAATTCTTTCATGTGGCTTTGTCACTGTTGTTGTGTTCACAGGAAACCCTTAAAAAGGAGACTATTCCATATGCATGCATCATGTTTACACTATAAAGGAACTTAGGAGTTTGCCTCCAGTTATTTCCAGAAACAGACACTAAATGCTCTGTCCAAAATGGGCTTCTGCTGAAATCAGCAGTCTCAGAGTATGGACTTGTAGTTTGTTACAGAACTGCAGGCAGTTTGAAATGGAAGTTTTAAACAAAACTATTCAATTGATAAACAATTTTGCAATATATTGCTCTGATTTGTTCATATTAGGCCTTGGAGTGACTTCCGAGATCTTTGAATTGCAAATACTTTGTAGTGAGTTTTTGTAGACTTTTAGTTCAATTCCCCTTCCTTTAGAACAATGAGGGTTTGGAAGAAGGGTGCAGAAATAGAGAGTGAATGTTTTGCCTTTGTGTTGAAATCTAATAATATAGTTGCTAGCTGTTCTGGAGCTCTGTGAAATTGATACGGTCTTGAGATTGTACCAGCCAGCAAAGCCTGAAATAAATACATGCACTCCATTAATGGAATAAAACGTGACTGATATTCCATTTCTGTTTGCATCTCTTAAAGTTCATTTTGTGCTTGAAGAACCTACCTCCAATGATGTGATACTACCTGCAAGACAGAATTCAGAGTCCTGTGTGAAGTTGTATTACTCTGTGTTCCTGTGGCTCGAGGATTTTTGCACTTTCTTTCCCTTTGTGCTTGGTTTGGGGTTTTTTGCATCAGACTCAACTCCCACTCTAAATGTGCAGCTGCAGTGAACAGTCTCTTCTACCTTCAGCCAGGGAAGCCATCCCCACGGGCTGGAATGGCAGTGCTGCTGTGAGGTGGCAGGATTTCTAAACATCCTGCATCTCTTCCCAGACACTGAATGTGACCTCTCCAGAGGTGTTTCTCGCATCTGCTGGACTGGAGCCTTGCAGGCTTTATCAGGTTTCCTTGTGAAGATGGCAGACTTTGAGGGGCCAGTCTTCTGCTTTTAAAAAACATTTTTATTATAGCTGAGCTATTCTTTTGGAATCAATACCAAGCAGGGCGTTTCTGAAAGGCTTAGGTGTGCATTTCTCTCGGTGCCCATAAGGGACAGCCTGGCTGATACTCCGACAGGGAGCATGGTGTCTGATTGGCAGATTAGAACTTAGTTATTGTAGCCTCAGCTTATTTGCAGTGACAGCTCTGGCTCTGATTTCTCACTCCGGGTGCTGCAGCACATTGTATAACAAAGCATGTGCAGCTGAACCTTTTCTATCGATTCGTAGGACTTCCCTAACGGAATTGCCGCTGTTATCAGAGGAATACTTGTTTGTGTGACATCAGCTCCTTGCCATCCATGCCATGTTTTAGTTTGTGCCTCAGCTGCTAGCTACAGCCTCTCAAGGGAGCCAGTACCACCCGTGCCTGGATACATGAGGCAGAGATGTGAAAGGGAGAGACAGGGGTAACCAGTCTTCCATTAAATATTTGCTCTTAATGTTCGAGCTGATCCTGCCTATTGTCCTTGGTATCTAATGGTATTCAAACAGCGGCATCTGTGGAATAAAGGGAAAATGTTTCATTTCATGCCTGCTCCGTTGTAAAGCGTAAAGAATTCCATGCTGAAGAAGCTAAAGAATAAAACCCAGTGAGTAATGCATGCTTTTTCTGTAGATTGTGTCTCATCGTTGTGGTCGCTGTTAGGCAGCGAGGCCATTGATGCAGTATGTGTGTACGTGTGGTGCAGGAGATAATAGAACTCAGCGTTTTGGTTATGATACAGTTGCTTTGCCTGCCACCCTGCTTTGCAGCCATAGATTGTTACAAATGCAGAGATCCCTGCTGCCTCTCCAGCGTAGGGATGTGTCTGAGAGACCTCTCCGAAATGCTGAGAAAATTACATTGAAAGGACTCTTGGGGGTTGTATTTTAGGAGGAAAAGAACAGAGGAGTGAGTGATGCTGCTGCTGCTGCTGCTGCTATTGGAGACTGATGAAAGAAATGTATCCCAAAAACCCTGACGGTATGTGTTCAGGGCCTGGGTCTTGTAAGATTGATGATATAAAGGCAGATGATTTGCAAGTAGCCTTTTTCCAAGGCCTTTGTTGGATTGTGTTGAGGGGGTTGCCTTGTGGTTTGTTTTCATTTTGATTGTGAAATACTTGTTTTGAATCAAGGTTTACTTAGTTACTGATATTGTCAGAATAAACTGTGTCAGTACGCTCCTGCATTTTTACATCTGTACTGGTAGATATCTGGACCTAAAGGTAAAATGCAGCTCCAAACTGGGTAGGTAGTGCTAACGAATGTTAGGATTGTTTTGGGGTTGGCTCTTTAAATAGAGAATACAGACTAGGAAACCTTTAATGTCGCAAAAGAGACTGGTTTTGATGTATAAGTACTTAGAGCATTAGTATGACAGAATCCCTGATGCTTTTATTGTGTTTCTGGCTGATTTTGCTGCCTTTTCTTAAAATTTTACAGTATGTTGTGGATGTCTGTTCTGCTCTTTGTTTATCTGCTCAGCCTTTTGACATAAGGTGTTTGGACATTTTTCCCCAAGCCTTGAAGATGTCATTGTAGGGTTGAGTAAAGGTATCTTACTAACCTAATTATTGTTGTGAGCTGGGGGTTTTAAGGTATGGCTACTTGCATTTGCTTTAGGTTCTGCCTGATACTATGAAATAGCTCTAAAAGGCTTCTGGCTACAGTAGTGTGGCCTGTAAATATTTTTCTAGCACATAAGGCAGGTTTTTCTGTTCGTTTGTCACTGTATTGGCAGCAGTGATTAGGTTATTCAGAGCACGTGAACCAATTTCATCCCCCAATGAAGAAAGGAACTATTGCGACCATAGAGACTATTCTGAAGGCATAGATTGGATTGCACTGGATAATTAGGCAATTTTGAAACTGCTGGTAACCCTCTCCTGGTTTTTAGTAATTAAGCTGTCAGAGGGGGGAAATTGTGCTGTTTTTAATGTGAGATATCTTGTTGCTTACAAATTGAAAATAGCTGTGTCATAGTTTCTCAAGAATACCTGAAATCTCTTCCTCTGCCTTAACTGTTCCCCATTTCTCTCATCCGTGGCATATTTGAGAGATGCAGGCAGTGATTGAGTCAGTGTAAGCTGTGGAAAACAGAATTGTAGTTGAAAGTCTGTTTTCAATTCTAAAATGTTAACCTTTTTATTAGCTGTGAAACATACTGAAGAACAGAACTAGGCCTCCCTTTCGGATACTGAATGTTTTAGCAGATGTTTGTAAACTATCAGCTAAAAATACAGTGAATAAGGAATGCTTGGGCTGGTTTAAGATGTCATCATGAACAACCTGTGCTCTTCATTTATTATTCCATCTTCTCTTTAGCTGTTGCTCAGAGTGTAGTGTAACTGTGCAGGAAAGAGATCACCTGCTTTTAGCAAACTTCTCTCGAATGTCAGGTCTAGCTCCATTGCCCTGGATTCTCTCTCATACCTCCAGTCTGTGTACTTCTCAGAAGCTGGTAAATCCACTTTTGTTTGTTTGGGGTCACTGAATTTGGCAAGAAGGTGGTGAAACTTTCTCTGTTGTTTGAAGGAATTAATAGATATCTGTAGCCTGTAAACTTGTTTTAGTCTTGTCAAGAAGCTCGAAAAGCTGTTTCATGTCTAATGATGCAGTCAAGATTAACTATATATTCTTGGGGCTCTGTGTGATACTACTTAGAATGAGATGCTCTATGAAAGTTAGGGGTTTTAATGCTCAACTGAGCCACAAAAATGGCAACAGGGATGATAAATGGGCTCTTTAACACTTAGCTCTTGGATTTTTGAGTTGTGTGAGAAACCAGGTTTTGTGGGAGATTTCAGGTGCTGCTGGTTTTGAAATGGAGTGCGCTTCAGGAGTGAAGTCTTGTGAGACAGTGTGGTGACAGCTGTTGACTAGCCATGAGGATTTGCAGTCAGTACAAATCCAGATGGTAAATAAATGTCCTGAAGATAAAAAGCTGAAAGCAGGTAACTTCAGGTATGCTGAAAGGTTTTTTTGGAGGGAAGAGGTGTGCGAGTCCTAAAGATCACTGTCAGTGCAAGAGTTAAGTGTTGAACAGATTGTGCAGTTCTGGCTTTAAACCGCAGGGGGAAGGTAGTGACTTGGGTAGTGGGGAGGAAAGAAAATCTGAGATTCTCAATTTGGCCAGCCAGCCCCTCATTTGTAATTCTGAAGTTCTGCTACTGATTTTTCTGCATCTGTAAGTGTTTGTCCTTGAACTTAGATGGGGAAATAGTTTGAGCCTTCCTTTTAAATATCTGAAGGCAAAGCTTCAAGGCTTTGGTATGGTCCTCTTTACTTTTACAGTAACATGCTCATTCTAATAATAGCAATGCACTTTATGGTTCTATGATTCAGTAATTTAGGTTATCATTTACTGTGTTCCTTAGTAAAGCAGGTACAGATGCCTCGTGACTGGCATAGGACTCCACGTCCTTTAGATTGTCAACTGATAAAAACTATTCTTACCCGTAGAGACTGCAAAGAGTGGAAAAACTTGGGCAGGCAGTGATAAGACTGATTTTGTGGAGCCTGAAACAATAGATCTGGGATTGGAACTGATCAGTTAATTTCAAGGTGCAGTCATTTTTACCAGTACCGCTAGAAGCTGTCTCAGTGTGACTTTAAACTTGGTAGGAGGAGGAATAGCTGTGTTGAAATGTCTTTAGGCAGCAGATTTCATAGTATGCACAGATAATGGAAAGCATAGAAGAAATCAGAAGGGGTTTAGGTGGGAAGCAGTGTGCAAACTTTGCAGGTCTGGTATAATTATCTTCCTTTCCTCATAGAGGAGAGTCGAGAGCCCCCTTCCTAAAGCTAAAAGACAAATACTGTCTCTAATTTGAAAGATTAAAATGTGCTGGTCTGGCACATTAAACACTATGGCTCTCCTTTAACAGAGCAGATGGAAGGGCAGGTACATAAAACTGCCACATGCAGGGCTTTTTTCCCCATAAGGATGAGAAGCTGTAGGATGGAAGGTCATTTTCTTGGGAAACAATTCTCTGCATCATGAAAGAATTAACTCAGATGAGTGATTTACTCAGTTTGCTGTTAGAATTAGTGCACAGTCATTTGATCCAGAGCATAATAGGTATGATGAATAACTGCTGAAATGAATCATATTTTGTTTAGCTACTGTGGCTAAGTAATGAGAAGTTTAGTGATATTTCATATTGCTCCAAACTCTGCTTCTGGGACACATATGCTGTATTCATGTAGTACAGAGGAGTCTTAAGAGTGAAAGCACAAATGTGAGAATGTCTCAGATTAGTTTCATTTATTGCCTGATGAAAACTGAACAATTCATAGAACAACTGTCACACAATAAAAACAGGCACTGTGTGCACTTGGTTTTTGACTTGCTTTGCTCCTAATATGAAGCAGAACAAGGTATGTGTGTCAAAACTGTCTGAGAACTGATGTGGGGAGTGAGTCTTGCTGCAAGGTAATGGTGTCCTCTGTCACTGAGGTGTCGCCTACTTTTCTGGGTGTAATATTAGCAGACAACTGATTAAATTGGAAATAATGCAGAGGAATATCCTCAGGAGTCTGATTTCTTAGGAAAGATGAAATAGACCTTTATGAAGCAATAGCTGAAGTGAGTTCCTGTCGTTCTGCAGGTACTGGAATAATGTAAACATGGGGCAGGGAAGTGGAACTGGTTTAGAGTGGATGGTGAGCTGAAAGTAACGGAACCTTGCTGTGAGGGAAAGCAGCTTGACAGGGAAACTGTCCTAACAGGCTGTAGGAACCTAATAGCGGTTTCAAGGGCATCCTGAAGGCCACCTTATGAAAGCTTCATGAATTTCAAATACATGGTAAATCCATTTTGACTTGCTGGTGGGTTTTTTTGAGCAGTTTTGAGTGGTTAGTGATGATGTAATCAAATAGATGTTGATGCCTATCACTGGAGGCAAATCGGCTAATTCCATCTGCACTGGAAAAGGCTTTAAGAGATAACATCAATTGAATAGAAATAGCAACAGTCTTAAAAAATGGAGGCTTCACTGGATTTGCTCCTCACTTTCCCTTCTTCAGTAATTCCAGAGCATACAGAGGCTGTTCGTTACCAGACTTTCACTGACCATCGAAAGCAGTGCTTTATGTATGTACTCAGATACAGAAGTTTTCAGCCTGCATAGTGGAGATCTGCTCTAGCCAAATGCGGTTTGCTTCTGTAATCTGGGGTTTGTTACATGAAGTGCTTGCTTAAATACAAATCACAGAGGTTTAGCTGATGCTGTAGAACTCGTAAACATGAAAAATGAGCAATGTGTGGACAGATTCATACCTCAATTAGGTACCAGCTTGTTAGTTCAGGTGAGCAGAATGCTGCTCAGGGATCTCTGTTGCACAAATGGAGTTTAGAGCCAAAGTGCTTCACTTCCTGCTGAAGTTACTTTGCTATAGATTGCTTAAATCATCAGGACTTCATTTTGAGTTACTGAAGTACTAAGCTAGGTAGAGAAATAATTTCAGTACTTGTTCAGTACCCTTAATTTGGTGTAAAAATGGACAAACCTTTTCCCGCACACCTTAATTTGTGTTAATAGAACATTAAATTTAGTTTTCATTGGAATAAATCTTTTAATGGAAGTGATTTTTATTTTGGGAGAATATATGAAGCAGCCATCAAAAGAAGCCTTTTGAACTTTATTAACAATGGAGTGCAAGCCTGGTTTTGTGGTGCATGGAACCACTGTGGTTTTATAAAGAGAGGAGCCAGCTGCACATCGTGAAAGGGGATGGCATTTAAAATTGCATTAAGGCCAAGTTAGAAGGGAAAACGTGAACTTTTTCTTTCCTAAACAAAAATCTTAATCACCTTCAAAAGTATGGATCCACCACCAATTGTCTTCTGTCCCTTTTCATTACATGTTCTTTTAAAGCAACAAACACAGCATCATTTTATCTTGTGTTTGTGACAGCCTTGCAAAATGCATGTGTCAGCAAGAGGTGCTGAGGAGGACCCACAACAGGCTGTGATCACTGGCAGGCACAGTGATCTTCCTAATTGGGACACTCAGGAACTGAATTCAGTGAGGGTTTCTTGAGTTAGGCTTCATGTATGATACTAGGTTGTTTTCAAGCAAGTCTAAATTTTGCATAAAGTCTTAAAGTCAGAATCTTTATAGAGCAGCCATGATCCTTGCATAGAAACAGGTTTGAGTTTGGAGTTATTTCTTCAGCAAGCAGTAAGAAAAAGCCTTGTGTGCTAGTTTGAGCCTAGCTAGCATGTTTTGGTGAGAAGAACTAGATGATAGGCTGTAAAATGAAAACAATGGTGAGGTCTACTTCGCTCACAGTCTTGCTGAAATGTATACAAAAGAAGAAAGGCAAAAACAAAGGTGAAGCCACAATAGCTCAGTCGGTAGAGTGTGGGACTCCAAGTCTCAGGGTCGAGGGTTCGATCCCAGAGCCAACCAGGCAAAGCGACCAAGCAGGCAAAGCGACTACCCCAGCACGAAGGGCAGAGCAAAAGTGACCTCACCTTTGTTTTGCCTTTCTTCTTTTGTATACATTTCAGCAAGACTGTGAGCGAAGTAGACCTCACCATTGTTTTCATTTTACAGCCTATCATCTAGTTCTTCTCACCAAAACATGCTAGCTAGGCTCAAACTAGCACACCTTGTGAGGTGTGTTTTGGACACTGAAAGCATGAATAACTTCAGGAGCTTGCAAATACTTTAAATAATGCTGGGTTGGCATCTTAAACTCTTGGGGGTTTTGGCTAAGAAAAAAATGTGAATAATGTTAGTGAAATAAAACTCTCTGCTTTTATTTTTGTCTGGTAATATTTTGTCCTGCTATCATATTTTGACTATTAGTTCCAAAATAATTATCTTCTATCCAAAGAAAATGACAATTCAAGTTGTCTAGTATATGCCCAAAAGATTGCAAACAGTGCTCTGGACCCTCTGTACAGGTCAATGTATGTTTAAATCACATCAGCACTTCTCAACAAACTGTCCTGCTGCGCGAATGCCAAATTTGTTTTCACTTAATTGACAAACGTTTTTGCTCTGGCTGGATAATGAGTAAACTCTGGGCTATTAGTCACAGAGTTGTATTTCTAACAGTTCTTAGTAATCAGTTAATAGTCTCACAACTGTATAAGATCAGAATTCTGTGGCTGACTTAACAGTTGGTGTTCCAGAATTCGGTACAGAAGTGATCAAGTACAGAAGTGAATGGATCACCAGAGTTGCTAGAACTCACCATTAGAGGTGAGATGCATCTCTGAAACTTGATCCACAATAGTCCTTCTGATCACAAGTAGAAGGAACTTAAAATGAAGTCCTTACTGATGGTATGATATGTTGTTGACAAGGCATTCCAGCTTTTGTATTCCCTGTCTGTAAGGAGTGCTTTAACGTGGAGACCAAGTAAGGTGGGAGGGGTGGTGGATCAGAAGGGGCAGGGGGCACACAGCACCAGGGCAGCAGAGCCTTGTTCAAAAGGGAATGTTGGCTCTGCTCTTCTTGGCTGCCATCATCTTCAGAAATGCCACCTTGCAGTGGCATGGAGCCATTTTGACAGAAGGACATGAATGTCAGCAACCAATAGATAATGCATGAGGAAACTGTGTATGGAGGAGAGGTTTTCCCTCTAGCAGTTCTGTAGTGGGAGTCAGTTGACAATTCTTCCAAATCAATGGGGAGTAGGATATTCAAAGAGTATTAGAGCTGTGTGACAATAAATGTTGGGTAAATATTAGTGTTGAGTGAGATTGTTTTATTTCCTTGCTGGTGCTCTGCTGATGCTGTATGCAATACACTTCCTGTGCCATTATTGGTATCTTAATTGTGCCTGGGTTTTTGTTTGATTTTATTTTTCATAGAGATTAATCTGACTTTACAGTTAATTTTAGTGTCTGTTGAAAACCAAAAGAACATAATACCTACATGTTGAGGATATTCTTTTCCTTTCCTGACTTCTGCAGTTGTACCTGGAATCTCATAATAAAAAGAAGGGCCATTAACATCCCATACAATGCATGTCTGTTACATGCTTCAGAAAGCAGTTTTATTGTTTCAGTTGAACTATTTGGGACATACTAAGGAACAGACATGTGAAACAACATACTTCCAAGCTCTTCAGAATTTACATTCCCTGATTTTTTTTTTTTCCCTGTCTTTATATGTAATTATTTTCTGTATGTTCTTTTTATCTAACCCAGCCTGTCTGAGCTACCAATATCAATTTCCTACTTGTAATTCATCAGTTGATTTTTAAAAGAATGCTCACTTGTCTGCTCAGCAAAACATTAAAAGAACAAAACAAAAACTGGGCATTCTCCTAGTGTCCAGCTGGCAGGCAGTGTAATTGGCCTGTAAACAAGTTGCATTAATCTCTGAGAAGTGATTTGCAGCAATTGCAAATTATCTCTGTGCTTAGTATAGTAGAAGATTTCATTATAGTTTGATCACATAAAGGTCGACTTTGGAATTGCATTTGTAAATCCCAATGCAGAGGAAATAATTTTTTGGTGGCAGTTTTCCTGCTGTTGATTGCTGTAAACCACATTTTTCAAGCCACTGATGAATTCTCTTACATATTCAGGGCAAAACAGGCATTTCTGGACTTGGAGAAGGAGAAAGAGTGTTTAGGGCTTGGAGCAAGTCAGGCTTGTCTTCTAAGTTGTTTCTGTAGCACTGGGAAAATATATTGGCATTTGAAAAAGTTTTTTACTACCTTCCATTCTTCCCTGCTTTACCAAGTCCCATTTTTAAAGATGAGCTTCACATCCTTTCTGCTAAGTTCTGAGGAGGTCGCTGCTGAATCGAGGGAGTAGCATCTGTAGATGAGGTAATCTGTAATGAACACTGAACAATAGACAGATTCCTTTTTATAGCCACAGTTTTCTTGTGTATTTATTTTTTCCTTATGTTTCCCCCTATTTTTTTCCCCTGCAGGGTTTTTTGAAAAGATGTAAAGAAAACAATAAAAATCCCCAACCCTAAGCCAGTCTCAAGCATATTTACAAGGTTCGTTGTGCATTGCTGTTAGTGATGCAGTTGCACAGCTTGACAACAGAGGGGAGAATTGCACAACAGCAACAGTCAGTTGTTTCACACTGCTTTTTACATAGGCACAGCTGGTTAATTTTGTTTCAGCCATTCAGTTTGAGTATTTTTATTTCCCTTGTAATCCTAACTTGAAAAATAGTTGCTTATTTTCCCTTCAGTTTTCAAGTCTTGGAAGTAGATAAAGTTCAATACATTGATTGTACTTAACATAGATTTGTGTTCCCTAATGAAAAATTTTTATCCTTGTTAGCAGCTTAAAATATCTTTTGAGGTTTCCTCTAAACTTGTTCATGTACAAAATGAATATTCATAAATTCTTTGTTCTTTTTTTGCTTGTCTTTAATATCCATCAGAGGAAAGATTACTTTGTTTAATTAGGGGTATTATCTCTCCTTCAGCCTCTTATGCAAAGTCCAACAAGTGAACTGATATATACTGGAAAATAAATTAAAAAGTGGCTCTTTTCATTAATCACAGTAATTAAATACTCATGCTGTTGTGATGGCATTCCTTTTCCTAAATGGCTGGGATCAGTCATGCCTATAAAAACTTGGTTTTGTTCTTGGTTATCAGGAATCACAAAATCCCTTACTTGCTTTATTCTGAAGTATTCTAGAAACATGTTGTGGGTTCAGAAGTATCCTTTTCCCATATGAAGTGTAGGGGTGAAATGCATACTAAGATGAGAGCTTTGTTCACAAGTCACAGAGAAGACTGACAATAAACTGTTTCTTCTTTCAAGATCCATACTTGTTGCCATTTCAAAAATCTGTTTCTTGTTCAAGATGGTTTCTCTGATCCAGTGTAGCTCCAGGCTTTCTGAAGTTGATAATGCTTCAGAATAATAATAAAACCCCAAACTGCTTTTAACAGTCTGACATTGTCCTTAGGTGAGTTTGTAGGGAGGATGTCTTCGATGAGTGCATTGCTAGATACACTGAATAATTCACTTTTTAGCCCAGTTCTGTAGGCTTTTCAAAGAGGTTTGCCTGGATCTTATCCAGATGGCTTTTGAGTACTCCACATCTCTGAGCACCATGTCCTGATACTCAGTCGTACTCACTCTGAAGGTTTTCGTGATGTTCAGATGTGACCTCCTCTGTTTCAGTTTGTGCTTCTTGTCCTATGATTTGGCACCACTGAAAGTAGTCTGACTGTCAGAATTAGCCCTTCCTGTCATGTGTTTGTGTACACTGAGATGACTTCTTTCTCTGGGCAAAACAGACCTAGGTCTCTCAGCCTTCTCTTTTATGAAAGATGCTTCAGCCCCTTAATCATATGCATGGCCCTTGTCTGGACCCTCTTTACTAGCACCATGCCTCTCTTGAACTGGAGAGTCCAGACCTGGACATAGTACTCCAGATCTGGCTTCACTAGTGCTAGGTAGAGGGGAAGGGTCACCTCCCTTGAGCTGCTGGCAATGCTTTTCCTAACATAGCCCAGGACACCCTTAGCTTTCCTTTCAAAACGGTCCATTGCTGGCTTATGTTCTACTTGGTGCTCAGTGGCACTGTCAGGTCCTCTTCTTCAAAGCTACTCTCCAGCTTATTGACTACAGCCATGTGCTGGTGTGTGGGTTTCTCACTGGATGCAGGATTTGCTTTTCTCTTTGCACTTCATGAGGTTTCAGATTGCTCAGTTCTTCAGGTGTTGGTGTCTCTGGCAGCTCAGTTGTGATGTCTCAGACACTCTGTCTCAGTTTTGTAACATCAGTGAACTTGCTAAGGGCATACTCTGCCCCATCAAGGCCACCAACTAGACTGTTGAGCAGGTTTGGAGCCAATATTGTCCTCTGAAGCACACTGATAGTCACTGGACTCCATCTAGACTGTGTGCCACTGACTAAACATGGATTCCCAAAAAGAATGCTATTATTGGTAATACTAAGAACATATTACTGCCATAAATGTAATTGTAATAACAGAACCTGTGACAAAAAGATGTCTCTTACAATCTGATCTTTGTTTTGCTCTTTCTTACCTTGGGCCTTCTTAGAGATGTGGATCTGGACTCAATTTGCCTTAGACCCTGCACTGAATCAATGACAGTCAGCAGTCAATTGTCAGGGTTCCTACTTTTGAAAGCTACACTACATTAAGTTCATTTTTTGGTTGGACTGTTGTCTTAGAATGTCTGATGTAAAACCTTGCCTTCAGTTTAATATTTATCATTAATTAGGTAAGTGACATGCACCTTTATTTACAGACTTCATCAACACAAGCTGCTCTTAACTTATCACTCACTTAATATTCCTCCTGTCAGTGATAAGCTAATATTCAGCACACAGATGTGTTAGGTTGCTTCCATATGGTGCTTTGTCTAATGAATCAATTGGCTATTTGGAGGGGGGGGGGAAATCCTTGTGAAGTTGTGGTTTTGTCTTGGTGAAAATGGTCCTGAAAATAGTGAAAGTTTTTCACTGTTTGTTTTTTTTTTGTTTGAGCGTAGTCTTAGGCAAAAACTTTGCAATAGTTTTGCTGGGGTCTCCTTGAAATTTTCTTTGTGTTTAGGGAGAAATGGGGATTGTGTTTTTTGTTTGCTTGCTTTAGAGTTTGTATTTGACAGCTTTTGAAGAGCTGTTTGAGTCAAACACAAGTTACACACCTCTCTTCCAGTATCTTTGCCACTTCATGGCTTGCAGTCTTCCAGCTTCTTTGAGAAGTTTGGTTTCTCACAAATTGTTGACAAGTCATTTAATAGCAATGACTGTTTTAGGCCTGCAAAGTGATCATTGGCACATGTAAATAGTCACATCTGAGCGCTTGGGGATTTGTAGCATCACAGAAACTTCAATATTTTGTGTCTTGTTCTAAGTGTCAAAACAAGCTAAGGAACCCAGGACAGACTCCTTCCTCTGGTCTGCTTCTTGACTAATATTCTTAGGGAAGCTGTAATATTTCCGAGGGAGAAGTGAAGCAGTATGATGGATCCTGTGAGGATCACTTTATATTGACCAAAATACATGGATTGTGTGAACCACTTTACCTAGGTACCAAATACAGCACATACAGGCATCCACAGATGCCATAAG
Source organism: Tricholaema leucomelas (assembly GCA_013400475.1). NCBI lineage: Eukaryota > Metazoa > Chordata > Aves > Piciformes > Lybiidae > Tricholaema lacrymosa > Tricholaema leucomelas. The sequence continues at coordinate 321,312 of WAAF01006604.1, forward strand.
TGTAATATTGTCTTCTCAGAGCTATTTATACTCCTTATGCTGTTTAGTTCCCTGCTGCACTTACTAATTTTTCCCTTCAGAGTAGATGAACTATATTTTGTACAAGCTGCCAACTGTGTTAACTTGGCTCGTCCAAGTAGGATAAATTTGAAGACGTAGCTAAAACTTTGTATTGGAACAATCCTACTCCTGATGTTACAGGAGATGGCTTTAAAATAGCAATGCTGACAGGAGAATTCTTCTAGTCTTGCACATTTCTTTATCCAGCAAGGGGATGGTACAACGCCTATAGAAACACTGCAGAATGCTTTTCCTGGAAATGCTGAAGGGGATGTGTCAGACTTATCTCTATCTAATGCAGACTTGTTAGCTTTAAATGTTACAGTATGCTTCAAGAACTCCTAAATTTGAATCTCCCAATAGGTATAATCAGAGCTAATTATTCAGCAATGGAAATCTTGCTAAATTTAACCTCTTAAAATTTGTTCAGCTTCTTGATAGCATGAGCGTGTTGTCAGCATTGACATCACTGCTGAATCTTCTTCGTGTCACCCCTCTTCTCTCCCCTCCACCATTATTCTCTTCTGCTGCCTGCTGTGGGCAGCTCTTGGTCCTGGTTATGTGGCTGGGACTGGCAGTCAGCTGTGGGTGGGACTGGTGTGGCACAACACAGTTTTCAGTGCTGTTTTCAGTTACTGTTTCCTAATTAGCCAGCCCTGGAGAAATGGCACATGCATGAAAAGTGACAGCAAAGGCAATGTGAGTGGATGCTCACAGTAGCAGTAGATGCTAGGTGCTGTGGTGTGTGACTTCTTGGCAAGTCTGGCTTAAGCAGATTAAATAGTTTCTTATTGTTGTGTTAGAATACATCAGAAAGAATTGCAGACCTGCACTTGAACCGTTTCCCTTACAGGAGAGCTATTTGCTAGTGTTTAACGGCTAGATAAAAATCAGGTCAACTAATGAAGTCTCAGGATTTGCGACATCTTTAATGTTACACATCTAAAGCATTATTGGCACCAAACACCTCTGGTGTTTGCATACGAAGGTGCCGTGGTGAGATCAGCATCGTAATTTGACCAGAGGAAGCTGTGTCTTTAACAGTTATCTGTCTCTCTCACCTGAGCCTGAACAGCAAGCAGCCAGGAAACTGTAACAAGATTATGATCATGTGAGGGAAAAGAGACAGGGATAGAGAAAAGGGAGAGGCAGTGGTGAAAGCACATCCTGCAGAAGCTGTCACGGCTGCCTTTGGAAAAGAAAAACCCAATACCTGGCAGGGATTTCAGCTGTGGGTTGATCTTTAGAAAAGCAAGGTTGTTGCAGCACAACTTGCTTAACCCAGGTGTTCCTGCTGGTGCTGGGCTGCCATGCTGCTTCCTTACACCTTTTTAATCTCTCTCTTAGAATCAATCTACCGCCGTGGAGCCAGAAGATGGAGGAAGCTGTACCGAGTGAATGGGCATTTGTTTCAAGCCAAACGTTTTAACAGAGTGAGTACTGTTGCAGAAAACGTTGGGGTTTGGTAATGTTCTGTGGTAATTGTTTTTTGTCAGTCTGTGCTTTTTCTGTGTTTGAGTGTGGAAAAGAAAGGAGAAGCAAGATGCTTGTTCATGTGACTTCTTGGTCTGTGCAGTGTTGTTTGGGTCATAACAATCAGAAAAACTTGGAAATCCTTGAGTCTGGGGTGGAGTTAGTAACGTAGCATAGGTGGAAATAGTTTATTTTTAAGCCACTAGAAAAAAAAATTGGTTTAGGGAGTATTTATACTGGTGCATACTTAGTGCAGCTTCTCTCCTCTCCACACTGTGTCTATTTTTTCATTGCTTGTAGCACATTTTACCTTCATTACTTTTTGTCATTCTTAAAGATTAGAGCTCTTGATGTTAGCTTTAAATGCGTTGAATCTGATTTATAAAGAAAAAAATACTAGTTCATTGAGCTGAAATGCAGCTGCATTAAGCATCTGACTTAATCCACACAAGCAAGTGAATGTAGCTTTAAGGCTGAGACACCTCCTTCACTTATCCCATTATGCCTGAGGATTGCAGCACATACACAGATGCAGAGAAAAAAGTTTACTTGTACTCATTAGAGAGTCAAAACATACTAGTTTTGAAGCTTTGTGAGTGTGTGCCTGCCTCATGAATAATCCATGTTATAGATCATCATGTTTTAATGAAATCAGGCAGATAGTGAATACAGAGAGAGATTTTGAAGCCTTATTACCATGCCTGCTGCTCAGCAACCCTAAACAGGTCCTTTTTTGTCTATAACTTTGTATAGAGTGAAATGATATAAAGGCAGAACATAAAGCATAACCAGCTGAAGGTGATGATGAAGTTGACATGAGCTGTGAATTGACACCAAAATCTATGTCAATAACAAATTATTATTAGATAGCAGCTTTTAATGCTGAGTTTTTGAGACTGGAGCCTTCTTTTTTAAGACTTTCATGTTCAAAATAACATTTTCAAACTTTTCCAGATCATTCAGGTGAATTAACACATGCAGGAATCTAAACTTTCATCTTATGCAACGTAATAATGAGTTTTCCACAACTGAGAGCAGCACAGAAAATAGTTTTGCTTTTAAATGATCCGTTCTTTGGTCATTATTTCTTTCTAAACTTGTTTCTGATGTGTGTTGTTTTTTTTCTTTCAATGCCACTAGTAAGAATTTCTAGCAGCAGAAGGTTTTTTGGGCAGGACACCGTGTGTGATTCATTAGTCTGAGGATCTGAATAACCGCACTCTAACTTGCAGTTAGGAGGAACAGACTTGCACTGTTTTGTGGCTCTGGGACAGTTGCAGAGCTCTGTCAAAGCCTGAAATGGGGAATGAGTGCAGGACTGGATGTGCAGCTTGTGGAGTGACAGGCAGTGTCGTGGCTGGAAAACATTTGCAGATAGGGAGTAACAGGTAAGTTCTGTGCGCTGTGGAGAGGGTAACCCAGACTAGGTGCCTTCTTGGCATGTAAGAATCTCACATTGCTGTTTGGCACTCTGGGTGAAGTGGATAAAATGACCACAGTACACAGACACTGGAACAAGTATTTAAAGAGCAGCCCTGTTACAGTCAGCAGGAGAATGTCTGGCTCCTGCCTGTGTTCTCATTTTGGTTTCATGTGTTCGAATGCAGTTTTATTGAAATGTATTAAAAAAGCCTGGTAGCTTGGATAGAAAATAGTGCAACCAACAGAGGTTTTGCATCAGACTTGAGAGATAAGAAGTTTAGTTATGCAAAGTTTCTGCTGATGTTCTCTTAGGTGCAGATACAGAACATTCTTCGTAACTGAATTTGTCTTTGGTAATGTTTACTGCTAGTGTTCTCTAAAGCAGTTTGGGTACTTTTATGCTTAACTGTGTAGTACAAATTCCTGTCAGTTTTGGGTGACCTGTGTCAGAAGCTGAAATCCAGAATGTGCTGCTCATTGTCTGAGAGTGACTTGTTAATGACAGGCTGTAATGTGTGCCATATGCTTCAGGTAGTTGTTTTCTTCACGTTCATTAAAAGATTAAACCAGGACTGTGTTTAGCAGGGTTGCATGTGTGACATGTTACCTTCATGTTTTAGGGGGTGCCTGGATACTCCAGAGAAATACTATGGAACATCTGTTAGGAGGTGACTGGGATGGGCTTGTGCTGCTAGATAGCTACTCACCTATGGAAAGGAACTGATAATGGAATTGATCATGCACTTTCTGCCTTTCAGAGCGCGTATTGTGGCCAGTGCAGAGAAAGGATATGGGGTCTCAGAAGGCAAGGCTACAAGTGTATCAACTGCAAGCTCTTGGTCCATAAACGTTGTCATATCCTTGTTCCACTGACCTGCAAGAGGCATATGGTAAGTTTGTGTTCTCTATGAAGCTATTTCCATGTCTCCTGTGTTGCTGTTTGTGGATCTGCATCCCAAGTAATTAACTGCTGTTTGTGATGGCAGATCTGTAACATTGGGTAGTATGTGGGTTTCAGTTCCTGAAATGTCTGTGGGTTGTGAGCAGCGGAGACAGTGAGAAAACAAAACATGTGATGTGATTTAGGTGGCTTCTCCAGTAGCCATACTGTATCTTACAGGTAGATGGGAACTGTCAATGACAATCTTGGCATTTTTGACTCTTAGCTTGTGGAGTCCTCTTAAGAACCAAGGACTCATGTGGGTTTTGCTTGTTGCTTTCCTGTTCTTGCCGTCTCATTCTCTCCCTTTTCCTCTCCATTTCTCTCATACGAAAGAAAGAATAATAATGAATATTAAAGAATAAGAATGCTTATGTCTTTCCTAGGTTTTCAACACTTATCTGTGTCCCTGAACTTTGGCCCTTTCCTGTACTTACCACAGACCATAACCAATGGCACCATGTCTTTTTAACTCAAACCCCAAGCCAGTGCTTGTCTCTGGCATGTCATTTGACTTGCCTTGATGTTACTAGATTCTCTGCCAATTTGTTTATGCATGTTGCGGTGCAACATGTCAGAATAGTCTGAATTGTGAATGAGAGTGGGGTCCAAACGTATCCTACAGCTACTTGGTGTTGTGCTCTCTACCAATTTATGCGATGCCCTTGCATAATGAGGATCAATTCATGTATTTTAAACAGGAAAGGAATACGCCAGTGCTCTAAATTGAGAGTGGAACATCATGCTCGAGTGTTTACTTTGTTGAGCTTCCATGCGAAACAGACTCCTGAGTCTGAAATAGAACTGAAGTTTGAACTTTGCAATAAAATACACGAATCTTACTTTTAAAAGAGAGCTGAACATCTGTTGTAGTGGCAGAGAATGGTTGACATGGCAGTGGGCTGGTTCTCTAGTGCGTTGCAAAGTGTCACTATTGAGAACTGCTTCCTACAAAATCCAGTTTCCACTCTGGAAGGTGCACATGGAAGGTTCTCATTGCGTGGTTGCTGTACAGCAAGACTTCCTGCAAAGGGCTTGCCAATGGTTTTTACCTGTGTCACTTGTGTTTTGCAAGGATTCGGTCATGCCTTCCCAGGAACCTCAGTTAGATGATAAAAATGATGAAGTTGACCTCCCTTCAGAAGAAACTGATGGAAGTGAGTACATCTTCAGCTTGAACTCATGTCTTTCCCCATTTGGAGGCTCAGTTTCTACTCTGCCTGTTTGGTTTTTGTCAAGTTTACTTTCTATTTCCTTTAGTCCCATGGGCTAAATGCTCCTCAGGAGCTCAGTTACAGTAAATGCACTTCTGAAGCATATGACCAGTTTGATTTCATTCTAAATTCATACCCTCTGAGACCATTCTAGAATGTGAAGTTAAGTACAGGGCAGTTGGCAACGACAGATTTACTTCTTAAACCCCCTGCACTTGAGTTCCAAACTGTGATGCTGATAAAAGTACACCCTCAGACTTCAAGGATTTCGTTAATTTTGTCTGATTTGGAGAATCATTTCTAGGTTAATATTCCTGATGGCCTAACCTGTCTGGTTTTGAAGGGCTCATTTATCATACCCATTCTCCAAAATGACTCTGCCCTTCATCAAACACTATTATGAGCTCAAAGGTTCATTGATTAATTCCTTACTGTCTCAGGGTTGGTTGTTTCTGCGGTGCCTTTAAGCTCTGCTGTGAGGCTTACAACAAAAAAGAGGAAACATTCAGTCGAGTGTCTTGTGGCATTTCAAGCAAACTGCTGACCCTAAGCTACTAAATCATCTTTCTGTTTATCCATTGTTAAATTGTTTCTAGTGAGGGCCTTAACCACACCACTTGGTTGATTTCTTTTCCAGTTTCCTACATTCCTTCGAACCGGAAACATGACACCATTAAAGATGACTCTGAGGTATGTTTTAAAAGGATTTTTGTACTTTATTTGCAGTGTTCATCACACAACTTTCATAAAATAGCAACTTACTTGGCCTGTGATTCTGTGATGAGTCTGTGATTTATTTATTCTACTACTCTAAAAGTAAAAAAGTAGCCTGGGTTTTCTTTCTGTAAATTGCTAATTATCCTTTACCCACTTCTTTTGGGTTTTCCAGAGTTCTTCTACATACAGCTTTTGTTATCCCAGTCTATGTGAGAGACTTTTCTTTCTCTCCCCTCCATTTGTGTTGGAACAACAGTGATTTAGCCAAGGGTTTGCTTTTATTGGGCCTTTGGACAAACGGTGGCTTCGCCATTGTCTTGCCTGCTCTCTAATGGATGTGCATCCTTTATCACCCTCAGGCTGCCTCTATAGGCTACCATTATGGAAGTGGGTTCAGCCTGATAATACATTAACTATCCAGCTCTCCAAGCTTTTCACATAAGTAATACCTAATCATTTATAGACAGCTCCTGTGGAAATGAAAGTAGAATAGCCTACACTTCAACTCTTTTTTAGCTCCTTTGTAGATGGCACAGTCTCTGCATACCAAGAATGTTACTCCCTTAAAGCAGCCTGAAAAATTCCACTACACTTCACTTCTAAAGGGCTTCAAGATATTTCTTTTGAAAATGCTTCTGGCATATTTAAAATAAATAGGATGCACTCTGCAGAGCAGTAGCAGTTGGTTTGATATCCCACTTACAATAAGGCTGCACCTTTTTTCCCCTCTACTTCCACTACAATGCTTGTCACTACCATTATTTCACCCTTGAGCAGTTCTTGCTCTTGGGTAAGTGGCTGCCATATTTTCAGTCATGTCTTTACATTAGATGTCAAATTCAGAGATGGAAGGGTATAAATTTAAACCATGACAGAGAATTTTAATTGCTATCTAGAAATGCTGTCTTCTTCTCAGGTAAATACTGTCTGTGTTTAAGTTTTGATAGGTGCTGTTTGCTCAGCTCTCCTGGATCATACTGCTCTGATTTTTCCCACCTTGCTTTTGAGCTTTACTAAGATAATTGAAGGTGTTCTTCAAGAGAGGAAGTGTTGCTCTAGGAGCTTTGTTGACTAGAATCCTTAAGCTCTTCTAATAGCAGTCAATCCTAGATCAAGATTCTTTATATAAATACTTTCCATAGTTCAGCAGAATGCTGATCTGTCTGTGAGTACAGTAGTGTGAGGTCACATAAAAATAGGCCACGCAAGTATGTCAAAGCATTCTATGTATTGGTAAACTAGGAAATGTCAAATGATGTGCTGCATTTGTCTACTTCAGCTGCTTGATCTTTGCTTGATTATGTCTAGTTCCAGCAAACAGTCAAGATCAAATGTGTATTTTTTTTTTTTAATCATGAATTTTTCAATAACTTCCTTCATAGTGGAATATTTCCTGTAAGTTCCTCAGGTTTGAGATGCTGGCATCTGCTTCTGTATGTTCCCAGATACCTGGCAGAGATCTTCATTTTCATTAGAATTGTAGGGAGCTTAGTACAGAGAAACAAAGACAGGTATAGCCATTAGCAAATTGCTTCTTTATCAGTCTTCTTTTTTGGTAGCCTTTATTAACTTGTCCAACAGTATCTGTCAGAATATCAAAGCTGTTCCTATTGGAAAGGATGATTCTACATGACCTGCAGTTCAACAAATTGACTAAGAACTCATTTCTCTAGACATTGGCTTCTGTTATCAAGTTGAAATACTTCCTTGATGAACTACTTCCTTGAGAAATACAGAAACTTATTGTAAAGGCAAGCCCAGTACTCGCCAAACATCTCTGAGTGTGCATAGAATCAGCCACTTGGATCTAGATCTGTGTGCCAGTGGCACAGAAACTCAGCAAGTTCTGGCCAGTGGCTAAGGGCTGCTTTGCTTTAATGGTTACCTACTATGCAAATGTTTTCTGTTTCTTTTTGTGCAGGATATCAAACCAGTCATTGATGGAATGGATGGGATTAAGATTTCTCAGGGGCTTGGACTACAGGACTTTGATTTGATCAGAGTTATTGGACGTGGAAGTTATGCCAAAGTTCTTTTAGTTCGGTTAAAAAAGAATGACCAAATCTATGCTATGAAAGTAGTGAAGAAGGAGTTGGTCCATGACGATGAGGTAAAAGTCTGTGTTAATTGCCTTCTGTTAGATATGTATGCTCTGACAAAACTCAATCAACTAAGAAAGCAGCCAAGGCTTTAGACAACATTTCTGTACAAGATTTAACTGACTTTTGAACTCCTTTGTCATAACCTGTCTGCAGGAAGCATCAAGATTAAATCTCAGTGAGTTGTCCCTCGTTCTAATAACAGTTATTGATAGTCTTAGAATTATGTGAGTATTCCAGCCTGGATATGCTAATCTTTAAGTGATGAGGTGAACAGGGCACTTCATTTTGAAAGAAAACAAAGATTTTTCTATTTTTGTTCTAGGCAAATGAATGTAGCTGCAGAGTGGTGTCTGTGTTTCAGAACAGGAGCTGAAACTGTTCTTCCAGTTGTGATGCATAGCATTTAGGTGCAAGTGACAGTACTCTGGAGTTCTTGTGGTGTTTGTTTGCTTGATGGGTTAAACCATATTGAGGTCACTATGGTTTAACTGATGACATGCCTTGATTTCCTTGGAGCCTTCAGTTTAACTCTTCTTGGCAGCAAGGCCTGGTTTCTCACTATACTTGTTGTCTCCAGGTTGCTTTGAAAGCTGGAAGGGTTTCTTGGAAATGCAGAATTTTTAGAACAATTATCTCTAGTTTCTTGGTAGGGTGCTGAGGGTGGAACATGAGCCATGCGTTGCATGGAGAGAGAGTAGCTACTTCTAAAAGCAGTTCTCTGTAAGGTTTAAACTGGTTGTAAGGCAAAATGATTAAATGCTGAGTTCTGCAGTACTGTGCTGGAGTCATTCATATTTTGATTAGGCTTTTATTATATGGTATTCATTGGGTATTCAGGATTTTTCCCCCTTTAAAGTATGAAACACTTTCTGTGATACTTCTAAGAATGGATTTGGTTGGACCAACTAATCAGGTTTTGAAAGGTGCATTGAATTAATTTTTTGCTTTCAGGCAAGAAGAAGAAATTCTGTTTGAACCTTTTGAAAGCTGGGGGTTCCCATCATGTTACTGGCTTGAGTTGCTTCAGCCTTAGGATTGTTCCTCCAAGAGAACTGAATTAATTTTTCTGAGGCAGTGTATCAAATATTGTGGATCTCTTTTTTTCATGGCTTCTGTGCAGACCTTTCTAAACAGTTAAGAAACTTTTGAAGATACATAATTGAGTTTAAATGATCTTAGGGGGTTTGTCTTTCTGAAGAGCACATACACCAACCACAGTATGTGTAAGAGAGCATAGATGTTCATAATTTGTGTTCTGGGAATACCCCCAGTGGTCATCCAGCTGGAGTTCTGATTGTTCAATTACTCTATTTCAGGATATTGATTGGGTACAGACAGAGAAACATGTGTTTGAACAAGCATCCAGTAACCCATTCCTAGTTGGTTTACATTCATGCTTTCAAACAACAAGTCGGTAAGAAAGATCTGACCTTCTTTTGTTTTGGAAACCTTGATGATTGTGCTAATTGCTGCTCACAAAGCAAACGTCATCGCTGCCCACAACCAGGCAGCAACTCTTGGGAAGAGGCATTAATAGCAGGGACTCACTGCTGCAGCCAAGCCAGTTTTTGAGGGGTAGCTTAGCCATTGCGGTGTGGAGAAGGCTGAGTTGTCTGGGTCCAGATCTGAACAAGCAAGAGGAGGAACTGAACTGTCTCTGAGCGCAGGCTGTGTGGCTCCAGGAACAGGAGGGTGGTAGAGGGATAAAACAGAGCTTTGTGGGAGAGTTTATAATGTCAGATTGTACTGAGGAGGACCAAGCTGCACTTCTTCATTCTTCAGCAGGCTTTGGGTGTGTGGGGGGGTTTGTGGTTTGCTCAGGACCATCTCTTTCACAGACACCTGTTTACAGTTCACTTTGATGCCTGGTGCCATATGTATCATAACCAGAAGCTAGAAGTCACTCTGGCTTACTTGAATGGCCTGCAGTGGAGAGTGCAGACAGTTAGAAGCGAGTTTTAGTGGATCTAGGAGTAATCACCTGTTGATGCCAATAGGTATTATCCACTTCTGACATAGCCATGTCTTCAGCCCCCAGCCTTTCAACCCCTTAGTGGTTATAGTCACGGGAAATAGCATTTTCCTAGCAGGGCAAATATAGCTAAGATGAAGGAATTAAAGAAGCTGTATGAGGAGAGTTTTGAAGGTACATGGATTGGGAATATTTTTGGAGTAGGGAGAAAAAAATGATCTCCAAAAGCAACTGACTGAGAATTTCACAGAAAGAAATCTCTCTTGCAGACAGAAGAATAAAACTTTAGGAAGGGCTTAAAATATTTGGAGGTTTAACAAACTGTTGTGAAAGGCTCTTTAAGTTAAACCAACATTCACAAACCTCCTCTGCAAATAGTAAGTAATATTTGATATCTAATATAAAAATTCAAGTGGTTGGGCAGGGTGAAGTGTTAGGAATGAGGCTTCTTATTAATATTGAAACAAGCAAAAGAGCTGAAGTCAGCGACAGAAAGATCCTCTGCCTTCCACTTTCTGGTAGCAATGCTGACATAGTTGAGGAGCAGAAATAGAAAAAGAAATATGCTGAACATAGCCAAAACTTTCTGCATTCCTGCTGTGCCTTTAGGAGTTCTATTTCTGCAGCCTAGCTTCTCCTTACAATGAAACTAGAGTTGTTGTTTGTGACTTCAGCCATTTTTCTGTCAGGGTGATGAATTCACAATTTGGTTATATCTGTAGCGCTCTAAAATCACAATTCTGACCTCCTTACAGCAGAGAGAAACACTAAACTGGTTCCAGGTGTAAATTCATTACCATCACATAGTGTTATCTGGCCCAAAGAAAACAAGTTGTAAGATGAGAATGGTTTGTGTGCAAGTGCTTCAGCATGACACAAGGAGCCTTAAATTGCAGGTTCTGAATGGTGATGACACAGGAAGCTTCTAAAGAGGATAGGAAAATTGGAATATCAGGAATGCTGTAATAAAATCCTCATGGCTGTGTGTGTTTACTGTTTGTTTCATTGTGGTTTAGTGTTTGTATCTTTCTGGGAAGGCTACTGCAAGACTTGGAAGTAGGATTTTTTTTTTTCCTGGATTAATTTTCTGGATGTAACCAGAACTTTTTTCCTGGTTTACCTTTTAAGTTTTTAACATTTTCTGTTTCAAATGAAGATTCCTTCTCAAAGGAAAACCAAACATCTTCAATGGTTGCCATTTAGAACGGTGTGAGAGACTGAAGCTGTGTTTTTTTCCAGTGTGTGGATGTATGGAAAGGCATTTTCAACTCGTGGAAAATGAGATGCATAAGGAAATTCTGCTCCAACCTTCCTAAGAAGCTGCCACTCGGCATGTTTCTATCCTGTAGGTCTCTCTGACCTTGGCAGCATTGCCTGGGTCATATTTTCCCTGAGATGAAACCCTTCCTGCAAACTCTAATAGCAGTCTTTCTGTATGGCTGATGCCACCTCTAGCTCTTCTTTTTTTTCCCCTGCTGACTTTTCTCTTGTTTGTTTTGAGAAGACTGTTTCAAAACCTTGTTCTCCAGAGGAACTAATGAGCCTTTATGCTGTGTTTTCTTTGCCTGTAAGAAATCAATCTGGAAGCCTAATTCAAGACTAGGGAGTGCAAATGGCTCAGATCGGAAGGATAGGAGAAGGTTGTTGTGTGTGTTTGTTTTTTAGAGAGTTTCCTTGGAATCCATTAATTGTATTATATACTTTCAGATTGTTTCTTGTCATAGAGTATGTCAATGGGGGAGACCTCATGTTTCATATGCAACGGCAAAGGAAACTTCCAGAAGAACATGCAAGGTATTTCACTAACACTGAGAGTGGCTTTCTTGTGCTGTGGAGCTGTAATGTTGTAGGAAATGCTTTCAGACTTTATTCCATGAAAGAATGTGAGCAGCAAAGAGAACAAAAGGTTGATTCCTATGTGTAGACTGTGCTGGTGCTGCTCTGGGAGAAAGTGCTGCCAGTACCTGAAGAGCTCCTACAGGAAAACTGCAGAGGAACTTTTCATGAGGGTATCTATAGGACAAGGGGGAATGTTTTGAAGCTGAAGGGGAGCAGGATTAGACTAGAACTGAGGAAGAAGCTCTTCACTAGGAGAGCGGTGAGACTGGGAGAGGTTGCCCAGGATGGTTCTGGATGCCTCCTCCCTGAGGTGTTTAAGGCCAGGTTGGATGAGCATTTGAGCAACCTGGGCTAGTGGAAAGTGTCCCTGCCCCTGGCAGGAGGGTTGGAACTGGATGATGTTTAAGGTCCTTTCCAACCTAAGCCGTTCCATGCTAGTATTTTGAAGGATAGGTGCTGTTTGAAGAGAAAGCTTTTGATGAGTAGTAACAGTTATTCCTATTTATTTTTGTTTATTACTTCATTTTTAGGTAGTGCTTCTTTGATCTGTTGATGGAAGATGTAGCTTTGCTACTTATTCTGGTCTTATGTTGAATTAATAAAGTCTTGGTAGGAGAAGATGAAAAATGTATTTTGCATGGCTTTGCACTACACAGACTCTCACTGGAACCTTTAATAAGCTGTAAATAAAGAGCTCCTGTGTCATACTTGGGATTGTCAGAGAAATTTGTGAGGATGAAGAATGAATATTAATTCATAAAATGAAACCAATTTTGTGTATTTAAGGAATGGTTTTACAACATAAGAAATCAGTGAGCTTATGAATAAATGTCTGTTGGCATATAAGAGCTGACTCTCAAGAGACATTTTAAGAAGAGATGTTTTCAGGTGCCCCAGCTATTGTGCAGTCTTGGTGCTAACATCTATTTTCTCCACTCTAATTTCAGGTTTTATGCTGCTGAAATTTGTATTGCTCTAAACTTCCTTCATGAACGAGGCATCATCTACAGAGATTTAAAACTAGACAATGTTCTTTTAGATGCGGAGGGTCACATCAAGCTAACGGATTATGGCATGTGTAAGGTAGGCTTTCTCTTCCCTTTCTTCTGTCACTCAGTAGTGCATCTCTCTGGTTATGATGCCAAACACTGCATCCAGTCACGTTAAGACAAAACTGGCCATTTATCCTTAACGTTTGTGTTCTTGAGCCCAGAATTTGGGGGTGGAATAGAAACTTCATTGTGACAAATGCCTGGTGAAGAACAGAACCAGGCTTATAATGTTTTCCTTCATGCATTTCAAGTGCTGAAGGGCTTTCTGGGGACAATGAAACTGGGATTGTGTTGATTTTGAAAGTGCAAGGAGTGAGTAAATAGTGCTAGTTTTTATGTAGGTTATTTCAGAACATGTTTAAGGCATCTTTTGGTGACATAATGAGGACAGCTTTATCTCATTTCCTCCTCAGAACAGAAATTGCACCAACTTCTAAGAATGCTACACTGTTTCTCCACCATCAGATTCATTCCTAAAAGGAGTTTGGGTTTTTTTTTTTCCCCATCTATTTCAGAAGGACTTCCAAATTGGTTTTGATCTGAAGATTTTTAAATCTATTTGTAAATAGTGAGAAAAATGTTACAAGTGTGTTTTTGACTTGGCTTTCATTAATTAATTTGCTGTGAAGCCCTAAGCCAGGTTTGAGCACTAGAAGTATTTATTTTGCCTGTTGTGAAAAGAAGGTCTTTAGACCTCCTAAGTGACTTGGTTTTATAAGTCTAATTAAATTAATTGCCCAGAAAAATAGGTCAGCTTTTAACTTACAGAATGATTTATGCCTGTAGGAAGGTTTGGGCCCTGGTGACACTACAAGCACTTTCTGTGGGACACCAAATTATATTGCACCAGAGATCCTCAGAGGAGAAGAATATGGTAAGCTGTGACTCAACAATTTGTAGTTGTAATCAATTGCAAAGCAGTGTTGTTATTTGTGACCTCATCAGATGGTCAGTGGGTTCAATCTGTCATTTAGCTACAAGATACTAAAATGTTCAACTTTAAGATAATAAATCTGAGAATTTTCAGTTTAGGTGACTTGAACTCTCCCTGAGACACTGCTCTCAGGCAGGTTTCTGCAAACTTTGCTGCAGGTTGTTTGTAATCCCAATGCAGCACACTCCGACAGTGTAAGTTGTGATGGCTTCAGTGGAAGCAGAGAATTTCAGCCTCTGTTTAGGGGAGTTAACAACTCACTTCAAGGAGTCCTGGCTGAAAGTCTGCTTTGCACATACTTGCAGGGTTCAGTGTGGACTGGTGGGCTCTCGGGGTGTTGATGTTTGAAATGATGGCAGGAAGGTCTCCATTTGATATTATTACTGACAATCCAGACATGAACACTGAAGATTACCTCTTCCAAGGTACAGTCATTTTGATATTTAGTTTTTTTGTGGTTCCTGGGGGGAAGAAATAATGGAAATCAGCAGTTCCAGTAGGACAGTTAGGTTTTCCTTTTCCACTGTTACCTACAGTACCTCTACAGGCAGCTATGGGATAAGGGGCCTGAATCAGGAACAGTGTGGACAGCAGAACAGGGGAGCTTATTCTGCCCCTGTACTCAACGCTGGTCAGACCACACCTTGAGTACTGTGTCCCGTTCTGGGCTCCTCAATTCAAGAGAGATGTTGAGGTGCTGGAAGGTGTCCAGAGAAGGGCAGCAAGGCTGGGGAGGGGCCTGGAGCACAGCCCTGTGAGGAGAGGCTGAGGGAGCTGGGGGTGTGCAGCCTGCAGAAGAGGAGGCTCAGGGCAGACCTCATTGCTCTCTACAACCACCTGAAGGGAGGTTGTAGCCAGGTGGGGTTGGTCTCTTCTGTCAGGCAACCAGGGACAGAACAAGGGGACACAGTCTCAAGTTGTGCCAGGGGAGGTCTAGGCTGGATGTAGAAGGAAGTTGTTGCCAGAGAGGGTGATTGGCATTGGAATGGGCTGCCCAGGGAGGTGGTGTCACTGTCCCTGGAGGTGTTCAGAAAAGCCTGAATGAGGCACTTAGTGCCATGGTCTGGTTGATTGGCTAGGACTGGGAGCTGGGTTGGACTGGATGAGCTTGGAAGTCTTTTCCAACCTGGTTGATTCTGTGAATAGTTCTAGTTCGTCATCCCAAGAATTTATTTTGTTGGACTCAGATGAAATGATTTGGAGTTAGAAAGTCTTAAGATAAAATACTTCTTTAAGATGTCCACTGTTTGGAAATTACAAACAATGTGGAGGATATCTTTGTTAGAAGGAAATCTGTAGGCTGATTTTTTAAACTTCAGTGCTAGAGGAGAGGAGGATCTTTCTTGACAGAAATAGATAGCTCCAAATAACTTTTATTTTTGGTGGTCTTTTCACTTCTAATGAAATGAATGTAATTTTCTTATCATTCATGCAATTTCGTTAATCATCCCAATTTCCAGTGGTAACAGACTTAAATCCTAGAGGGTTTGTATTGAAATCATGGCCAGTGCCATGAAGGAGGAAGTTCTTGCCAGAGAGAGTGATTTGCCATTGGATTGGGCTGCCCAGGGAGGTGGTGGAGTCACCCTCCCTGGAGGTGTTCAAGAAAAGCCTGGATGAGGCACTTAGTGCCATGGTCTGGTTGACTGGATAGGGCTGGGTGCTAGGTTGGACTGGATGAGCTTGGAGGTCTCTTCCAACCTAGCTGATTCTATTCTAAGCAAGAACCAGGATTGCTGATTTTAAACCTGTTTTTAAACCTCTGACAGTTATTCTGGAGAAGCCAATCCGGATTCCAAGGTTTCTTTCTGTCAAGGCTTCCCATGTGTTAAAAGGATTTTTAAACAAGGTAAGTAACATTTTCTTATTTTTAGCATCTGAGATCTGGAAGTCAGAGCTTCCTGTTGAAAGCAATAGAGTTAAGAAGTTAATCTGCTTATTGTTAACAAAATCTATAAACCTTGGTATCCTGTGTGTTAAAAAACCCTCACTTCTTAGTTCCTGATTTGCTGAGGGAATTCCCTAGCACAGGCTTGATCTAAAAGCCTGCACCTAGCTGAAAAAAAAAACCCTATAGGTTTGTTGTTAAACTTTTTCCTCTGATGTTCATTGCTCATTTCATTAAGCTGATGGAAAGCCATAAAACCATTATGGTTTGTAATGGAGAAAAGAAGGCTATGAATTAGACACTGCTGAAGAAGTTAGCAGTGTTTTAAAGTGGAGAAGTTGCAAAACATTATATTAAAATGGGATTTTGAACAAATTCTAATTAAAAGAGAACAAAAATCCCGTGGTGGCTGTGATATGTTTATCGTAGCAGCAGTCTGCATAGCAACAAGGAGTGCTGGAGTTGTGTATGTGGGCTTTGAGAGATGTGGACTGCCAGTGGCTCAGAATGTGACCTGACTTTCTCTTTCCCACAGGACCCCAAAGAGAGGCTTGGTTGTCAGCCACAGACAGGATTCTCTGATATCAAGTCTCACACATTTTTCCGCAGCATAGACTGGGACCTGGTAAAAACATTTCTGTTTCTCTGTGATTCAACAGCAGTAGATCCTTTGAGTTCATTAATAACCTGCCTGTGCAGCAACCCCATTAAATTCAGTGACAATCAAACCCGTAAATGCAGAGGCCATTGTGCCTTCTCCAGGTGATGGAGTCCATAATAGAAACAAGCTTTATTTCCTGACCCCAAGTCTGGCTTGCTTCCAGACTCCAAGACTGGTTCCAAGTTGTGGGTATCATATTTAAAATAGATGATGAGTTTTCAAACCCAAGTGGAAGCGTTGGTGGCACCGTTTATTCCTCAGCTTCTATTTGTAGGTTCTACCAACTCACGAGCTGGGTTCTGCTGCTGTAGAATGTACCCAGCATATGTGCAGGGTGCCTGCAGTTGTAGTCTGGAGGGCTGCACAGATTGACAGTGTCAGAATTCAGGGCCTTACTCTTCTGGGGGTCATTTCCTATAGTTCTGTCAGTGAATGTTTAGAGCTCCACTGAAGGAGCAAGAGTGGAGTAGCAGAGACAGCCTGTTCCAGCCCTTCATTTCTCTGGTTAGTTAGAAACCTTTCTGCCTTGACAAGGTTAGTGAGTCATCTTGATGCAGCCAACAGGGAGGTAAGGTGTCATGAAACCTTTTTAGATCCAGCCATGGAGAAGGAGGTGCTTCAGAGCAATGAAGTGTTTGTAATCTGCTGGCAGTTAAAAGGGAAAAGACTGAATTTTGAAATGACATAATTATTTTTCATCAGGCTTACTCAGGTAGGTAACAGGGTTTAGTATCATGAGTGGGCTTGAGCAGGATCAGGCCCTTTTTAAGGATGTGGTTATTTTAAATGGCTCTCTGTTACTTGGGAGGAGTTGGAAGGGACCTCTGGGAGATTTGAGACCGACCCTCGCTGCCAAGGCAGTCTCACCTAGAGAAGGTCACACAGGAACATCTCCAGGTGGGTTTTGGATGGCTCCAGAGATGGACACTCCACCACCTCTCTGGGTAGTCTGCTCCAGCACCCTTAAAGAAGTTCCTCTTTGTGTTTAAATGGAAGCTCTTATGGTCAAGTTTGTGCCTGTTCTTGCCTTGTCAGACTGGTCCTGTGCTCTTGACAACTACCCTTTAGGTATTGACCAGCAGAGCTGAGATCCCCCCTACTTCAGCCTGCTCTTCTCCAGACTAATAAGTCCCCATTCTCAGTTTTTCCTCATTAGAGATTTTCCAGTCCCCTCAGCATCTTCCTAGCCCTTTTTTCTCTTTTGCTGGTGGTGTGAGGGGAGGCTGTAGCTCACAGTGAAGCAGATGACTTGCATTTCAGTGGTTTTGCAAACATAAAACTTGATTGAAATAATTTTTTTTCAAGTTGTGCTTGCTTCTGTCTTTATTGTAGGGAATGATCACAGAAGTGACATCCTTGTGTTTATTGGCACTTGAGCAATGAAACAGCTCTGTCAGGAGCACTGCCTTATCAGCACTGCTTTTTTTAATACCTCATGGAACGGTGCAAAAATAGGCACATAATATTTTTATAGTCCTAGGAAGCCTAGAGAAGTGTAGAGTGTAGAAGAAGCAGGCAGGCAGAAGTGCCTGCAATCATACAAGAAAGGGCCAGAGGAGAGAAAGCTGCATGGAGATATTTTAACTTTAAGGCCTGCTGCTCAGTGCTTCCTTGTTAACCTTCTTCAGTGTTGTGGTGTACCTGATGTGTGCAGGATACCATGAAGACTGCCTTTAATGCTGTCAGAAATTCTTTGATTTGTCTTCTCCCTTAAGTGTTATTTTTATGTTGGCTACCTAATGTTGCTGTAATGCAACTTGCTTGTGTTTGAGCCTAAGTTCAGAGTTTCTGTTGTTCTGTGCAGTGTTTTGAGAGGAGGGGAAGAGAGAAGACTGAATTTGTGTTTTGTTTCTTGGTACAAGAAACTCTTAATTGCAGTTGGTACTTCTGGGGCAGTATTTCTGATTTGAAATTTGATGGATTTTTGTTCATTTTGTTTGAATATTTGATGTTGAATATCTGTTTGAAAAAACTAACATGATCCCAGGCTGCATCAAGAGCAGTGTGGGCAGCAGGGCAAGAAAAGAGATTCTGTCCCTTCCTTCTTCGCTGCTGAGGTCCTACCTCACATATGGCATCCAGGTTTGCTGTCTCCAGCATCAAAAGAACACAGACCTGGTGGACAGAGTCCAGGAGTCCAGAGGAGGCCACAAAGATGATCCAAGAGCTGGAGCACCTCTGCCATGAGGATGGGATGAGGGAGCTGGGGTTGTACAGCCTGGAGAAGAGAAGACTTTGGGGGACCTGAGAGCTGCCTTCCAATATCTGAAGGGATCCTACAGGAAAGCTGCAGAGGGACTTCTCATGAGAGTGTCTAGAGACAAAACTGGGAGGAATGGTTTGAAGCTGAGGGAGAGCAGGGTTGCGCTGGAGCTGAGGAAGAAGTTCTGCAGTACAAGGGATGCTTCCTCCCTGGGGTGCTCAAGGCCAAGTTGGATGGGGCCTTGAACAACTGAGTCAGACTGAGAGGCGTCCATGCTTATGGCAGGGAGGTTGGAGTAGATCATCTCTGAGGTCCTTTCCAACGTGAGCTATTCTGTGATGCTCTGATTAATGGGAAGATTTAAGTGGTTGTGCTCTTGGTTTGTGATGTGATTAGGGCAGTGCTGCTCAGGAGGATTTGAAATGTCAGATACATTTGAAGCTATGTTCCTATAAAGAGTGTTGGGAAATGTATTCAAGAGAAAATGAACAAATCCTTTGGATGCTTTTCCAGTTATTAGAATGTTCTTTGAAATGCAGGCAATGAGTTGAAATGATTTTGACTTAAAAGCTTTTCCAAGTCTTTTCAAGTTGAAGCAGAAGGAAACAAGAGTCTAATGTTGACTAAAAATTCTTTCTGTGTGAACCTCCAGTTAATTGGAGAAGGCAATAATGGTGAAGTGAACATTATACCAGAAACATTTTTGTCCTGCTGTTAGTCATCTGAGTTGTGTGGCACAGCCAAGAACATTTTTGATTACTCACTCCATGTGTAGGGTGGTTTAACAGTGGGCAGGGAAGTACCAAGACAACCTTTTTTTATTATTATTTTAAATTCTACAGTATTTTTTCCCTCAGTTGATGAAGTTTCTTCTTACCCTAGTGCCTGTTTTTATGGTATTTATCCATTCTGTGCAGAAAAAACCCTATAAATCCGTGGTTGCTGTTCAGAGGAGCTGTACCAACATATTTTTCACCTATTTTCTGAAGTGAAGGCTGCAGGTTCACTCTGTTTTCTTTAAGAGTGCTTTTATGCTTTGCTGAGTGTAAGATAAAAGAGGCAGTCTGATGTTTAACAGCTACTTGAATGCCTTGCTGTTGAAATGTTAATGCACAGCTAGGACTGACTCACAGTGGCAGTCTTGCCACCCTGCTGCAGTTTTTAACTATTCATTTTTTAACTATCCTTTCTTGTTGCCATGCTCGTTTGGCAGGATTTAATGGTGTCCTTCTTACGACTTGGACTTCATAGTGCTTACTAGACCTAGTAACTGAAGGGATGTTGTTGAATGGGGATTCACTTCCCAGTGAATTCCTGGTTTCCTCACATCTCCACCTGTGCTGGTCACACTGGTGTCTTAACCCTGGAATATATATATAACATGTCCAGAGAAGGGCAACGAAGCTGGCAAGGGGCCTGGAGCACAGCCCTGTGAGGAGAGGCTGAGGGAGCTGGGGGTGTGCAGCCTGCAGCAGAGGAGGCTCAGGGCAGAGCTCATTGCTGTCTGCAGCTACCTGAAGGGAGGCTGTAGCTGGGTGGGGCTGGTCTCTTCTGCCAGGCACCCAGCAACAGAACAAGGGGACACAGCCTCAAGTTATGCCAGGGGAGGTCTAGGCTGGATGTTAGGAGAAAGTTCTTGCCAGAGAGAGTGATTGGCATTGGAATGGGCTGCCCAGGGAGGTGGTGTCACTGTCCCTGGAGGTGTTGAAGCCAAGCCTGGCTGGGGCACTTAGTGCCATGGTCTAGTTGATTGAAGAGGGCTGGATGATAGGTTGGACTGGGTGATCTTGGAGGGCTCTTTCAACCTAGTTGATTCTATGACTCTAATTCTATGAATGCAGCATTTTTCTGGTTGATCACTTTTTGCTGTTTGTGCCAAGCACAGGATGGTGATGCCCTCCCTGGTCCTAAAACCAGGTTTCTTATCCCTGTTGGTAATGCAAGTAATCATTTTTGGTTAACTACTTTTCTCTTGCATTATGCTTACCTGTTGGTTTAGATGATGGAGATTGCAGCTCTGGCTATTTTTTTGTTTAACTGAATATATAAACTTTAAGTTAAAATGTTGGCATCTGTGCTACTACAAATTGGACAGATTTTTGTCTCTGAGGTTTTGAAGCTATTTGTAATTTAATTGTGGTTAAAAAAAGTCTCTGCAAGCTGTATATCTTGTGTACACTTTACTGAATGTCTTTTCACAACTGTTAAATCATACAAATGGGACAATCTTGCCTGTGATAGCACTGCCTTAGGTAATGATAGGAAAATAAGCTAGTTCTGTGTGCTCTGCAGAAGGGAATGAAATTGCTCCATTTTCTTGTCAGCATCTCTCTTATGTCTGCTATGAAAACTCACAGCTTTGCTGCCTCACTCTGTCCTGGAAACGCTTTCACACAAAGTTCAAATGTGTTCAGCCAGACTGAAGGAGAAACCATTTCTTGAAAAGAAGCTGGACAGGAGCTGGATCTATAGGAAAAAAGCCTAAATAAGGAGGAGGGAGTACAGGGCTTCAGCCTTTCCTGACATCTATCCAGGAAAATCCCTGTCACCTCCCTGCAGATTAAAGGGCTGTGTTCCTTAAAGAGTGTTCTTTCTCCCTAGGCACATATCCTACATAACAGCATGCTGGGACAGATTAATCACTCTGGTCTGTAGCAACATAACTTAAGATACTTTGAGAGGAGAAAGCATAATGGAAGCTTTCTTGAAACCGTGTGGGATCTGAATTGCAAATAGGTACATTGCCTCTCAGCTCAGAAGGGACATTATCAAATGATCTGGCTGGGGAACTTGTTAGCTGTCAGTGATAGCAGATGACCCTCATGGTCTCCGAATTGGTTGCTGAATTCCCTGTACTCCGAACAGACTATTCCATGTCCCTTGCTGAGTTCTGGTCTCAGTGGGATCAATGTGCCAATACCTTAAATTTCCCACGGCAGAAAAACGAATAATTTCCCCAAAGCAAAGTAAATGTTGGAAATTGATGAGATACGTCCACGTGGGAAGGTTTTAACCCAAGGCTCTGTTGGGATTTGTTAATGTATTAAACAAAATGGGGAGGGAACAAAGGTTTGTATCCATAGGAATGTGTTCTGTACTGATGGGGTCCTTTAGCTTGCCGCACTTCTGACTCGGAAGGTGTTGGTAGACTGCTTCAAACAGTGGAGAAAGTGAATGGAAACCTAAATAGTGTGGTGGATTGTTCGAGCCTCGGAAGGAAGACTTAGCTGCGGCAGGGCTGGAGAGCTGGTGTAGCTTTAACCGATAGAAGAGGAAGCAGGAGGAGTGCAAACTGCAGCTGCAGTTTCTGTAGAGGGGATCACACCTTTCTGGCAGCTTCACAGGGATTTACGGGAAGTTGGGCTTTGCTTTTGCAG
The DNA here is from genome assembly GCA_013400475.1 of Tricholaema leucomelas. NCBI lineage: Eukaryota > Metazoa > Chordata > Aves > Piciformes > Lybiidae > Tricholaema lacrymosa > Tricholaema leucomelas. The sequence goes on from WAAF01006604.1 coordinate 343,166, forward strand.
GAGCAGATAGCAAACGAGGATTCAAAAGATGTTCTGATGTTTCTCTAGCGGAACGGTGACCTCCAGTGGCCACCAAGGCTCCCCCTGCTGTACGTAGCACGTAGGGCGTAGCAGATCAGATGTTGCTCAGGCTGCTGCCTGTCTCCGGCAAAGCCAATGCCAAAAGCTTCACAAAAGAGGACAGATGGTTCCTAATGCTCCTAGCCTGCACTGTTTCGCTGATCAGCAACAGAACAAGGGGACGCAGTCTCAGGTTGTGGCGGGGGAAGTATAGGCTGGATGTTAGGAGGAAGGTCTTCCCAGAGAGTGATTGGCATTGGAATGGGCTGCCCAGGGAGGTGGTGGAGTTGCTGTCCCTGGAGGTGTTCAAGAAAAGACTGGATGAGGCACTTAGTGCCATGGTCTGGTTGATTGGCCAGGGCTGGGTGCTAGGTTGGACTGGATGAGCTTGGAGGTCTCTTCAAACCTGGTTGATTCTATGACTATCCCTGGTGAGGGAGATAAATGAGTTTCCCGTTCCTGTGGCAGGAGATGTTGTGTGCAGCTGTATTCATGGTCAAATTTGAAATGCAGAATACAATCCTGGGCTGCTTTAGCTGTGTGGGTGGTGAGAACTGCTTGCTGTTAATGCTTGCTTTACCCCTGTGGCTAGCCATTGATTGGGAGGCAAATACTGCTGATGGTTTTGCTTTGTGCTAGAGCTGACATTAACAAATAAGCCTGGTCATGGCTATTTGACATAATCTAAGAGGCTGCCTTTATAGGAGGCAACTTTAAAGCTTATAAAAGGGAGAAATGAGTTATGTTGGGAGAGCATCTTGGCCTGAATGGAAAGCTTCTGCAGGATGCTCTTTGTGGAAACTGTTGAGCTTGATGTATGTAGTGACATTTCTTTATATATAGGGAAAGATACCTGGGAAACAACTTTTTTTGTGTGTGATCATAAAGGTCAAAGGTTATCAGAAATTAATGCAGTTTTAGGATTTGGTACTGAAAATACAGCACTAGGATAAACAGAATGAATGAATAAATACTATTCAGTGTCAAAATCTGCCACAAATGTTAGCTTGTGTTTAAGGTGCTTGTATTAAACTCTCCTGGGGTGACTTCTCTGTGCAGGTACCCTAGAGCCCAGCTGTGCTGATGTTATGTGGGTGGTTTGTAAACATTCCATACTTTAACTTTTCCCATTCTGTTTTGTTCTTAGCTGGAGAAGAAGCAAGCCAGCCCTCCCTTTCAGCCTCAGATCACAGATGACTATGGCTTGGATAACTTCGACACACAGTTCACCAGTGAACCTGTGCAGCTGACCCCAGATGATGAGTATGTGTTGCTTTTGTCCCCAGATGCCATTGCATGTTAAGAAATGAACTTAGTAATTACTTGGAAATGACTAAGAGCCTCTGTACTTGGCATCAGAACATAGTCAGGTTAAAGTAAACTTCTCATGCTCCCTGTGTGGCAGAAGGCTGCCTGGCATTACACTGGAGGTCCAGAAAGCAGCACTGGTGTGCTGTGGAGCGCTTACCTGACACTGAAAGAAGAGATAGTTTGATTCATGACCAGGGCAGCTTGCACTTATGTACTAGGGGGAAACAACTGATGTACATCTCCTTGCCTCTCCGAATAACCTTGAGATGGCAGGAAAATCTTACAGGAAGCTATGAGCTAAATGGAAAAATCTTGCAGGAAGACAGAGTTGCTTTTAACAAAGGAGCTTAAAGGCTGTAATTGCTGTGCATAAAGGAAGAAGTTCCTTCAGTACAAGGTGGCACAGAAGGCGACAGGGTGTAGTTTTGGTAGGCAAATGAGAGAGTTGGCTTGCCCAAACTCATTAAGAGAACAATTGGGCAGAGTTTTGAGGGTTTACTGCAGTCTGAAGACTCAAAACCGGAACTGACCATATACTTCTGCAAGGTGTTTTGTTGTTATGGGGAGGAAAAAGTACAGCAACAAAGCCAGCTGCAGTTGGTAGCACTAAATCCATGCTTTCCCTTGTTTTTCAGGGATATAATCAAGCGAATAGATCAGTCAGAGTTTGAAGGATTTGAATACATCAACCCGTTGTTACTGTCAACAGAAGAAACGGTATGAAGGAGTGACACCTTAGCTGGGGACAGTGTGAATGACCTTTCCATTTATCCTTAACTACAGTATATGCATGCGAGGCTGGGGACTGTAAGAATTTGGAAGGAGACCAATGATTAAAAACAAAAACAAATTGCTGCTGAAAATCAAAGAAGAGAACAATGATTTTGGTGGGTGTCTTCTGCCACTTAGTGATTCTTAAGTTCTGGGCACTGACACAACTGGCTTCATTAATGAAGGAATTTGCATTTTTCGTGCCTGTTTTGATGAAGGATTAAAACGTTCATTGCATCCCTGCATAAGGAGAGCCTGAAAAAAACTTTGGAGAGCCACAAGAGTTTCTACAGACATTGGATGCAATGAGCTACCAATTGAAGAATATTTCAGTGTAACATCCTGAAGAATAAAATGTATTACGGTGGTGTTGAAGCTTATTTTTTGATGCCTTTTTTTCACAAGTGGTACCTGTCTAAACGTCTCAGATGTATTTAAAAGGAGTTGTGTTTTATTAGCAATCAAAACATAAATTTGGGTACAAGATTTAAGTGCCTAAATGGATAAAACTGCATTGAAGAATTTATTGCGTATTTGGAACGTTCTTAAACCTGGTAAGTTCTGCTTGTTAATACTAAGTAACCATTTACACATGAAACATCTAGCTCCCAGCTGCAGCCTACTGTTTATTTGCATCTTGATAGACTTTGAAATGCAGAGTGACTCAGCAATATTAAGTCTGAATTGGAGTTTACAGGATGGGTTTCAAAAGCTCTTAACGCTCCAAATAGACCAAAATGTATAAATTGAAGGGAAAACAAAACCCAACCTAAATTTGCACACCGAGGATTTGTGAGGATACTGAAGCAGTGCCTACACCTGCAGTGATGTCGTGTTCTAGCTTTAGTTTTTTTGAGAAGTGTTTTTATCAAAGGTACAAACGTTCAGAAATGGAGCAACAGCATCATGAAGCATAGCCTTAAAGTTTAGTCAGTCTAGAATAACGATCATAGCAACTCCACTGTCCTGATGAAGCACACCTCCTACTTCTGATAAACTCTCGCTCAGTTCTGTTTTACTAACTCTACCTAAGAGAGTGGAATGTTTGGGTGAAATGATCTGCATCCAAGTAGTAAATTTTGTAATTAGTATCTAAGAAATTGGCTAAAGCAAAAGATAATGATCAAATCCCTTCTGGTAGAAGGTGGGAAGGGAGGGTGTTGAGGACAGGCGAAAGGGTCAGTTTCTCAGCTGGAAAAGCTCACCTTGCTACATATGAAGATTAGTAAGTGCACATTGCTGTCTGCAACATCAGATTCTGTCAAGATCTCCCTGCCTCTGAGGAACAATGGCAGAGGCAGTGTTTCTTCCTGCTAGATTTTGGGTTAACTATATCTTGTAGGCTGTAGAGACTGGGGGGAAATTTACATAGGAAGTTAAAAGAAAAAAAAGGAGAAACCCTGTGCCGTGACATCTCACCTGGTTTGGTGTAAACTGCAGGAGAAATTGCAACACTTTGACTTTCTTTCCATTAACATATGGTTTTCTCAGGGTACAGCATTGCATTAGGTGCTGAACATCTTTCGGATTCACATCCAAGTCATGAGGTGCTAGGACCAGACTGCCAAAACATTGTTTAAAACCTTCAATTAATCACTGATTAACAATCCACATTTTGTATCCCCTCGTTAGCCACAATTAGGCAGAGCTGTGGTGGTTTAGTTGTTTTAATCCCATGCAGATTTACGTTGTGGGTTTCTCTCTGTTGGACTGTAGCTTTTCATACAAAGCAAAGTGTGTTTTAATCAGCACTAAATAATTTAACCTGTAAGAAGTACTTGCCTCAAATGCCTGGACTTCAGATACTTTATCTACTAAAGGAAACCCTTACCTTTTGAATCTGGCAATTATTTAATTGCTCCTTTATTTTTCCCCCCTCCTCCCTGGTTTTATTTACTCTGAGTAATTTCCCCCTCCTTCTCCCTGGCTTTATTTACCCTGTAATTTTTTCCCCCTTCTCCCTGGCTTTATTTATCCTGAATAATTTCCCCCCCTTCTCCCTGGCTTTATTTATCCTGAATAATTTCCCCCCCCCTTCTCCCTGGCTTTGTTTACCCTAATTTTCCCCCCTTCTCCTTGGCTTTCTTTACCCTGAATAATTTTTTTCCCCCTTTTCTCTGGCTTTATTTACCCTGAATAATTTTTTCTTTCAGTCTTTTCACCTCCCTTGGTACAAATAGTAATCAGTAGTTATCAGAGTGAGTGCAGGCAGCTCATGAATGGAAACATGACAGATTCAGCTGTCCTTTGACAGGCCAGGGCATAGGACTTCAAAATGGAAATATGAGAAATATGGGTTGGGGCTTTTTTTAACCTTTTTTTTTTCCTAGGTTTCAGAACATTTTGGGAGGGAGGGAAGGAAGAGCAGAGACACACATTTGCTAAACAAAACACTGTAAAGACTACTTGATTTTATTTAAAAACCTTACAGGCATTTACAATGTTGCTGTGTTGCCAAATAGTTTCCTGGATACGAGTTTGGTTGCTCACGTGCAAGTGTTTGAAATGTTCTGTTCATGATGAAGGGGAATTTTTTTATATAAAAGTACTTGTTTTATAAATAAAAGAAAAAAAAATGAAGGATGTAATTAAATGTGTGGTTTGGGGAAAAAAAAAACAAAAACAAATCCTAATATATTGCAAATGGATCTGGTAATGATATATAGTTGTCTTATTTGAAATAGTAAATGAAAATTCTAGCTAATTTAATGATTGTAAAACAGTAAATATGTTCTTGTAGTTTTGTATAATTAATTAGTTGGGATCTTTGCTGACCAGTTTTAATTGTGCAGAAGATGGTATACTAATCCATAACAGCTGAGATCATTTATATTCTTGCACATCTATTAAAGACTTTACTGAAGAAGTTAATGGACTGTTATTATTTCTCAGGAGCCTGAGCTCTGGCCAGCTTGTGCTGTTTGTAAATTAAATCCATAGGATTCCTCCTGTGTTCAGATGCTGCTGCATTCTGTGTTTATTCTGTAGCTTTGGGTCGCACCTGAGCTGTTTCTGAGGTGCAGGGCACACTTTGTTCAGACAAACCTGTTTGTGTACTGAAGTTTGCTAATCTGAGCTTCCCTTCTCTTCCCTATGTGTGAAGGCAGTTGTGGTCAGAGCAGCTGAAACAAGCCCAAGTGTGCTGTTTGTGTGTAGTGCTGTGACAAGGAGCTAATTGGAGCAGTCAGGCTGTGCCTGGAGCTGTGGTGTCCTGCAGGAGTGAGACAGCCTGGTCAGTAAACAATTCACTGTACTTGGGGGAAAGGAACAGTTCATTCCAGCCCTTCCCTTTGCTGCCAGTGTCATTTATTCCTGGAAAAGGTTGCCTTTCCCAGGCTTAGAAAATGTTTACCTGCTACTGTGAAGAAGCTTCTGAAATAGTAGATGAGTTTCTGAAAACATGCTAGCTAAAAGCAGCTCTCAGGTGTTCAGGCAGAAACCCTGCAGGGATTTACAGCAGCCTATTTTCTTAGCTGTACCAAGACTGACTTCCCTGGGGGCTGCTGGGACAACCTCTAGCACCATATTCAGACCCCAAGCACAGAGGTGGTACTTGACCTTCTGTTGAGTTACTGGTTTATGATTCTTAAGCAAGTCTGAGAGAAGGATCTTCTTCCTTGACACATTTTTCCTTTTCCTTTGAGAAAGGTTCACCCTTGGCCTTGTTCCTTTGCTCCTCGTTCTGGACTTACCACATAACATCATCTGCACTCTCAGCCAAGCACCTAGCAAGATGGCCATCGATATCCAGCTGTGACAGCCTGCAGAGACAGTGTTCATTGAGACAGTCAGTGCCCTTCATTTCCATTGCTTCACCTCCCCTCTCACTTCCTCAGCACTCTCAGTAGTAGCTCAAGGGGTAAGTAGTTCCTGTGCTCAGCAGCACTGCAGTCTGCCACACAGCTGCTTTGTTGATGTCACAGTAGTTTGATAATGCCATTTACTAGGGGACAATGCTCACACTTCACATGCTCAGGACAAGAAATCCTATCCTTGGAACCAGCACACTGTGTCATTACACAGAGTAGAAAACCAGCACCTTTTTCCACCTCCACGTGGAAGTGAACCTGAGGAAGAATTTTTTTCCCTGTGAGGGTGACAGAGCACTGGAACAGGCTGCCCAGGGGGGTTTTGGAGTCTCCCTCTCCGGAGATATTCAGGAACTATCTGGATGTGTTCCAGTGTGATCTGCTCTGGCAGGGAGGCTGGACCAGATGAGCTTTTGAGGTCACTTCCAGCCCCTGACATTCTATGTTTCTACACTGTTAGAGGACCTTCAACAAGTAAAGCAAGGTAACCTAATAATCAGCAATTTCTAAACTGAATTAGAAAGAGGTAATTCTACCAGGTAAAATCGAGAAGTTTTTGACTTTTGTACATATAGAATGCACCCAGAACCAGTTTGGATTTTGTATACTGTGAAGTTATTAAAGAAAAAGACTCACGTTCCACTAAACTGCATCAGACACATTGGGCAACTCTCAAGAGCTGAGGATCCTCCGCCCTGATTTTCCATCTCACAGCTCTCAGTTCCAGGAGTGCTCACAAGAGGATTTTCTGCAGGCACACTGAATGAAATCTTCCCTTGATACGTTTGTATTTTAAGCTCTTTTCTATCATCTTTCTTGTTTTCCCTTCTGTTCTGTACAGTCCCTCTACAGTGCTGCTGCAAGCTAAATGCTTTTGCAGAGCTCTGTGACAAGGCCAAGTGGTGTGTGGAGCTTGTGTGGTGAGTGGCTTTACAGGATTTAGGACTTGCACCCAGTTCTGAAATCTCTTCTGTGTCTTCCTCCACCATAGTTTTGGCTTGAGCTGTAGCAGTTACGCATCCTGCTTTCTCAGCTGGGGAAGGCAAACTTTTCAGTTCATCTGCTTGGCCCTCTCCATTAGGTACAGGATCAGTCTGGCTCTGTGTCAGCTGCTGGGTGTGAAGGTCCTCAAGGTTTAGACATTTTTCTTTGCCAAAAGGTGGGAATGACACCCACTGAAAGTCTTTCCCTTCAAGTGTAAAGACCTCTTGTTTTTGTGGCCTCTCTTCCCTGGAACTCTGTGACACACAAATATGCACACGGACTTCAACCACACTTCAATCACTGTATTAAACCAAGACTGAACATAAAACAGGTGCTGAGAAGGCTGAACTGCACTGAAGAACAGAACATCTTATTTACATGCATCTCCAGCCCTAGCGAAGCAATCAGAAACTTCCTGGAGTTATGCACTGTCTTCCCTGAACACTTCAGAATTGATACAAGCAGCTACTCTTTAATATGTTCCCTAGCCCCTAAGGCTGAAAGCAAGACCCTGCTGCTGTTCAGGAAAAGAATTCTAATGTAGGAGGATTTGGTGTTCCTATACTGCCTGATGCAACAGAATGGCTGTTTCTGGGTAATTAACCTCTACCGTTCCCATGGCATTCCCTCAGGGCGATGCTAGCACTTAGGAGAAGTCACTTCTCTCACACAGGTCACCTCTTCCCAGTGGCATGGATTTTTTTCCCCACTGGAAAAAAAAAAAAGCCCTAAGTAGTTGTTCTTATCCTACCTGCCACACAGTGCTAAGTCACACCTCAGTACCAACGCTACAGAGCTGAACCCCAACCTCTCTTTAAAAGCTGTTTCAGATTGTTTCCCCTGTTGACATCAGACTGTCACTCTTGTAAGCAGCACATAACCAAGGATACACCATGCTACCTTTCCCAGGAACTCTGGAAAACTGGGCACCATTTGCCAGTTTGTGTGTTGCAGGTCTTGACCCATGTCTTGCATTAACAAAATCCATGTTTCTTCACACTCCTTTAAGTCGTCTTTTTCAAACCAGGGGCGTCTGTCAGTCACTGACCTGTAAAGACAGAGACAGTCCGATAGTTAGAGGGTGGGAGACAGGGAAGAAAACACTCTGTGTTGCTGTTTGCCTTTTAATTAACTTGATTTAGCCCTGCTCTAAGGCTGGTATTTCAAAAACCTGTGACTAGCCTGAACTGTGATTTATCAAAGCAGGTTTAACTTCCAGTAGCTGATGGTACATCAACCCCCTTCAGCCCAAATCAACAGCTAAGTATCGTGACCCTTTCCTTTTCACTAACTGCTAAGCACAAGACAGGGATCTTAGGATAGTCGTGTAGAACTTTTCCATTTGTACCACAAAAACTTCCCTTCTTAGCTATTTTCTTTTATCCATCTGCTAAACCAAGAATAACATTTGCCGACTTCGCCATGTCACACTACAGAGGCATGTAAAAAGCATTTGTCAGTAGGCACAAGCATGCAAATGCAGAGTTTTGAGTTTGAGAGAGAGGCAAGATGGCCTGCAGCTGTTTCTGCTATTATTTGCTAACCGAGGGAGCCTCCACCTAGCCTACAGCAAGATTTTTCTGGAACAGAGACATTATTTAACCTCTAAACTAAATTTTACAGCTTGCCCTGACTTATAGAATTCGTATGGTCATCAAAAACTGATCCAAGAGTTAAAAATAATGTGTAAAAAAGTCTTGTTTTCTGCTTGTGACAAGTGAGATTTGTTTATTCATCACCGTCCCCACTTCCAGCTTGTCCTTTTTCTCTCAGCTGGCAGCTGAGTCCTGGCAGTCCAGTTACAACAGAGGGCTTCACCTCCTCCTCTCTGGGTGGGCAAGGAGGAAAGGAGCCAGGAAAGCCAAAATGTCAGTTAAGGACAATTTACTACTCTGTTGCGGGGATATCAGATTACACAAAGGGGAAAGAAAACAACAAGCAGGAGGTTTAGCTGTAAGCACTAAAAGCTTTTTGTGCTAATAGTGCTGTAAACAACTCAAGAGAAGGATGGGCTATTCATGTCAAATTACTATTCCCAGCATTCCTGCTGCTTCCTGATGCATCTTCTTGGCTCACCGTCCAGGTATGGTGTCTGAGAAGAAACTAGGGACAGAATCATACAATCATAGAATGGTTTAGGTTGGAAGGGACCTCAAGGATCATCCAGCTCCAATCCCCTGCCACAGGCAGGGACACCTCCCACTAGAGCAGGCTGCTCAAGGCCTCATCCAGCCTGGCCTTAAACGCCTCCAGGGAGGAAGCATCCACAACCTCCCTGGGCAATCCGTTCCAGTGTCTCACCACCCTCACTGTAAAGAACTTCCTCCTAATATCCAGTCTGAATCTCCCCTCTTCCAGCTTAAACCCATTCCCCTCGTCCTAACATTACTAGACCGTGTAAATAGTCCCTCCCCAACTTTCCTGTAGGCTCCCTTCAGATACTGGAAAGCCACTCTAAGGTCTCCTCGAAGCCTTCTCTTCTCCAGGCTGAAGAGCCCCAACTCTCTCAGCCTGTCCTCATAGCAGAGCTGCTGCAGTCCTCTGAGCATCTTCATGGCTCTCCTCTGGACTGGCTCCAGCAGTTCCATGTCCTTCTTGTGCTGGGGGCTCCCGAACTGCACACAGTACTCCAGGTGGGGTCTGAGGAGAGCAGAGCAAAGGGCAGAATCCCCTCCCTTGCCCTGCTGCCCACACTGCTCTTGCTGCAGCCCAGCACAGGGTTGCTGTCTGGGCTGCATGTGCACACTGCCGGCTCATGTTGAGCTTTTCGTCGACCCAGACCCCCAGGTCTTACAAGCCCTCGAAAAGTGGCGTGATGAGCCTAGTTTTGGAAGGAGCAGAGCTGACAGATGTCTCTGCATCCTAACGGGCTGAAACAAGAACCGAACCATCACCCTACTTTTTCTTTAATCCTCTGCTCGAGGGCTGGGGTGAAAAAAATCCCAGGGATTATTTATGGGCTCTTGTGAGCCTTGTTCTGACGGAAGATAACTTCATTTTCACACGTTAACATTTATGCTGAGCCCCATCCTCGACAGGGCTATTCTGTGCCAAAGTGCCCATTGCACTTTATTTTGCGGTTGGCTTCTCCGTTTTTCAGAGGCGCTCTAGGGAGTGTTTCATCAAGCAGCCTTTAACAGCATCAGCACCGAGCCCGCGGAGCGAGGGCTGAGCGCCGCAGGTGCGCCTTAAGCACCGGGGGCAGCTGCCGGCGGCTGGGCCGCCCCTCGGCTGAGCAGGGCCCACACGGGATCGGGCGATGACTTCCGGCGGCCGCAGGACTCCGCAGCCGCGGGTAAGCGAGGCGGATGAAGCCGCTCAGCTCCCGGCCTCTCCGAGTGAACCATTCCCCACCCGCCCCGGACTCACTGGCGCCGCCGGGGGGGCTCCCGGCCAGGACTCGGCTCCCGGCTGCAGGCCGTCGGCGCCTTCCTGGGCTTGAGGCGCAGCTTGGCCGCTCCTTCCTCAGCCATGGCCGCGGCGGGCCCGGCCCGGCCTCACCTCTTCCCGCCCCGCTCTGGGCGGGCGAGGGGCGGCACCGCCTCAGAGCTCCCCCTCGCTCTGTTACAGCGTGAGGAGAGCTGCCGGCTCTTACTCTTGCTCTTTCTCCTCCTCCCTGGCTGGCTGCTCGGGTAGGACCTCTGGGCGGGCCGACCGCGGCGCCGCCCTGGTTGACGAGCTCGGGGGACGGCGGCGGGTGGCCGCCACCCGTGGCGTGAAGGGAAACGCACCAGTTTTGCTAGAAGCGAAACTTGCTCTTCTCTTGAGGGAACCCCGCCGCTTTCTAGAGGGGAAAAGAGTCTTCTGCAGTCTTTCCTTGAGGGAAAACGACTCCCTTTCCTGAAGCTGAAACCTGTCCCCTCAGCTGCGGTCACTGCCACATTGAGGCTGTAGGCCCCTCAGCTGCTCGATGCCTCAAAAGCCATCCTGTTGCCTTTATTCCTCAAACTTAAAGCGTTTATTGAGTTTTTGGGGTCTGCAAGGCTTGGATTTGGAGAAACCATTTATTGGGTGGTCTCCAGGCTGGGCCAGGTGGGGAGGGGAGAATGTTCTAGGCTCTGGAGGTGGTGGACAAAGTGGCAGATGGCTCAGCAGCTCCTCTGTGTGCTGATAGTCAGGATCTGCCTGACATAGACCACAAGCCCTATAAAGACAGGCTGAGGGAGCTGGGGTTGTTTAGCCTGGAGAAGAGGAGGCTCAGGGCAGAGCTCATTGCTGTCTACAGCTACCTGAGGAGAGGCTGTAGCCAGGTGGGGTTGGGCTCCTCTGCCAGACAACCAGGGACAGAACAAGGGGACACAGTCTCAAGTTGTGCCAGGGGAGGTCTAGGCTGGATGTTAGGAGGAAGTTGTTGCCAGAGAGAGTGATTGGCATTGGAATGGGCTACCCAGGGAGGTGGTGGAGTCCCCATCCCCGAAGGTGTTCAGGAAAAGCCTGAATGAGGCACTTAGTGCCATGGTCTGGTTGATTGGACAGGGCTGGGTGCTAGGTTGGACTGGATGAGCTTGGAGGTCTCTTCTAACCTGGTTGATTCTATGATTCTATAACTGGCATAAAGCTGAAGCCAGAGGTTGTTAACCCGAATGATGAAGCAGATCTGGAGTGTATCTCTGATCTAATTTCTCTTTTAGAAAAGGATCTGTTGAAGTGATGCAATTTGCCTTTTTATTTTGGTAAGAACGTCTCTTGAAAGAAAGCACTTGTTAGAGGGCAGCCATCAGTGGTAGTGTTTGAAATGGATAAACACCCTAAGCAGGCTGCAGCCTTCTTACATCCAGACATAACAGAGAAATGATGACAGGCTCCATAATTCTCCAACAGCAGATAAAAAGATCAGAAAATAACTCTGATTAAATTCTTCACAATTGATACGAGAGTAATTGTACAAGGAAATATTCTGTCTGATAAAGTGTTGATGAGGCAGAGCGGGTACAGAGTGCTCTTTTTCCTGAAACTACTTTATTCCTGATAAAAGATGACTCCCAAGCTGACATGCCTTTTTCTACAACTGCACTTAGGCAGCTTTGGAAGGTCTTTTCGACTGTTTCATCCTTGGACTGTTGAGGTTACGAAAGAGATGTTGGCACTGGCTGCAGGGCTGCACAAAAAGTTGAGTCTGTGAGTTACTCTGCTGTGCACACAGAGCCCCAGAAATGTGTCAGGTAATAGCTGAGTGGAGTTTCTAGGTGTTTGAACAGACCTGATTCAGGAAAATGGCATTCAGATATCAGGGTTCATAGGCTGGTGTTTGCTGTAATGCAAACTAACATTTCCCCATATTATTTTTTGTTACAGCTGCTGCAGTACCTGAGAAATACTGGGACAGTTACAAGCAATGTTCTGCCTTTCGTTGCTGTTACCATTTAGAGGCTGCTTCCCAGTGAGATGAGATTCCAGGAAACAGGCCCTCCTTCCTTTCCCTCCTTGTCAGGAAAGGCATTCTCCCCAAAGTTCCAGACAGAACAAGGTAAGCTAGATCACAGACTCAGTCAAAGAATCATAGATAGAGGTAAAGGGTGAATTTCTACCTGAAGATTTTAGACCTGCTTGGAAAGGATGGTGATGGCAGCAGAGAGAGAGCGCAAGGAGGAGCAGGCAGAGCTAAAGAAAAGGTGTAGACTGAAAGAGGGATCAGCCAGATAAGCGGCTGAAAATGAGATGAGAGAGGAGGGTAGAAATTTGCTTTCTCAACTGCCGAGGCAAATTGAAGACAACCCGAAAAGCTGTTAATTTCTCTGGCGTCTTAGCTGAGCGTTCAGCACTGCTGATCACCACATGGAGGCAGCAAACTATACCAAAATCCTGCTGTAGAAACTCTGAGGGCCCCTGGAAGTGATCAGGCTGAGCTGATAGCGCATATTTCCAGGTGTATCTATGTTAATGATTATCTGTGCCACAGGGCTGCTTCTTTGCTCCTGTGATGCTTGGGTTAGTGTTTTATATGTCTTATGACCCCTTGGATGCTACTTGGACCATCCTGCTCCTAAATGATGCATCGTATCACCAGATTTGTTTTGTTAGATGTGACTTCTCCCCACACAGCAGTCAGAACTGGAGTCTGTTTCTGTGCTGAAGGTGTTGCTGTGTGGTGCTGTTAGGATTGTGAGTCATGCACGATAGCTTTTTTGCAAAAGCTTTATTATAGGTGAGCATAAAAATGGTTATTGTGCAGTAAGGGCCACAAATGAAAGAATACCATAAAAGGAACAGTGAAAATTATTACTGCAGCTGCTGACTGTAAAAAAACCAAAAGGGAAAGCCCCTGGTTGTGTAGCAGCTATAGCTTGTAGGTGTGTTTGTATTTTGTGGATTTTACTGAAAACCTGGTGCTGTGAGATTGCTTTTTTTTTCATTATTACCTGTTTAATGTATGCCCATTATAACCTGTCAGGGCAGGCATGCCAGGGAATGTTTTCTTTCCTGCCCTATCTGCTTCTTTGACTACCTGTAGGTTCAAAGCTAGCATTCTAGAAATCTCAGTCTGTTTTATGTGCTCAGTATTTTTTATCTGCCTCTTTCCAGAATGTAGTAGCATGAAGGTGGAGTGTAGAGCAGGACCTGTTCTTGGTTCTGCCGTGTTGCACAGGATCTAATGTCTCCTTCACTGACATGGAAATCCTATTATTTCTTGCTTGACTTCGGGTCTTACATACTTTAATAATTAGAATGCTTTGTGATTTTAGGAAGAAAAGGTCTCCCAGAAATGCAGAGAGCAGTCTTTAACATCAGCAGCCTTGGCTGGATTTGAGCCAATGGTCAAGGGATTTGAGCTTTTGGAAGCTAGAATGCTTCCACAGATTATCTGTAGGGATTTCCTTGTAAATGGAGTGGCAGCATGTGCAGTTATCTATTCCCTGTAGAGTCTCATCAAGCTGCACATGCTTAATCTTTACTTACGTGGTCCCTGAATCTTGCTGTAAAGTGGGCCTCAGTTTTAACTTTTGCTCCCAGGAAGAAGGGGCTATTATAACAAATTCTAATCCTTTTGCAGTTCCACAATCACTAAAGCCTATAAAGTGCCTGCCAAACAGACCAAGGGATCTTTTCCTGGGCTGAGGGAAAGAGGAGAGTGTAAAACGCAGGTGCCAGCATTTGCTGGGGAAGAACTGGTACATTATCAACTAATCCGCCTTCTGCTATTTCTGATTTCCTACCCAACAGCTGCAGCACTGAATGAGAGCTGCTGCATTTGGGAAGAATTAGAAAGCCTGGTGATGCAGGGGCTCCATTACAGATACAACAGCTCACAGACAGGGAGGAGATTTTTGCTGCCGGTGGAGAATTTGGAGTGCCAGGCATTTTATAGCCTGGAAAAATTGTCATTTCCAGCTGTTGTTATGGAGTAATCGATGAAGAAGAGATGCCACAGTTTCTGCTGGGGTTCTCTCAGAGACTGATGTTGTTGCCTGCAGGAGATGTTATATTTTTTTAATGTAGCTTTCTGTGGCTAAAGCACATGCAGAGGGTTTTAAAGGGAGGTGGTGGAGTCATTGTCCCTGGAGGTGTTGAAGCAAAGCCTGGCTGGGGCACTTAGTGCCATGGTCTGGTTGACTGGACAGGGCTGGGTGCTAGGTTGGACTGAATGAGCTTGGAGGTCTCTTCCAACCTGGTTTATTCTATAACTGTATTGAAGTAGTTTTAGTCCTTCTGAAATATCTCTGGGTCTGTAGTTTTTAGTGATAGCTCCTGTACCAGATAAAAATGATCAGAATAAATTGTGCTTGGCTAGGAAAAAGAAACATTATCATGCTTTAATTGTCTTGTTGGTGCTTAGTTTAGAGGTGTACATTGATAGTTTTTTGTCCATGTCAAATAGTCTGTGGCTTTGCTCGGGGAGCAATGTAATGTCCTAAAGGAAAATGTCCTCAAAGATACCACAGGACATAGTGCATCAGTGAATGCTTCTACAGCAAAAGAACTTCATAGAGCCTCTCCTCTACAGCCTAATGGCAGCAAATGTGGCACTGGAAAGAGTAATTCAGTCACACTGGCTCAGTCAGTACAGTGCTGATCACTGGCAGTGGTGAAATCATAGAATCATCTAGGTTGGAAGAGACCTCCAAGCTCATCCAGTCCAACCTAGCACCCAGCCCTGTCCAGTCAACCAGACCATGGCAGTAAATGCCCCAGCCAGGCTTTTCTTGAACACCTCCAGGGATGGTGACTCCACTACCTCCCTGGGCAGCCCTTTTCAATGCCAATCACTCTCTCCATGCAGAACTTCATCCTAGCATCCAGCCTGAACCTCCTGTGGCACAACTTGAGACTGTGTCCCCTTGTTCTGTTGCTGGTTGCCTTGGAGAAGCTTTGACAGTTTTCACCAACACGCTGTAGTACAATCCCCACAACTCTGAAAGCTGTGCAAGACTCCCCTCAGCAGGGTCAGAGGGATAAAGAGGACACTCAGCTTCAGTGAGAGAACTGCAGGTTCATTGCTGCTTCCAGAGAAGGTCAGTTGAGGGGAGACTGTCTTGTGAGCTTTCCCTGATTTCAGTTGTGGGTTGCATGGTCTCTTCAATGAGAAGTCACTGCCTTTGACACTTGCTTGCTCTGGTAGCTCACCAGAGCTTGAGTTTATCCAGTGTACAACTCATCTTTGCAATCCAGCTTGCCCTTCCCTGTGTAAGGACAGAGCACTACCTGTGTGGCTGCCCACAGAAAATCAAGCCTTGTGACATTTATGTGCCAAGATGGGAAGACCTAAAAAGAGGACTAGGGAGACTGACATGGCATTTGTGGGTACCAGGTTGCCAAGGAGGCATATTGTATTGAAACAGTTGCCTGGGAAACATTTAAAAATACACTGAATGGAAAAGCATATGTGATGTGCCCACAAGTGTTCAGTGTGAATGAAATGCCATGGCTGATGATGGCACCAAGAGGCTGTTACTATTACGTGTAAAGATGCTGCAAGTCATGTGTGGTGGTTTTGGTGTTTTGGTTATTTTCATTTGTGTTTATTTTTTTTTCTTTCCCATACCACATTTGCAGGAGGTGCACTGAAGGAAAATTCTCTTGCTTTTGGTGTATGGATTGAAGTAAATGTAAAGGAAGCAGCACATGGTTGTCCTCAGCAGCAGCTGGAGATGGTAAGAGCATTGTGTCTTCGTTTAGGCAACCTAAAGCAGTTGACAAGCCTGCACAATGCCCCCTCAAAAGTGACAACAGCACTGCTGAAACTCCTACAATGTGAGGATAAATGGTTGTCTGAACATCACCACTTAATTTGTGCTAAAATGGCATTTGGAGGCTCTGACATCGTTGCAGTAGGACTTGTGTGTAAACATCATATAAAATGCAAAGAGTTTATGATCAAAGCAGGTTGGGCAGGATGCGGGGAAGGTCTCTCACAGACCTAAGTTTTTAGTTTGGGGCACTGAGGTAGAGAGAGATGGTGGGAGGAATTTTCAGAAGGTAGCCCAACTGCCCTAGCTCTTCCTCAGATCAGACTCAGTTATTAAGAGATGGTACTGATGATAAAGAATGGCAAAAGAAGGAGACTAAACCAAACTATTATATCCACTCTTTTCTTTCACAGAAAGAGGTTTTTTTGCTGTGTAGGCAAGAAACAAGTGAACTAGCAACTGCAGTCTGAGAGCCTACCTCGAAGAAATGGGTTCAATCTGATAGAAATTTCCAGCCATTTCAAGGCATCTCTCCTTCACTGAGAGTGAGTGGCAAGTGAGAAGCTATTAGGATTGTAATCTCCTCACCTAAACTTCCTGTGGAGATTTAGAAACAAATACCCTACTCCTGATGTGCTAAAGAAACCAGTTTGGGAGCCAGCAGATGTAATTTGGTCCAGCCTTCGTGTGGTACAGGCCAGGACATTTGCTCAGGAGACAAACTGTGGAGAGAAGTCCAGCTGATTAAGAAGGAAGGTCTAGAGGCCTTGTTGTTAGTAGTAGCTCTACAAGGCCTTATCCTAAGGGAGAGAAGGCCTCAGGGGCTTAGCTTCTTGAAGATGTTGCAGTTGGAATGTGTAAAGCTGCTCTTTATTTGGTAATGTGTGTGCTTTTCCCAGGGAGGAAGCATTTTGACTGGCAGAGGTTCTGACTTTGCTGCCATTTGGGCCAGCGAGGGGATGCTTTCTGGCTGCCTGTCTAATCTGGGCACAGTCTGCTCAGGGCTCTGAGATCATCCAATGACTGTTTTGGAAAACTCAGAATGAGATGAAGTCTTCTGTGTGTCAGTCAAGCCCTAGTGCCACTCATCATTTTTCTGGCCCAGTGTGTGGTTGGTTAAATCAAGTCCTGATGTTTCTAGGCCCTGGGGTTAGTGTAAGAGAGGCGGGAATCTGCCTTTCATCTTCCCCTCACAGTTTTGCAATGTGACTGAAAACTGTTGGAGAGAATGTTTCAGATCTCAAAGAGAGATTAGGTTTGATGGCATGAAGCTGTGGGTTCTGTGGCCCAGCCTAGAATTCTGCTGAGGTTGTTGGATAATCTCCCCTCTACTTTAAAGGAGTTAGGATCAAATATGCCTTGAGGTATTCGTATTTTTTGCCTGCTGGCTTTCTTGGTGATGTTTTTTTTAGGTTGGTTGGGGTTTTTTGTGTGTCTCACAATATTATAGCTTGTAGCACTCTGAGTTTCTCCTGTTTGCTGTGTACCATTTCTTCATTTGAAATCAACATGCTAAAGGGCTCCAGAAAAACAACCAAGAAGTAATCCATAAATAATAGCTGTGGTAATTACAGAAGATCTCCTCTCTTCTTTATGGGCCTGCAACCGCAGAACACTGGGGCAAAATTCCCAGCACTCCTTAGTGCATTGGGATGCTACCCAGAACTAGAAAGGTGAACTTCAAATAGAACTTAATTCAACAAATGAGTACTGGCTTATTGCTTCAGCAAGTCTAGATAGTAAGTTTAGTTAGTTCTGCAATCTTTTTCAGGACTAGCTAGTGGTTTGAAAGAAAACCCTGCACATTTGAAGGTGCAGTCAAAACTGTGGTGGCCACTGTGAATCCTTCCACTGAGAAAGATGTGAACTTCTTGCAGTCTAGTGGTGTAATAGTTCTGTTGCATTATGGAAATGCCTTGGAAATACATAGTATGTCCCTGCTACTCTTCTTAAATGCTTTCTTTTTCCATAATCATTCTCCCTCAGTCTGCCATTAGGGTTTAACATGATAAAAGAAATACAAAATGGGATTAAGGTAGAAGACCTGACAGCAAAATCCAGTAGAGCTTTTTTCCCCATGTGTCATTTGTTTGTGTCAGACACAGCCTGAGTTTGGTTTATTTATGTTGTCTTATGCCCCTTGAACTGAAACTGTCTTGTGACACTGACAATGTGGAAGGGTCATTCTGCCTGGCACTCATGTTGTTATGCCAGAACTGCAGCACGTGGTTAGAGATGTTAAAGTAGGTGTTTGCCTTCCTTTGCTGGCACTTTGCAGCTCCCAGCATCTGTAAATCAAATCCATTTAGACTACTTGAGGGGAAAAAAAAATGGTGCTTTCCTGCCACATGCAAACGGTTCTGCTATGAATGGTGGCTTCATGCTACTGTTTCTTTCATGAGTGAATTTAAAATTGGGCTGATTTTTGGAGTGTTTTCTCCAGCTGATCTCTTGTGTTCCCCAAATCCACTTTGCTGTTCCTTCAGTTCATCTGTGCTGCTCTCCTAGAAATTTGATTGCTCCCTTTTAATCAGTGAAGAGTGCTCTGGGAGAGATGTGTAGTGGCTGAAAGAACATGTTGCGATGCTGGTTTAGGACAGGATGTGTGTTTAGTTAGCTGAAGTAGTTACTCTGTAGCACAGACTGGTTCCATTATTAGCCTGGTTTTTATTAGCATGTCCTACCATATTGGAATCATGTTTTAACGAAGAGTGTGAGGACAAGTAACAGCTTCACAGCAGTCTCTGGCTGTTTTGTACCCTGCATAAAGTGAGGTGGTTATCTTCTGTCCATATTCCACTGGGCAGGAGTCCACAGCACAAAGAGTTGCAAAAAAATCAGCACTGTTAAACCTTAGTGTCAAAGGAAAAGATGAATCTAGGTCCTCACAAGAACTTGGTTTGGCCTAATTGGATTCCCTGGGCATGATGAGGAACAATCTATGACCAGTGCAGCTCTGAAGGCAGAAATGTCAAATATAGATGCATTTAAGTGATAGCTGCCTCCTGTTCCCTCTGAAACCAAATGAGATTTCGGGGAACCTGCTCGATGTAGTCTGCTGTGCAAGGTTCAAAGCACAGGAAGGAGCAGCAGGGAGCTGACATTGGTTCTGTTGGGTTTTGTAATTGCAGAGAAACTGGAATTGACATCCCCATTTGCTAGTCACGGTAGCTAGTAAGGGGCAGTTGTTTTTCTGAGGACTTTATCTGTTCAGTGGTGATTTAATTTAGGGATTAATTCAGGGAATTTCTGCTGCCTGTCATGTGATGCAGTAAGTCAGGATACTTAATTGCAAGGGTCCTTTCTTGCCTTAAAATAGCCCTTTCTTATCCTGTTTCATGCTTACATCTGTTATGAGATGGAGCAGAGGCACACAAAAATTAAGGCCATTACATGAGACAATGCAAGACCTGGGAACTGAACTCTGGCCTGTTGATCACTGGGTTGTTGCAAAGGCATAAGACTAATTACTGGGTCTTTGCAAAGGCATAAGACTAATCTTCCTTTCATGCAGCATCTGACTCCCAAGGGCTCTCAACACAGTGTCTTCCATCAGCTTTGAATTCAGTAGAAAAATGAAAAGATGGGACATCTCTCTGAAGGTTTTTGCCCAGTGTGGCTTCTAGAGTGCAAGAAACAGGAGTGAGAAGACACAGTCTGCTTTGCCCCAAGACATGCTCTGGCTTTGGCACCACCCTCTTAATGACAAACATCCACCTCCTTTTACCATATGCATTCTTTTATCTTAGCTGTTCTCTGTGCAAGTTAGGAAATTTCTTTCTCCCCATAATGTATTTCATGTGTGTTAGTTGTAAATATTGTGCTCGTAAATCAGCCTGGACCATCCCAGCCCCTAGGATGGAGACAGCTCACAATAGGTCTGTCTGCTTCAGCTCTACTTCTCTGGTTTTGCCATTGCTTGGCTCTGTTAGTGGCGTGTTGCCAGTCTCCTGTCTCACATTAACAGGAATGTTATATATGACTGAATTTAAAGTGTTTTTCCTTCAGGACTAGAAGAATGTAATGGAGCATGCATCTGGCAGCAGGAGATTATTCCTATGGTGTGCAGCGTGCCCTGCTCAGAGAATCGCCACCGCGGATTTCTGCTGCACTCATCTACAAGAGGAGCTTTACAGTCTGCACCGAGGTAGGTCTTAGACCAGGTTGGGGACACATTGTGGCAGGACATGTAGACACCATGTGAAATGAAACACTGATTCTTCTCCCCTCACCAAAGTCCCTCTATTAAATACCAGAAAACCAGCAAGTGGAGTGTAATCCCACAACTCCTCTTTTTTCATCCCACTTCTGGAATCGGCTCCATCTGTATTCACACCTATTGACCTCACTTTTTACATCTGGGAGATAGAAATTTTACTTGTCTCCTAAGATGGTTTTGGAAAATTCATTATTTCATGAAGTGTATCCATGAGGACACATCAATGCTGCAGAAGCGCAGAGCAAACCGCCCCAGAACTGGGTTGTTACTTCTCAATGTCAGGTACATTCATTTAGACTCCTCTCCAATTGTTCCCTTGCAGTTCCCACCAGGCAGAGCAGCTTTCCAGCAAGTATTTTCTGCCTGTGTTAAATGATTGCCCCTTTAACTGGTTTTAAGGATATTGTGCTCTCAAAATTCCTGTCTTTGCATGAAACAGGGCTGCATTAAATTGCATGGTCTAAAGCAATCAATATGCAGTAAGCTTCTGGTATTTTAATTGGCTTGGTTTTGGAAGTCTGAAATGGGCTGAGCTGCAGGGCTAAACTAAACAGAGTCTGTCATACCAAAAATACTCTGAAGGAGTGTATTTCTCTGTGGTAGTGCAGCTGAAAACACCACATTCACTGTAATTAGTGCACATCACCCTTGAGCCTGTGCTTCCTATCCTATTTACATATTCTTCAGCATGTCTCTGGGTATCTGATTGTTGGAGGCCATGTTAAACCAGTCCCTTCTGTTTATTCTGGTCTCAGGCTCTTGCTTTGCCATACACAGTCCATCCCAAATCTTAATGCTAGATTAAAACAAAGCAGTTCCCCAGAACAGCTTGTGACACAGGGCACGTGGTGCCTTTCAGGAGAGCCGGAAAAGAGAGTGGTGTCATCACCTGAGGGGAAACAAAAATCAGAAAGAAAGGAGGAAGGGAAATTTTGGTGCTTATTTTTAGACTCTGTGGGTGAGTAATTATTTTCAGCTTTGTCTACATTAATTTCTGCAGAACACAGTGTTAACATGTGGTTAGGCTATCTATGAATAGAGATCATCAGTTCTAGCTAAGGCTGAAAGAGTCACTAGAGATCCCTGAAGACTCTGTATTATACCGATTTGTACCAGGGGAAGGTAGCAAAGACACACTGCAGTGGAGAAAGGCCTGAGACAGGCAGCTTGAAAAGTAAACCTTAGACTTAGTGAGCTCAGAAAATAGTGTCCTGGACACTGTGTCAGTCCTCCGTGCAGCTGCAGATGGTTTGTTGCTGGTGTTAATGTGAGCTGGTTTCTCACACTTGTGCTAGCATACCTTCAGCATCTTTGCTGTTCAGCACGAGGCTCCCCACTCCCAAGTTTCATTGAAGAACATGCTGCTTGTTAATCAGCACTTTATTGTCTCAGTATGCTTAAAATAAGCATTTTGTCACAGTCAGGAAGAAGAAACTTTATTGGTTTGTGTTCTGGCACCACGCTTCACGCTGTCAAGTGCTGTCAGTTGGCTTCTTTCTGTAACTTATTTACAGAGAGAGTGAGCTTGAGATTGAAACATTCTGGTAAGGATTTTCACCAGCTCCATATTGGATGTGTTAGAGAAGCATCTCTAATGGTACAAAGAGCAAGAGACTCAATGGGTTAGGGTCTGATCTCGTGTGCTTGAGCAGTACCCTCTTGAGCCTCTGCTGTGTACGGCAGGGAACAACAGCTAAAATTCCCGTGTTGCACACTGAACACAGTGAGGGGAAGGAAAGAAGACAGCATCTTATCAGAGGATCATCTGGTTTCCTTTAGAAACAGCTAAGAAACAGCTTCACCACTTCCCTCACTCAGTATTAAGCAGAGGACCTTGGAGAGGACAATACCAAAACTCTTTGTCCTGGAATGTGTCTGTAATCTAAGCGGCAACACAAGCTGAAGTGACAAAGCGGTTCCCAAACCAGTCTGTGGAACCATACAGTGTAGCAATTCCTAAATTCCAGTAATCTGTGAAAAGTTTGGAGGCTCTCCTGCAGCAAAGCAGCAGAGATGCTTGGGGAGCATTGAGGGGAACAGGCTATCTGCTCTGCAGACACACAGAGCTTTCAAAAAAGACTTAAGCCTATTTGGTGTGCTTAGCTTTGTGGATGCTTTCCATGATCCCACTGGTTTTGAGGTTATTTATGAAGCTTTATTGTGCAGCACCTTTTCCAGATAATTGTGAGGGCCAGGAACACACAATTCAAGCTTGTTTTGAAGTTGAGAACCAAATCTAGAAAAAATAAATTATTTAGATTGCAAAACATCAGAAGCATATCGATATAATTGCCCTTAAAAAGAGATACTGTGGGAAATAGGATGGGTGAAGTTATTGCAAACATTGGTGGAGTAAAAGCATTGTTAAAGCATTACAGGAGTCATACACCCAGTGACCCAAAAGTGCAAAACCAACACTTGGGAAATGAATATTTTCCCAAGAAAATTTTCCAGTGAGAACCTGGGAAACTGCACATTTTCTTGTGGGTGAAAAAAAATGCACATGCCAACTTTAAAGGGACAGTGAACCTGCAGAATTCACACCTTGGGGATGTTCTCCATCTCCTTAAAGACTGGAAAAAAAGAGAGCTTTGAGGGCTTACTCTACATTGTTGGTTTTTTTCCCAGTGTATGCCTCTTACTCTTTTTGTGTGTTTTTCCACGCGGATGGTAAAAGTAGATGGGACAATTTCACAACTGCTTCCATTTCTTTTTCTGACTCCTGTGTATTTGTGGATTTGCTGCTGGTGGAAAAATAATCCTAAGACCACTCTAGGGAACAGAGCACACAGCATATTTCGGTGGCAGTTTCGTGTGCATGGTGGTAACTCTTTTCCTACCCAAGCTTTGTCAGCTGGCTGTTGGGGAGGACCTGCGTGCTTTGCTAACAGGCTGCTTTGCTGATGAAATGAGAACCTCTAATTGCTCTTTTGAATCTGTTATGTGCTGGAAGCAACTTAATGGTTGTTTTCTATAGGGTTCTTTTGAAGTGACCCATAAATAAACAGTTAGGTAGGCTCAGATGTGTTGCAGTGACAAATGCAATTGGGCTCAGTTGGTTCCCTTGGTAGTTCTCAGGAAGAGCTCTAGGAGAGAACCTGGGTTGGTTAGCCTTAATATTGCTCATTCCTTTGACTTCTGCTGGTGGTTCTTGGAAGTTTGTCAAGGCATTGTTGATTGAAACATACTGTTGAAATAGTGTAAAAGTAAAGTTCCACCCTCTTGCTGACAGAACCAGACCTTTTCTGCAGACAAAGGACTTCAGTCTCCAGGGCTGTCATATCTGATACCCTTCATTGGGAATAAATGCATAGGAAAAAAAGAGTGCAGAAGTGGACCCTGCCTGTGTCAGCTCCCTTTCTATGTGGAAGCACAAACTTGAGCTTATAGCATGTATCATGAAGCATACACAGAGACAGAAATACACATTTAACTGTGTACTGCTAGATACACAGTTGTGAGTGTGTAAGGGTTCAGAAATGATGGGATGCTTGTATGGTGTCTTAGTTTTCTGGGCCAGAATCGTGGGCCAGCCATGGGCTGTGGGCCAATAGCAGTTCAGAGTCAGCCAGGGCAGCTGCCCCGAGTTGGCTACAGTAGTATTCCAGACCATGAACCTCACCCTCACTATAAAGGGGAGAGTTTGCTGAGAGTAGTTGGGACTCTTGCTTGGGCTCCTCCTGACCCTGCTTTCCATTTGGTGTGACTGCCGTGCCTTTGGTGGGCTGAGCATAGCTTTCTGTACTTGATATTGGCAGTGGGATCAGTTTTGTTGTTTCATTACATCCATTTTCGTTTCAACCCTCAGGTCTTTTTTTCCCAATTCCCCTTCTCAGCTGGAGAGAGGTCACCAGGTGACAGAGCAATGCTAGAGTTCGGCCCTGGCTAGGGGCTGAACGTCGACATGTGGTCAGCAAGAACACCCAGATTTGTCTCAGTAATATTCTTTAAAACAAAATACAGCCACATCAGAGGAAACAAGAGAACCCTTTTCACTCTTGGTGGTGAAGGGAGGGGCCTCTTTCTTGGATCCATGCCTCTTAAAGTGCCTTAAACTTTTCTGTGAAGCAGCTAATCATGGTCAGTGTCAGGAACGTGATAGTGGACGCTAGATGGGATACATTCCAGCAGTTCCTGTACTGAAAATAGCACCAACAATTTTTGATGCAAGACACAAAAGCTTGGTCCCAATATTACTGGGGACCAGAGATCCAGTACTGGGGGGAGGAGGGGAAAGGCCTGATTTAAGACTTCAAATCCTTGTTTCTGTGAGATTTCTGACAGTGTCATTCTATCAGTATCAAACTGTTTCAATCCAATAGTGGCCATTCTCCTCCCTCCCTGCCTTCTGTTTTTTTTCTTGCTTTTTGGCCTAGCTAACTGTACAAATTATTCCATTTTTCTGTGTAGAAACTCAAAACAAGAGAGAAAAGAATCCGATCCTTGTATTTCTAAATGCAAGTTGCTTTTGAATCAGAAATAGTTTTGAAGCAAGGAAAATAATCTTCCTGGTAGTGGGTGGCATAAAGAGAGTGAATTTTTTTTTCCATGCAATGCTTGCTTTTTATTTTTTTTTTTTAATGTATTTGATTTAGATTGATTGAAGTTGGTGTGGGAATTGAAAGTCTGACTGTGAAACTTTCTGTTCTGAGTTGTGGCTTGAGTGAGTTGCTGGAAGAATGTATCGTACCATGCTTGTGTCCTCTTTCTTGCATAATGATCCTTGCTGCTGCTGAGTTTCCATCACATGCGTGGGTTTGCTGAGGCAGTGTGCTCATGGCTGGCTGAGAGCACAGGAAATCTCTGCACTTTTGCCTCTCTCTGTCAGTGCAGTTTAACTTTTGTGTTTAGAAACCCTTACAGAAGTCCTTCTGGTTTATAACAAAGGTTATACATTTGTGTTCTACCAGGTGCATCTTTACTGAGCTGGTAAGTAGGCCTCAGAACTTGCTGTCTACAACTACCTAAAGGGGGATTGTAGCCAGGTGGGCTTGGTCTCTTCTGCCAGGCAACCAGCAACAGAACAAGGGGACGCAGTCTCAAGTTGTGCCAGGGGAGGTCTAGGCTGGATGTCTGGAGGAAGTTCTGCATGGACAGAGTGACTGGCATTGGAACGGGCTGCCCAGGGAGGTGGTGGAGTCACCATCCCTGGAGGTGTTCAAGAAAAGCCTGGCTGGGGCACTTAGTGCCATGGTCTAGTTGATTGGACAGGGCTGGGTGCTAGGTTGGACTGGATGAGCTTGGAGGTCTCTTCCAACCTGGTTGATTCTGTGACTCTACTTGGAAGTGGAAATGCTTTCCCTTGCCTTTCATTCTTACAACTCACTTCATTGTTCTCTCAGTGAATTGGTGCTTTTCCTGATTCCAGTACTGCTTTAAAGATGTAAGATTTCTGACAGTGGGTCATGACAAAGCTGTCCTCTCATTATTTCTAGTGCTATGCATGATCCAGCAGGCTGTTTCCTCTTGTAATACACAACTGCATGATCCAGCAGGCTGTTTCCTCTTGTAATACACAACTCTTGACATGCCTCCATGGAGAGCTCTAATACAGGAAGTCATATCATGCACTTCCATTTTATGGAAGAAGGACAGGAGAACTGACTTGCTGAAACTGGCCTTGCCAACCTGGGGAACAATCAGAGATTCAGTTCTGAGCTTTAGGTCCATCGTGCCATGTGTCTTTGCAACTGACAAAAGTGTCATAGGATCACTGAATGGTTTGGGTTGGAAGGGACATTAAAAGATCATCTAATTCCAACCCCCTGCCATGGGCAGAGACACCTTCTACTACATCAGGTTGTTCAAGGCCTCATCCAACCTAACATGGTTGACTCATGTTGATGGTGTCAGTGCCTGGAGGACTCGGGAGCAGGAGTCATGAAAAAGAGTAGATCTGGGTACATTGGTGATGAATCCTGAACACACAGAACTCCAGTGAGGGTAAGAGCAAATGCTTCAAAGCTGTCTGTGATTTCATTGATATCATAGTCATTGACCTCTTTTAGGTATGAACAAATAAATGAGAGGCAGGATCAGTCTGTATCCTGTACCTCTGCTTTGCAGACTTTCTTCAACCTGGAAGTGCGCCCCACAGAGCTTCAGCAGGCCAGCACAAAATCACCTGCACTGCTCCAACCAGACTTAATTTTCTGTGTGTAGAAGACTGAACCCTGCAGTTCTGTATCTTACTAAGCTTTTCTTTTTAGGCTTAAATGCAGGAAAGACTTGGAACCTAATTTCTCAGCTTATTGTGCAAATAATATCCTGAATCTTGCAGGATCATAACTTTTTGAAGAAAGCTTTCCAGCTGTTTTCTGTTGATAAAAGACTTAGCTGGGCACCAAGAGATAAGGCTGTAGGACTAAGAAATTGCTGACTTAGCCTTGTAATCTTCCAGCACTGCCTTCCCGTAGGGAAGTTATGGATAGGTGTAAGTCTGAACAAGTTAATGTTCTAATCCTTGAATTCCATTTGATGGCTCATCCGTTGAATTTGATGACAATTTTGGGCACCTGACACGTTACAAGACTCAGCTTTGTATACAGGAAATCTGTCAGACTGTCAGTCTAGAGCTCAAACTGATTAACTTAGTGCTGTGCCTCTGTTCTGAGAGGAAACCTGACTGAAAACACCATTTGGAAGGAATTCTAACCTTTCAGGTTCCAGATGAGGAAAAAGTGTCAGGATCAAACATGGCTTCCAGCATCAAGAACTTTCTGTAGTGTTGCCAGCTAAGCATGGTGGTGGAGTTTGTGGTAGCCTAGAGCTTGTGTTCTTTGCTTCTGAGCAAATATGCCATCCATGCTCCTGCTGAGAGAAAGGCTTCTCTTGATGTTCCAGATAACTTTAATTATATAGACCAAGAGGTCAAATGAAGATAAATTGAAAATAGAAAATCAGACAAATGGAAAAAGTCATACAGATGGTTAGAAGCACCTAAAATCCCACGTGGGGCAGTGACTGCTAAGTCAGCTTGCATTTTTTTTATGAATGAGAAATCTAATAAGGAAGGGAAACCAGTTAAAATTTGCCCTAAAGCAATTGTAATTTCTACACCTCTTGTTTTTTGCTTCTTCATAAACACCTCTGTCTCCTGCAAAAATACTTGTGAGGACACTTTTTAATATGGTTTTGCTAAGTTTTGTTGCTTGACTTCATTGTTCCTGCAAATCAGCAAATGAATTCCATTTGCAGCTCTTTTTTTTTCCCCCAAGACAAGGAATGTTTATGCCAGAGTGCTGTTCCTGCCTTCACCCTGAGAACTCATACACCCTAGGAACTGTGTCTTGCAGAAATATGCAGCTGTAGCATCTGTGGAGAGACCTGCTAGGGCCACACTGACAGGTATTTTGTTGGTGCTAATCCATTAAGTGACTCCAGACACTGCTGAACGGAACTTTAACCTCACCTTTAATTGTTAAACACAGGCAGAGTAGTTGTTAGATGTATGCCACAGGCCCTTTGTCTCAACTCCACATGACAGTCATTCCACTCATTTCCTTTCAGCTGATTTACACCAAACATGGCAGGCAAGACTCTCACAGAGGCCTTACAGTCAAATCATAGACTCATAGAATGGTTTGGGTTGGAAGGGGCCTTAAAGATGATCCAGTTCCAACCCACCCTGCATGGACAAGGACACCTCCCACTAGCCCAGGTTGTTCAAGGTCTCATCCAATCTGGCCTTGAACACCTCCCTGGGCAACCTGTTCCAGTGTCTCTTCACCCTTGCTGTAAAGAATTTCTTCCTAATCCCCAGTCTAAATCTGCCCTGCTTAAGTTCCAATCCATTCCCTCTTGTCCTGTCACTGTACCCTTGTACCCTTGTAAAAAGTCCCTCTCCAGCTCTCCTGCAGCCCATTCAGGTACCGGAAAGCTGCTCTAAGGTCTCCCTGGACTGGATGCTCTTGGAGGTCTCTTCCAACCTGGCTGATTCTATGATTCTCTTCTCCAGGCTGAACAGCCCCAACTCTCCCAGCCTGTCTCCATAGGGGAGGTTCTCCAGCCCTCATATCATCTTTGTGGCCTCCTCTGGACCCTCTCCATCAGTTCCATGTCCTTCTTGTGTTGGGGGTACCAGAGCTGGAGGCAGTGCTACAGGAGGAGTCACAGGAGGAGTCTCAGGAGAGCATTGCAGTTAGATGCTGATACAAGACTAAACTGGATCTCTGAAGCTGAGGCAGTTGGGTTTGGGTTTTTTTGTGTGGTTGGTTTTTTTTTATTGTGCAGAGGTTTGTGACTTCTTAATACTGGCCACTGTAGAGAAGAGGCCAGTGCTGCTGCAAAGGCCATACAGCAAATAAGAAGCTTAGAGTAGAAGTAGTTTAAAAATCAAAGAAAGCTGGTGAGAAAATGAGAGGTGACATGAGAACAGGAAGGAAAGGGGAAGGTTATGACATTAGAGACTGGAATTCAATGTTTTGATGAAACTCCATGGATACAGGAAGGAGCAGGGCGGGTAAAAATAGCCAAATGAAAATGGTCTGAGTTCCAAGAATTCAGCTCTCTGAAAAAAAGAAATAGATGTTCTTGCTTAAAAACAGGCGGAAAAAGTTACGTGGTTTTGTGAGGCATTAGAAAGAAATGAAGGAGAAAGGAAAGGAGCAGAAATTGCTGACTGCAATCCCTTTTTGTTTTCCTCCGACTAAATCTTGGAATCTTTTGTTATTATCCACATTTCACCCAATCCTCAGCAGCTTGGTTCCTGAGAGAGAGAGAAAACATCAAGAGACCTGGGAGGCTGGTCAAATGAGAGGGTTCTTTGTGCTGAGCACAGCTTACAGACACCAAGATTCTCTCCTTCCCTGACTGCTACAAAATGCTACTGATCATTGTATGAGAAAATGGCCATAATTTATAGAATAATTTATTTCTCAGGATGTAAATTTGCCCAGAGCCAGCAAGCAATTCTGTTTTTTTTTCCTGAGCTGTATATGCTCACACCCTTCCTATAGCAATTTACATTTTATCTATAAACCAGAAAGTTCTTACTACAAGAAAAAAGAAAGAAAGAAAATCAAGTCATTTACTGACTTGGATTTGGGTTTGTTAATTTCTGAGCAG
This sequence comes from Tricholaema leucomelas, assembly GCA_013400475.1. NCBI lineage: Eukaryota > Metazoa > Chordata > Aves > Piciformes > Lybiidae > Tricholaema lacrymosa > Tricholaema leucomelas. The sequence continues at coordinate 372,511 of WAAF01006604.1, forward strand.
ATGGTAACATACCACAATGGAAGTTTCACAAAAATTTCCATCTTTTAACTGAGTGCAGGCCTGAAATTTTTCCCTGGTGAAAATGCAGTGCGTGAGTCATTAACCATGCTCTGTGCTGTCTGCATGGGATTTTCACTCCCTGTATTCAGAAGAGGCAGAAAGCTCTTCCATTACACTAACTGCTTTGCTTTTGGGTTTTGTGTTGGCTTTTTTTTCTCTCTTCCACCTGGGCAAATGGCCAATTCCATCATCTCAGGCTCAGCAGGATGAACAAGGAAGGTACAGTCTGAGGATGGGATGTAACACGCAGACAAGGGGAGAGGAATTGCTCCACAGTCTGAGAGCAGGAGGCAATTTCTAGAGCTTAAACAATTGTCAGAAGTGGCCTGAGTTATGATTTCTCCAGTCCAGCCTCAATACACTAATTGAAAAGTTATGGCCTGCTTTTTACAAGTGAGAGGTTGTAATGCCTGCAGACTGTTCAGCTCCTCCTGGATCTTGGCCCTAAATTATCATTGTGGAGATAGAGAGTCTAAACTTTATCTTTGTTTGGACTCCATTTGAGATTTAGCACTGATTGCTGTGGGACAAGTAAGACCTTGAGATACTGCCTGTAGTTTGCTGCAGGTCTGCTGGTTTGACCTTGGAGAGCCAGAGGAGTTCAGGCCCTCTAGCCTGTAGTGCTGCTCATCTTGGTGAGGTCAGAGAAGTTAGCTGGGGGAATGTAAAGAGGTTTTACACCAAGGCTTCAAGGCGTTTGTAAAATCTTGTGGCTCTCTCTGGAGCTCTGATGCCAGGCTCTGATGCCTGGTCCTCAGTACAGCATCTTCCTGATGAGTGCAGTGCTCATCAGCTGTTTCAGCCTGCTGCTTCTCTTGGTTATTGCAACACATATGGATCAAAATTATCTGGGAGCAATCCCATCAGGGTCTGAAATGTGCACTTTGGAATTTCCCTTGTATCACCTCAAGGTGATACACCCATTTTGGAATGGAGATGTGAAGAAGGCATGAGATGGATTGCCCTGTAGTTACTTACATTAATGGGGGTGTTAGAAATGCAAGGAGATGGATGGGTGGATGGGTGGATGGATCATCTTCCAGGGTCCCTGTCACTTGGGAAAAGATTAGCTAATTATTCTCAGTCAGTGGGATACCTAATGACATCTAGTAGAGAGGAGAATGGCATCTTGTTGGATGGCAAGGACAATACAGAACAGCATTTCCCCTGAAGAAATAGCTCACATACCTTATATAATGAATGAGCTCATTTTGCCTGGGTTTGCCAGAAACAATAAAAGTTAGAAAATGTCCCAGTAATTAAAATAAAGTGTTACCCAGATTTATGGTGAGAAATGTGAAATGTCAGGCAATTGAGTGCAGCTCCACGCTCACAAATAAGTTTCACATTCGTTAGAACAGGTTGCATTCATTACTAAGAACAGTGTGGGTCCAGTGTGAGCCCCAGAAGGCAAGGAATGGTTTCTCCTGCTCAGGGAAGGGAAGCAGAGGGGAGGGAAAGGTGCCAGCTGGCGTGCGAGCCGATGGATCTCGGGTCCTGGTGGTAATGCTGCAGTGTGCACTGACATGATCATTGCTTCAAGATGGGTTTGGGATGACATGATGGATAGGAGAAAAGAGGAGAGAGAAAGTACCACCCTCAGGTCTGCCACATGCAGAAATCTAGTAGAGATTTTTGAAAGGGTGGAGATGAAAAAAAGGGGATCTAAGCAAGGCCTTTCCTGTGAGAGGATCACAGCCATTCACAGCATTAATTTAGCCACAGATTTTACTGATTTTTTTTTTTTAGTCTAGAGGCTTATAAGATTTCATTGCTTGCTTAAGCTAAGCTTAAGTGCTAATTAGTCCAGAGACCATTTTTTTTCCTGTCAGAGTGCCACATAAGACAAGTGAAGTGGGTTTAATCTGTGTGAGCACTGTGCATATAGACATAGGGAATATTGCAAGTGCAGGGCTGCTGGAAACAGAAGTGAAACTCTCTGCAAGTCTGTGGTGTAAGCTCATTTGGGCAGTGCTCATACAAGTCATGCTGAAAGCCTTTCTGCCCTGTGCAGCTGCTGCAATGTCCTTCAGTTGTGATACTGAGAACCCGCTGCCTTAACATCACTTGCTGCTAGCTTTTGCACTCCTCTTTTCTGACACAGCTGATTAAAAATTGAAGAAACTTGAAAATGTTTTACATAAAAGCCAGCCTGACAGTTTAAGCTGTCTAGAAACTAAAATGTTAACTGTCTTTTCTTGAAAAAGAGAACAGGGCAGTGTTAAGTCTCAGACACTTCAATGAATACCAGTCCTGTGGAGGACTTTCATTACCTGATTCTACCAGACTGAAGGTGTCTGAAGTGTCTGATTCAAAAACCAGCCTGCCTTGCCTAGTGGAGAGATCTTGTGGGCAAAAAACCCTAACTCCCAAAACCTTCTGTCTGGTAGGGCTGGATTCTGTTCTCACAGAAATCTCATGTGGGAAATGGTTCTAGGAATACCAGTGGAGTTTTGCTAGGAAAAAAAAAGTCATTAAGTTAAAGCAGTTCACAGAATCACAGAACCATGCAGGTTGGCAAAGCCCCTCAGGATCACCAAGTCCAACCTAGAACCCTACTCTGCAAGAGTCACCTTAAACCACATCCCTAAGTACCACATCCAAACCACCCTTAAACACATCCAGGATGGGTGACTCCACCACCTCCCTGGGCAGCTCATTCCAGTCCCTGACCACTCTCTCTGTGAAAAACTTTCTCCTAATGTCCAATCTAATCCTCCCCAGCCTCAGCTTGAGGCCATTCCCCCTTGTTCTGTCTCCAGTTACCTGGGAGAACAGATCAGCAGTAGCATTTCTACAACGTCCTTTCAGGTAGTTGTAGACCACCTGACTACAGTTGACACTGACTGGATTCAGACAAGGTGTCCTTAAGCCAGTTGTATGTCCTCTGTGTTCCTCAGTTCCACATCTGTAAAATGACAGTATGAATTTGTTTCTTTTTCACTCCATTCCATGCTTGTAGGAAAAAAATGTCATTATGCTAATGAGGTGTGCATATGCTTTAATCACAGGTTCATTCAGAAAAGCCATCAATAAAATAAATATGAGATCAAGGCATAAGAATTTGTGAGAAAGGAGTAGAAATTCCAGATTTTTTAGGACAGCATGTTCTGAATTACTGAAGTGATGATGCAAGCACTTATCTGCATGGGGTGCCTGGTGCTCTGGGTGTTATTTATAGGAGACACGAGCCTTTAAAAGAAATGGCAGGTTCAGATGTCAGACCAGCACACAGAGGATCACCTTACATCAAGGGGCAGAGATCGTAAATTTCAAGTAGACCATAGGACTCATTCCCCACCGTGGTTTTGGATCTGAAACTGTTGTAACCTATGTGCCAAAGAACATGAGAGAAGAGAATGAGAAGCCTTAGTGATAACCCAGCCAGCAGATAAGGGCTTGCAGAGTCTTTCTAGCAAGGTGCAATTAAACGTATCAATATTATGTGCAAAATACTGCCATGCTGAGGAATTATCTCAAAGATGGAAGAGATTACAGAAAAGATAGGTGAATTCCTTGGAGTCTGTGTGAGGCTATTGAGGAGGGGAATGTTTGGCCTTCAAGCTGCAGATGGGTTTCAGGTGGAATGGAAATGAGGCAGCATTAATCCTACCCTCACGCAAGTTGATACACGCTAGCTGTAGAGCCCAGTTCTGTTGCCCTTTTACTCACCACAGCAGCTGCAGCAGATCAAATCAGTATTCCCACAGCTTCTCTGCATGATAGAGTGTGTGTGGGAGGGCAAGGGAGGGGAGTTAACCCACTTTGTTTTGGTGAAGCTCAAAGCTGGGGTTTGGCTAATCAGTAACTCCTGTAGTGCAAGGTTGGCACACTCATTTCCTTTGATACAGATTGCTTTGGGACACACTAGACGGCTGTAAGCCCTGCTAGGGAAGATGCTCTCCTTAAGTCTTAGGTTTAACTTTGTCTTAAATGTGTTGGGTTTTCTTCCCTAGAGTGGTGACAATGACTATCTGGTAATAGCCTGCCTAAGAACCATGTTAGGGGGGAACGCTGAGGGCGGATAGCAACAATCCTGTTGCTCTTTTTACAGGGACAAGGCTTTGGCTTGGTTTTCTTATCCCTTCTTCTGCTGGATGGGGATGCTGTACCTCATTTGCATATTGCTGGACATGCTGAGAAACGAAAGACTTCGTGTTAATTATAAATGACAAAACGTCTGTGCAGCCCTGAGTCACCTACCAGGACTAGTCTGTAGGGCATCCCAAGAGTTGCAGCTTGTATTCCTCTCTCTGACTCTTTTTCCAGTAAATTAGTTTTTTGCTGGCAGTAGAAAACATATCTTTTTTAATGAGCTCTTTGGCAGCGTCCACTGGGGCATGTAGGTACAGAGTGTGTGGGTGGGAGGGGCAGCCCTGAGCAACATACCAGGCAACCTGGGATGAAAAAATTCGGAGAGATGGAGAGATCTTTCATGTGCTTTTAATAGCCCCTCACCTCCTACAGTAGCTCCTAGAGCTTAAAGGCCACATCATGTCCTAGATTATCCTCCGAGGATGGGGAATAGAGATGTACGTTGATCAAGAGAGTCTGTACTTTGGAAAGAAGGAGAAGATCTAGAAGGAGCTGAGCTGGATGGGAATGCAGAATTTGAAATGGAATAAGAAAAAAACAATTATTTCTGAATTCATGGCATTCTCCTCTTAGTGGTGGCTGCCATCACTGGAAAGAGCAGACTGCTTAGCAGAGAAAGGAGAGGCAAAACCCTGCAGAGGAGCAGCATTCTAGAGAAAGATTCTTTTATCATCTGTGCCCAGGCCATGGACACTGGAAGGAAAGATCTCTTCTGGCACCTGTGCCTGCTTGGTGCATATATCTCGGACTATCATTCCAGCATTCCCAGATTCTGTCGCTGTGACTTTTTTCTCCACCAGTTTATTCCTTGCTCTTGACTTCCTCTCAAACTGTAGAAAATGGTGTGCAGAGTCGAGCAAACATAGTATAGGGGCAAATGTTCAAGACTGCAACATCCCAAAGCTCACCCAGAGAATGCTAGGGCTTGATAGGTGGCAAATACCATAGGAGTCCCAGCCTGGAGACTCCTGCAGGTTCTGGATAGTTCAACATTCCCTAGTTCCACTGTAAGGGAAATGATCAATGCAAGCAATGACCTTTACAGACAAGACTTGAAAAGAGGGAAGTGGACAAGTAGAAATTGATACTTCAGTACTGGAATGTGGCAATTCAAAATAACTACGTATGATATAAAGAGAGAGAAATTAGATGTTTGCTGGTATAAAGAACTTCATGTCTGATACGAGCTACAGCAGGAATTTTGGTCTGTCAGATTTGCACCCAAGCTTTTGAATTTCACTTTCCTTCTCCACAACAGGCTCTTCCCAAACGTTGTGTCAAATAGCTGCAATATGCAGCACAGTCCTTGATAATCCCCAGTTCCTCCTGACTAAGCAAGCATCTCAAACCAGAGTGGGACTGGGGTGAATCTGTTCAGAATGTGCTTTTCACGCTGTAGGCACAAACATGACCCCCCCTGCTTGGGGAAGGTGTGGAAGGTAGGACACAATACTTGCGAGAGGCACCAAGTTCTGCAAATGAAGGCGATGGGGAGGGAAATGCATTGCCTGTTAAATATGGAAAATGGAGTCTGCTTTTTGTTCTGGGCCTTTGGAATCTGTGGGTGGACTGGAACTGGCAGGCAGGGAGCAAACACCCACCCACCATAGGGCTGTGTGGTTCAGAAGTTTACAAGAGTGTTTGTGTTCCAGGAGCTGTTGGCCTTGAAACCAATGGAGAGGGGGAGGAGAAGAGGGAGAGAGTGAGAAAAACACTCTGGTGTTAGGGCCCTTCCTCCGACATATTTTTCCCCTCTCCCTTCTCCAGCCAGAGGGCTTTGGAACTGGAGCAACACAAACAGTTACTGGGGGAAAGATTAATATGATTTTAAGACACACAGCACTCACAGTCCCTCATCAGAGGAGGCAGAGGCTTCAGAAGCCACTGCCACCTTAATCCCAGATGACAGCTCTTGTTGCTCCCTTTCTTCTGCCCTGCTGCTGTTTAGTTCTGCAGAGCCTGTGGGATATAACAAAATGGAAGTTTTACTGTATTGTTACTGCAGGAATTGGAAATTGGTTTCTGTCCCGACATGAATTTTAGTTCAGAAGCTGCCACTGGAGTTGGTCACCATCTGTATACCGCAGGTATAGAAACTGAGGCACGGGGAGACTAAACAATATGCCCAAGGCAACAGGATGTCTGTGGGAGATCTGGGAATAAACCCCAGATGTCCTGAGTTTTCTGTCTGAACCACAAGACCATCCTTCCTGTCTTCTTGGTAGTCCCCTCAGCTTCAGGAATTCCATTTATGAATCTCACTCATAAACTATCTGTTGCACAACCCAGTGATTTGCTTGTATGAAAGAGGGAAAGTGGCACCTCTCTTAAACTGCTCTTATTGTCCATCCTCTCTAAGGGGTGAAGGAGAGGGAGCTAAGGAGCTTTTCCACTGGATAATGATGGAATGGATGGAACATTGTCCATCCTCTCTAAGGGGTGAAGGAGAGGGAGCTAAGGAGCTTTTCCACTGGATAATGATGGAATGGATGGAACATTGTCCATCCTCTCTAAGGGGTGAAGGAGAGGGAGCTAAGGAGCTTTTCCACTGGATAATGATGGAATGGATGGAACGTCACAGATGTCCTTCCTGTTATCACCCAGCGCCATACGCAGTTTCTTAAGAATGTTATTGACAATAATTCTGAACTGAAGCCTTTCTGATACCGCTGTTACCCAGTGAAGAACAGGCTTGCCCGACGTTCTCTGGATGTGGTAACCTCTTTAGCACCAGAAATCAGCAAGGACTGTCTGTTCTGGATTGTTAGATCACATCTTTAGACCTTGGTATTGGGGCAGTATCTAAAAATTCCACTCATGGATCAGTAGCTCTATGTCCAAAATGTTCTGTAAACAGAAACTTGAAGGGTACTTCTCCCCACCACTGGTTTTCTAGACCAAAGCACTTTAGTGAAGGTTCTCCAAGTGTCTGCTCTCAGCATATGAAGCACAACTGATGACTTGGACCAACCAGTCTGGTTCCTGCCTGCTCTGGGGTCCCCTTTGATCCAAGTTGGGTATGTGAAAGCAGGTTCCTCTATGTTCCTCTCTGGAGAAACACTGTGTTAGTGGCAAGATTAGTGCTCTTCTGCAGCTCTGATACCTCCTTCTCTTGCTCTGAGAGGGTATGCAGAACCAGCACGAATCGCCCCAGACCTTGTTGCGTTCTTGGGACACGATCCTTGGAGAGAACCGGCTCCGCACCTGAACGAAAAATGAGAACAAGCAGCGTCGGTGTGCAATGGGTGCCAGCGGAGCGCCGGCCGCTCTGCCCGGCCGCGCGGGGCTGGGCCGGTACCGGCGACTCCTCGGGGCTGGGCCCGGGCTCGTACCGGCGACTCATCGGCTCCGGCCCGCCGGGGCGCGCTCGCTCGGCAGAGGGCGCTCGCCGCTGGCTGTGCGGCGCAGCGCGGTCCGTGTGCCCGCCCGCCCGGCATTCGCCGTTGCCCTGGGTCATGGCAGTCCGGTGCAGTCCTCACTGACTGCAAAAAGGGAAACAGGACACCCATTTTCAAAGAGAATCGGAAGGAGGAGCCAGGGAACTCCAGGCCAGTCAGTCTCACCTCTGTGCCCACTAAGATCATGGAGCAGATCCTCCTGGAGGCACTGCTGAGACAGAATAATAATGAAGAGGTGATTTGCTACAATCAGCATGGCTTCACCAAGGGCAAATCCTGCCTGACAAACCTGGTGGCCTTCTGTGAACAGGTCACAACAGTAATAGATGAGGGGTGTGCAACCGGTGTAATTTACCTGGACCTGAGCAAGGCCTTTGACACTGTCCCGCCCTGCATCCTGGTCTCCAAGCCGGTGAAACGTGGGTTTGAGGGGAGGACCACTAAATAGATAAAGAACTGACTTGATGGCCACACCCAAAGAATGGCTGTCAACGGGTCCGTGTCCAGGTGGAGACCAGTGACAAGTGGAGTCCCTCAGGGAGCAGCCCCGGGATCAGACAAGTTCAACATCTCCGCGGGTGCCCCAGCCAGACGCATTGAGTGCACACTCAGCAGGTTTGCTGACAACACCAAGCTGTGTGGTGCAGCAGACAGGCTGGAGGGAAGAGATCCATCCAGAGGGACCTGGACAGGCTGCAGAGGTGGGCACAAGCCAACCTCAGGAGGTTTGACAAGACCAAGTTCAAGGTCCTGTATCTGGGTCGGGGCAATGCCAAGCACAAATACAGGCTGGGCACTGACTGGCTGGAGAGCAGCACTGAGGAGAGGGACTTGAGGGTGCAGGTGGACGAGAATCTCTACATGAGCCAGCAGTGTGCACTTGCAGCCCAGAAAGCCAACCAGAGCCTGGGCTGCAGCAGGAGAAATGTGTCCAGCAGGGCCAGGGAGGTGATTCTCCCCCTCTACTCTGCTCTGGTGAGACCCCCGCGTGGAGTACTGCATCCAGTTCTGGAGCACTGCATCTAGTTCTGGAGCCCCCATTAGAAGAAGGATGTGGAGATGCTGGAGCATGCCCAGAGAAGGGCCACTGGTATGATCAGAGGGATGGAGCACCTCTCCTATGAGGACAGACTGAAAGAGTAAGGGCTGTTCAGTCTGGAGAAGAGGCTCCCAGGTGACCTTTTTGTGGTCTTCCAGTATCTGAAGGGAGCCTACAATAAAGCTGGGGAGAGACTTTTCAGGATATCAGGGAGTGACAGAACTAGGGGGGACGGAGCAAAGCTGGAGATGAGTAGGTTCAGGCTGGACGTGAGGAGGAAGTTGTTCAGCATGCAAGTGGTTGAGAACCTGGAATGGGTTGCCCAGGGAGGTGGTTGAGGCCTCATCCCTGGAGGTGTTTTAAGGCCAGGCTGGATGGGGCTCTGGCCAGCCTGATCTAGGGTAGGACGTCCCTGCCTATGTCAGGGGGGTTGGAACTAGATGATCCTTGTGGTCCCTTCCAACCCTGACTGATTCTGCGATTCTATGGGTCGAAGCGGAGCCATCGGCGCGCCGCGTTCGCGGCAGACTCGTGTTCTTGCCCGACTGCGTCACTGCCTCGGCGGCTCTTTGGGTGTCTCTCCAGCCTCCCGCACGTCTGTCTGCTGTGCACCTTCCACGTGTTAAGCGCGCACAGGCGTCGCCTGTGAGCTGGGCGTGTGACGTGTGCCGAGGCAGAGCAGGCAGCACGGAGCGCCGGGCGAGCTCGCTGCGCCGATCGCCACGTTGCCCATCCGAGGATGTGCAGTTTCGGGCCGTAAATCGTGTTTGCACGCCTGCGATCGCTGCTCGGAGAGGGGCGTGTGCTCAAAGTTGAGCCGAGGCAGGTTTTGCGGCGGGCAGGTTTTTTGCGGTGCACTTTGCGTGTGTGCGGGTGCGAGGCAGAGTCGTTCCGCCCGCTCCCTTTTCCCGCTGTCCAAAACGAAAGCGGCGAGAGGAAAAAGCCCTCGCCCTACCGCTCCTCCTCGGCGGCGCGGCGGTCCGTGAACCCAGCAGTTTTCTCTCCCTCCCTCCTCCCTCCCCGGCGCCGCCGGCCTGTGCAGAGCCTCCGCGCAGAGCCGAGGGGGGAGGCGGCCGCTGTTCCTGGAAGAGCCCGGCCTGGGGAGTTGGTCACATTCTTGGCTGGGATTCAATGACTGAGGCAGACACCAACAAACAGAGGGGGGGAGGAGGAGGAGGAGTGAGGGAGGCTGAGCCAGCCTGCATTAGCTCAGCTCTCAGGCACTCTCAGTCTCTGCTGGAAAGAGGAGCTGGGAGGATGTGCGCTCTGTTACCGCGGCTCCCCACGGCACGCCGAGAAGACCAAGAGAAATAAGGAAAGAAAAGCGAACCGAGCGACCTCCCGGATCAAGCTGAGGGACCACGAGGGGGAAGGGAGCCTGCTTATCGCCCGGCCGAAGCCCCCCGCACCGTTTTGGAAGTGCCAGAGATTTGGGCCTTTTCTTCTGCGTTGCTCCCTTCCACAGACCAAGCTTTCTTCCTCCTCCTCCTGCTTTTTTACTTTCCTCCCCCGCGCCTTCCTTTCGTTGGATATGGACAGAAGGGTGATTACTGCAGAGAAGCAGCAGCCGCCAGAACATATTTGAGCCGCGGGTGCTCGGAGCGTGGCACAGACTTTTTGTGTTTCCGTGGGTGGCGTGTGTGTGAGTGTGAGTGCGGGGAGTGAGTGTGGTGGAGGTGTGGGAGGCGGGATTGGTTTGCCTGGGGGGTTGGCTGAGGGGGTGAGTGCTCGGATGAAGACCTCTTTTTGCCGTGACTCTCTGCTCCATCGGGGCAGCTTGGAGACTTGGAGGGTGTGAGGTTGTAAGGAACGAAAAGGAAGAAGAGAGAGACACGCATACAAAAGGATTTATTTCCTATTCGCTAGTGGATTGTTAAACCTGAGTGGGAAGAAGGAAAAAAAAACCCACAAACCAACGACCAAGGGTGGGTTGTTTTATTTTGTTTGTATTTTTTTTCTTAAAAGAAAAAAAAAATCCCTTAAGTGGATTTGTACCAGGGTGGAAGATAACTGGGGATTTTTGTTGTTTGTTTTGGGAATAGAAACTAAAAAATGGAGACTGTAAGTAGAAGCAGCTTCCAGCCTCATCCAGGACTGCAGAAGACCTTGGAACAGTTTCATCTGAGCTCTATGAGCTCCCTGGGTGGCCCTGCTGCTTTCTCAGCACGATGGGCACAGGAGATGTACAAGAAAGACAATGGCAAAGACCCAGCAGAACCTGTACTGCATCTGCCCCCTATCCAGCCTCCTCCGGTGATGCCTGGTCCCTTCTTCATGCCCTCGGACAGATCCACTGAGAGGTGCGAGACCATCCTGGAAGGGGAAACCATCTCCTGCTTCGTGGTGGGTGGAGAAAAGCGGCTTTGCTTGCCCCAGATCCTGAACTCGGTGCTCAGGGACTTCTCCCTGCAGCAGATTAATTCGGTGTGTGATGAGCTACATATTTACTGCTCCAGATGCACTGCTGACCAGCTGGAAATCCTCAAAGTCATGGGCATCCTGCCCTTCTCCGCTCCTTCCTGCGGGCTCATCACTAAAACTGATGCTGAGAGGCTTTGTAACGCCTTGCTTTATGGTGGCACCTATCCTCCTCACTGCAAGAAAGAATTCTCTAGCACGATTGAGCTGGAGCTCACAGAGAAGAGCTTCAAGGTGTATCATGAGTGCTTTGGGAAGTGTAAGGGACTCTTGGTGCCAGAGCTTTACAGTAACCCCAGCGCAGCCTGCATCCAGTGCTTGGACTGCAGGCTTATGTACCCACCTCACAAATTTGTGGTCCACTCTCACAAATCGCTGGAAAACAGGACTTGCCACTGGGGCTTTGACTCTGCAAACTGGAGATCCTATATCCTCCTCAGCCAGGATTACACTGGGAAAGAGGAGAAAGCTAGACTGGGCCAGCTCTTAGATGAAATGAAAGAAAAATTTGACTATAACAACAAATACAAGAGGAAAGCCCCCAGGGTAAGTGATGCCTTTTAATTTTAAAGAGGGTGGGGGGGAAATAGAGAAAAGGAATGTTCTCTAATTTCGGTGCCATCTATTGAGAGACCAAATTTGTTAGCAGCTGTTTCTCCTTTGAGTCATTTAGCAGTCTAATCGTGTTCTTAATTCTCACCACGTGTGTGTTAATGCAGCCGAGATGACACCTTTTATTTTCCTCTGCTTGCGTTTCCAACGCGGTGCTTGGAGTTTAATTTACCTGTGTTTGCGTGTCTGAGCTTTGAAACCCATCAGACTACCCCAGACTCCAGCGGGAAGGACGTGGTTTCGGGTCTTAAGAGCTTCGCTTAGTCAGGACAAGAAGCCAGAAAAAAAAAAACCCACAGCAGTGAAGTGAAGGCTCTAGGCTCAAATATATGCATGCTTCTGATCAGCTGCAGATGGAACTGGGGGGTAGATAGTCTAAAAGCTTCTACTGAAATAAAATGTGGCTGCTAGGAAAAGGTCCTGACACTAATGCCGGTTACTGGTGTTCAGATCAAGTGTGCGGAGCGTGAATGGAGGACTCCCTGCTTGTGAAGTATCCCTATGGAGTCTGAATCTTTCCCCCAGACAGGCTTTTGTATATTGGATTATGTATACGTTCAGTAAGTGAATCTGTCTAGGGCCAGCAGCAGCAGTTCTTAAGGTATGCCACGCCGTGCCCAGCCAGACAGCTCAGGCACATTTTTTTAGGTGCCTTTTGTTTTTCTTTCTGTCTGAGCTGCCTTTAGATCCCAGAATCCCTGGTGTGTGGGTGGGAAGCTGCCTTGGCATCTGGCACCAGTCCTGATCAATGGGCAGCAGTGCCACAAGGCCTGGAGGACTCCTTGCAGACACCAGGGTGTCTGGCTTAGCTCTAGGGCCGTGGAGCGATGGGCTGTGGCATGAGCAATTCCTTTTCCCGGTTCTCCTCCCCACCGCAGGCATAATGTTAAAGCAAACTCTTGCCTACCGAGTTTTACACTGCCGGTTGGTTGGCTGGGTTCTGCCTGGTCTGTTGGAGCTTTCCCAGCTTTTCTTGGGGTTTGTGTGTCTGGAGTGGCAGGGCAATGACAAACCTCCAACACTGCGAATGTTCAGTACGGTGCTTAAGTAACTTACAAATGCCTGTTTCGGGCGCAGATGTACCCCTGGAGCTTTTATTTATAAAAGACCCACAACACAAACACCCAAGCAAACCCCAGGGGTTTTAAAATAGCCAGCGCAGGCAATGCAGTAATCCCTACAGCTTGGCCAAGAGGCCTGGTTAACCCGCTTGACTGGCCTCTGGTTTTTGGTTAAGCAGTAGAGTATCGCTCGTTCAAGTTCCAGTTTCTCTCCTGGTCCTATGTTTAGCCCACCCCCCTCTCCGTTTCAGTCCTTATCCTCACCCCTCCTTTTCCTCCCGCCCGAGTGTCAGAGCCGCTGTGACAAAGCTAGGCTGTAATGAGCCACATTATCTCCGTGGTTGGAGGTGGATGTGTTTTTAATGGCTTGTCTATTCTCCGTCAGTCATGTGCTAAGATGGAATGGTGGGATAGATGGAGATGAATGTCTGTGAGGGGAGAAAACGCCTCCGAAAGTGGAGGCATTTTTCATCTTGGGAAATGAATTTTCTGGGGCATGCTTCATTTGGGAAGCAAAACGAAGAAATCTGCCCATTTTGGCTCCAGCGAGGTGCTGTGTCCCTGGCCTGGGTACCTGCAGAGTTGAATGAAAAGGAGCGTGCTGCTGGGGCATTCTCTTCAGCTGTGTACTGTATCCGACACCCTAGGCGAGGCTGCAAGTGGAAAACGAGTAATGATGACTAAATCTTGGCTCGGCCCGGCTGTTCTGGTGACCCGTTCATAGGTCCTAGCTCGGAGCTTGGCAGGCACTCTCTTCCCCCCCCCCCCCCCCCCCCCCCCG